>CM065595.1:149801752-150234252 GCA_033119425.1 Bufotes viridis | reverse complement strand
TCTCCAAGTCTAGACAATCCCCTCAGCTTAGAGTCCTTGACTAATATATACATTGTAGCAAACCATCAGGACAGGAGAGATGTGTGCTTGCCCAGAAGCGTCTAGATACAAATGTAACAAACCATCAGCTGTGAAAAGTCAGGGTAAATTTTTCAGCCTCCTGATGTAAACAGCAATAATCTATTCACTGTCTGGAAGCAGAGATTTTGGAAATGTTAAGGAATTGATAAAAAGGTTGCATTTATAATGTAGACAGTCACTTCAGAAGTGCGCAACCAGAATGGTGTGAAGTAATGGGGGTCATGTGACGGGTTTATACGAAGACGCTCCACCATGACTAAAACGATTCTCGCGGTTCACTCAAGGAAGAAATTATTTGTCGGAGAGACCAAACCAAAGCCATCGCCGAGTCCATCAAATGATTCATTGTCTGCGTCATAAACACAATCAAGCCGTGTGATGTCCTCGCTGTGCGGTGGGTGAAAGTATCGCCAGTTGAATGCCGCCCATTGTCTGCTGAGCCTTCAGTCATTGCTACAGAAAGGGAAAGTTTTTAAAAGGATAAAATTCCCGGAACAATAATTTATATAGAGGTGGCCATGGTGCGTCATCTAAAAATAAAAAAAAGATGTCTTTGTTTCCCCTTAGCAACCAATCACAGCGCAGCTTTCATTTTACATTAGCAGAATGGTAAATGAAAGCTGTGCTGTGATTGGTTGCTATGGACAACCAGGTCTAGACAACTGAGGCCTAATCGGGGAGATTTATGAAATTGAAAGGAAAAAAAAACTGCATCAGTTGCCTATAGCAACCAATCACAGTGCAGCTTTCATTTTACAGTAGCAGAATAGTAAATGAAAGCTGCGCTGTGGCTAGTTGCTATGGACAACCGAGGCCTAATTGGGGAAGTTTATGAAACTGAACGAAAACACTGCATTACTTGCCTATAGCAACTAATCACAGCGCAGCTTTCATTTTACAGTAACAGAATGAGAAATGAAAGCTGTGCTGTGATTGGTTGCTCTGGACAACTATGGAAAACTGAGGCCTAATCGTGGAGATTTATGAAATTGAAAGAAAAAACTGCCCTGGTTGCCTATAGCAGCCAATCACAGTGCAGCTTTCATTTCCTATTCCACTATTGAGAAATGAAAGCTGTGCTGTGATTGGTTGCTATGGGCAACTAGACCTGATTAGTTCTCCTTTGTCAAAGTTGTCTAACAGAAGACTTTTCTTAGTTGCCTATAGCAACTAATCACAATGTAGATTTACATTTTACAGAGCAGTTTGAGAAATGGAAGCCGGGCCATAGATGTTTGTAACATCTCAGAATTCTCTTTCCATTGGGCATGATTGCCCCAGCATGGTATCTGTCCCTAGATGTGTATATATATTAGAACGTGTCCCAGTAAAAGGGCAGTTACCATGCGTCATGTTTGGGCCTGTAGGTGGCTCTGCTTCCTAGAACCTCGGAGGATACTGTAATCAGTCTGCTCGCTCACCAAGCGCACGAAGCAGACAATTAAATTAACCTCGTCCCCGAGAGCAGCTGCAGACAGCATTGTTCTAGCTGCACAAACACCACCACGGTCAATGGAAGGGGGGTGGACGTGGTCATCTGTCACCATTTATGGTAAAGGTGAGATCTACGGTCACAGATATCATTCCTACAACTATTTTCCATAAAATCTCTACCTTCTGACCTTTAATTAGCAATACTGTTTAGTTTTACGTACATGATTGCCAGCCGTCCCGAATTTGCAGGGACTGTTCCTAATTTTCTGAGAAGGTCCCAGCAAACTCGGCCTGTCCTGGTCCGAAATTGGGTGGGACAAATGTAAACTCCAACCATAAGAAAGCGTTCTCAGGTTGTGGCTTAAATACCCCGAATTCACCAACTAACATGTTGGTAAGTATGCGGAGGCGGAAACCTACACCGACCTATGACCTAGTACTGAAAGGGGTGGTCTGGCCTAGGAGCCAAAATAACCCCATGTCCTCTGAACCTGGGCCCAATTATTAAAAACAAAGCGAAAAAATCCATTGTGCCTCCTCTTCGGAGGTCACAAGGACCAGGGCGGCATGTCGCTAGCAGTGGCGTACTGTTCTTGCTCATGTGAACACTGAGGATAGTGATTGGCCACAGTAGTCACGGGACCACCATCTGTGCGGTGACCCGGCTGGGAACCGGGCTGCTATGCGGGAATGGCAGCAGTGTAGTCAAGTGATTTGGCTTTTGTTTTTTGGTTTTTTTCCCCCTTTCATTGAGCACAATTTCCAAGGATCGGTCTGGTCAGCATCCAGGCCGGACAACCCCTTGAGACAGAACTGAGAATTTGTATAATTGTAGATCGTTTGTGGCCACCTTTTTCTAGTCATCAATGGAGGTCATCTTGCCCAAGACACTACAGGTGACAGAAGATATGTATTCCCGCTATACAGTTCCTATTCAGACCTATATGTCTCCGTGGTAACAGACTACAAACAGACAGTGTGTAGTCTGATCCTGCAGACAAGTGTCGCTCCCTTCCGTCTGCCCCAATCTGTAGATTATCAAGAAGAGGTGTCAGGAGTGACACCAGACTGAATCATGAGACTATACATAGGATTTTTTTTTTTTTTTTTAAAGTCTGTAGCCATGGAGACTCATAGATTTGCATAGGAACTGTCTGCAGAAAACGGTAGATCTTAATCAAGGCTTTTTGCAAGTCTGTAGCCATGGAGACTCATAGATCTGCATAGGAACTGTCTGCAGAAAAACGGTAGATCTTAATCGAGGCTTTTTGCAAAGTTGATATTTTTTTATATATTGCATCAGTGAAACAACAAGGTGGTAGCACCTGTAGGACCCCCACCCATCTGGAAGAGGTGGCTGAATGTGCATAGGTTGTAACAAAAACGAATGGTGTCTGGTGGGATAGAAGCCAAGGGACCCTCATTCTCCTTATGGGTGGGGGTCTCTGAGGCGGCATTTATGGCATATCCTATAGTAGTCGCCAGATGAGGCTGGAATGAATCAGTTCACATGTAGCTGTAAATTCAGCCTCAAAACCAAACAAAGCAAGGTTACATAGAGTTTATGAGGAGGCTTTGAGCATGTATTCTCCCCCAAAAAAATAATAATAATAAAATGTACCCCACTATGCCCCGCCAGGCCTGTCTATGTACCTGCCTGCAGCATCTCGGTGGATACCAGCTCCCCTGCTGTGTACAAGACTGAGCTATTTACTGGGGTCCCACAGCTGCCGGCAGCACAATTTCTGCTTGATTAGATTCTTCCTCCTTGAGCTCGCCTTCTTCCTGTGGATCCGACACTCTATTAATAAGAAGTGTAATAAGGACAGCATCTGTCAGAGATGTGAGGGTGGTGGGCGCATGGGAATGCAACATCACAGGGGCAGCGCACATAGCACCGGCCCCCTTCCATTGCCATGTACACCTAGGAGGGGATGCAAGTTATCTCAGCTGATTGGGGAGGGGGATATAAATGCTGAACACAATCCACCTAGATGTGTATATATATTAGAACGTGTCCCCAGTAAAAGGGCAGTTACCATGCGCTATGTTTGGGCCTGTAGGTGGCTCTGCTTCCTAGAACCTCGGAGGATACTGTAATCAGTCTGATCGCTCACCAAGCGCACGAAGCAGACAATTAAATTAACCTCGTCCCCCGAGAGCAGCTGCAGACAGCATTGTTCTAGCTGCACAAACACCACCACGGTCAATGGAAGGGGGGTGGACGTGGTCATCTGTCACCATTTATGGTAAAGGTGAGATCTACGGTCACAGATATCATTCCTACAACTATTTTCCATAAAATCTCTACCTTCTGACCTTTAATTAGCAATACTGTTTAGTTTTACGTACATGATTGCCAACCGTCCCGAATTTGCAGGGACTGTTCCTAATTTTCTGAGAAGGTCCCAGCAAACTCGGCCTGTCCTGGTCCGAAATTGGGTGGGATAAATGTAAACTCCACCCATAAGAAAGCGTTCTCAGGTTGTGGCTTAAATACCCCGAATTCACCAACTAACATGTTTGGTATGTATGCGGACGTGGAAACCTATACCGACCTATGACCTAGTACTGAAAGGGGTGGTCTGGCCTAGGAGCCAAAATAACCCCATGTCCTCTGAACCTGGGCCCAATTATTAAAAACAAAGCGAAAAAATCCATTGTGCCTCCTCTTCGGAGGTCACAAGGACCAGGGCGGCATGTCGCTAGCAGTGGCGTACTGTTCTTGCTCATGTGAACACTGAGGATAGTGATTGGCCACAGTAGTCACGGGACCACCATCTGTGCGGTGACCCGGCTGGGAACCGGGCTGCTATGCGGGAATGGCAGCAGTGTAGTCAAGTGATTTGGCTTTTGTTTTTTGTTTTTTTCCCCCCTTTCATTGAGCACAATTTCCAAGGATCGGTCTGGTCAGCATCCAGGCCGGACAACCCCTTGAGACAGAACTGAGAATTTGTATAATTGTAGATCGTTTGTGGCCACCTTTTTCTAGTCATCAATGGAGGTCATCTTGCCCAAGACACTACAGGTGACAGAAGATATATATTCCCGCTATACAGTTCCTATTCAGGCCTATATGTCTCCGTGGTAACAGACTACAAACAGACAGTGTGTAGTCTGATCCTGCAGACAAGTGTCGCTCCCTTCCATCTGCCCCAATCTGTAGATTATCAATAAGAGGTGTCAGGAGTGACACCAGACTGAATCATGAGACTATACATAGGATTTTATTTCATTTTTTTAAAGTCTGTAGCCATGGAGACTCATAGATTTGCATAGGAACTGTCTGCAGAAAACGGTAGATCTTAATCAAGGCTTTTTGCAAGTCTGTAGCCATGGAGACTCATAGATCTGCATAGGAACTGTCTGCAGAAAAACGGTAGATCTTAATCGAGGCTTTTTGCAAAGTTGATATTTTTTTATATATTGCATCAGTGAAACAACAAGGTGGTAGCACCTGTAGGACCCCCACCCATCTGGAAGAGGTGGCTGAATGTGCATAGGTTGTAACAAAAACGAATGGTGTCTGGTGGGATAGAAGCCAAGGGACCCTCATTCTCCTTATGGGTGGGGGTCTCTGAGGCGGCATTTATGGCATATCCTATAGTAGTCGCCAGATGAGGCTGGAATGAATCAGTTCACATGTAGCTGTAAATTCAGCCTCAAAACCAAACAAAGCAAGGTTACATAGAGTTTATGAGGAGGCTTTGAGCATGTATTCTCCCCCAAAAAAAATAATAATAATAAAATGTACCCCCCACTATGCCCCGCCAGGCCTGTCTATGTACCTGCCTGCAGCATCTCGGTGGATACCAGCTCCCCCCTGCTGTGTACAAGACTGAGCTATTTACTGGGGGTCCCACAGCTGCCGGCAGCACAATTTCTGCTTGATTAGATTCTTCCTCCTTGGAGCTCGCCTTCTTCCTGCGGATCCGACACTCTATTAATAAGAAGTGTAATAAGGACAGCATCTGTCAGAGATGTGAGGGGTGGTGGGCGCATGGGAATGCAACATCACAGGGGCAGCGCACATAGCACCGGCCCCCCCTCCATTGCATGTACACCTAGGAGGGGATGCAAGTTATCTCAGCTGATTGGGGAGGGGGATATAAATGCTGAACACAATCCACCAGAAATTAGGATATTAGGATTCTGCCTTCTTTGTCTTCATGGTTGTGCAAGGGAGAAATGTCTTCTGCATTCTCATGTATCCACAGAGATGTACTGCTTGTAGTATTTACATTCTAATAAGATAATAAACCTAATAATAATAATAAAGAGAAATAAAATATTTTACTATAATAATATTGTTGCTATTGATACCATCATTGTGCTTTTAATATACTCGTTTTACTATTTATTTAAAATTGTATTGCAATTTTAAATTTATAGTAACTAAGTATTACTATGTTCAGTAATACAATTTAAATACGGAATGTTATAGTTTATTGAAATATACCATAAGAAAATAATCATAAGCAATCAAATGTGCAACGTAATCATTGTCACTGGTGTATAAATGTAAAGAAATCTAAATGTTTGAACATTGTAGCAATAATAAAAATATTTATTAAAATTTATTGAAATTTTCTAATACAAAAAAAGACGTGTTTTTAATTTTGTAACTATTTAATTCGAAATATTTAAAATTGATTTATTTTACTTGTTTAATTATAATTTAAAAAAACTAGAATGGTGGTTATGACCTCCGGTCACATAGGCAACCTGTTTTTCCACCTAAAATGTATGGCGCTGATAGAAACAGCCGAGTACGCGTCGTGCAGCGAACAAAAACAGGAGGCTCGGGGCCCCGTCTTCTAGTGATTGGTAGAAGTCCCAGTGGTTGGGACCCCAGTGATCATTTAATGCATTTCCGGTCCCATGGATTGGTGGTAGATGTCCACTGCACACAACCCCTTTAAAAATATTAAAACCCCCTGGTAATATATCTTTATTCAAGGGCATGATGGAATTTGTTATTATTCCTATTGGCCCTGATAGGTCAACATGACTGTTTAGTGTTATTAAAGGGGTGTTCCCAAATGATGGCGTACTGCTTGGATATACTACCGCAGTAGGATCGGTAAGGATTAGAGTCATCCAACCTCTGGGAACCGCGGCGATCCTAAGAATCAAGGGGTTGTGGCTCTGCATCCCTTTTAACGTTTTTTTCTTGCACGGTGTTGTTCTGGCCCTCTACTATGCAAGGTACTGCAGTGCAGCCAGATTTAGATGGAAGGGGCCAACTGCAGTTTGATCCACAGCGGGTGTCAGGAAACGCCCCATTGCAAAAAAAAGGGGGTGGGGTGCAGCACTTAGTCAGAGCTGCTTTCCCTTCTCATGAGGGTGGTGGTCCCAGAGGTTGGACCCTCACTGATGGCATATGTATAACCACTAAGCTGGGAACACCTGGTTACCTTTTAGTATTTTAATTCAGCTCTTATTTAAAAAGTAAAACTGCTGACAGCACTAGGTTGGTGCCAGGGAGCACATTAAACGCATACATTTTGTGGAACTTTTATCATCAGGAGTAGTGTGACTAGGAAATTTTATTCTGCTTCACAGCCCCTCCCCTCTGTTCTGAGTCAGGGCTGTAGTGGTTTCCTGGTTGGATGCTACAGCTGTCACTCAAAGCAGAGGGGAGGGGCTGTGAAGGAGCTGGATGCAGAGAGTGAAGCTCTGCCTCCTAGGCACTTGCAGGAGCAGAACCTGGCAGGATAAAAGTTCATATTCACATTACCCCTCATTATTAAAGCTTTTTAAAAAGGTATGGTTTTACTGCTATCCCGACACCTACCTTGTGCTGTCAGCAGTTTAGCATGGTTAAAACTGCTTACAGGCTCCCTTTAAGTATGAAGATAAACTTACACTATCGCAGTCTTTTTCAGTCACTTTTACAGTGAGATTCCGCTTCATTGGTAATCCTTTAATTTTCAGCGATCATTCAGGTCACCTCAGCGCAGTCACTTTAACTCGTCCCTATCCTGTCATGTTTCGCAGCGCTCTGTGACAGCCGTTCACTGGGGCATTATTCTAATTGGCTGCAGCAGTTCCACATGAGTCCATACAGTAAAGTGGCCACTTGAGGTATTGGAAGGAGAAGAGAGACCTCAAGTCCTGTCCATTTATTTGTAATGCAGCGTGGAGCCGCGACACTTCTGACAACTATTGGCCGATACACTAACGCGTTTTACGATCCATGTTACTGCAGCAACACCTATCTAGTATAGCAAACCATCTGGAAAGAAGTTTCTGCTAGCGATGTCATTACCTTACAGTGCCTTGTCTAGACTGAATACAATTGTAGCAAACCCTCAGCCGTCAGAAGTTTCAGGTCTATTGCGGTTTTCAGCTTCTGGATGTAAACAAGATGCTTTCCATTCACTGACGGCAAGCAGAGATTTCGTAAATGTTGAGGACTAGGTAGTTTTGCCACTGAGGAATCTAGGAAAGTTGCGTGCCAACCTATGCAGGATCTGCTATATGAGACAGTACTGGCTGGGGACCCATATAACGATATTGACAGAAAAGGACGGTTTTAGGACTTTTATATTTTCTTACAAAATCAATGATGGCTGCAGCGCAATGCAAAGGTGCACGTATTACAGTGGCATGCAGCTGCTATGGGGGCCCCGGATAGAAGGGCCCATTTTAGGTGATGTAGTGGTATCAGGCAGCAGCTAAAAGGGGCGTCATTTTTATCATCGCCATCCTCTTCACGTGCTGTTGCTGCAGTGAGTTAAATGTGCGGTAAATGACATACGGTCTTGTAAATTATTTAAGTGCAGGCCTGCAGTTCAGAGTAAAATCTCTGCACGCTCACAGTACTCATTCCATTCTTTACTTATTCTGTCCTGCTGGGTCTGTGTGTCAGTGACGGGCTGTCAGTCATCTCGTCACTCAGTCCCCAGAGGTGACAATCCTCCTCCTGGTCCCTGAGCCCATTGTCCTGACCGGATTATCCCGGAGATGGCAGTCTGCACTGACACATCTATTCGGGCAGACGTGCTCCTCACAGATCAGCTTCTATTTCCCCTCCTGTCTCTCCTGCTGCTGCTATGTTGTAGATGTGACATAAGATGTTATGTCATTAGAAGGACCAGTGTATCTGAACCTCTACCGCTATACAATGTACGTACCTGCAGTTTTCTGCTTATATGGTTTTATGTAATTAATTTACAGAAATCTAACTCCTGAGCAGTGTCTGTGCTAGAACCAAACCCAACCATTGCATGTCTCCACTGGAGATTATACACTTATGCTCTATTATATGAAAGAGACAACCTGCAAGTGCTAAGATGTGACTGCGATCTATGCCTTATGTCCGCCATACGTGGCAGCATTATAGTAGTTATATTCTTGTACATAGGAGCAGTATTATAGTAGTTATATTCTTGTACATAGGAGCAGTATTATAGTAGTTATATTCTTGTACATAGGAGCAGTATTATAGTTGTTATATTCCTGTACATAGGAGCAGTATTATAGTTGTTATATTCTTGTACACAGGAGCAGTATTATAGTAGTTATATTCTTGTACATAGGAGGCAGTATTATAGTAGTTATATTCTTGTACATAGGAGCAGTATTATAGTAGTTATATTCTTGTACATAGGAGCAGTATTATAGTAGTTATATTCTTGTACATAGGAACAGTATTATAGTAGTTATATTCTTGTACATAGGAACAGTATTATAGTAGTTATAATCTTATACTATAGGAGGCAGTATTATAGTAGTTATATTCTTGTACATAGGAGGCAGTATTATAGTAGATATATTCTTGTACATAGGGGGCAGTATTATAGTAGTTATATTCTTGTACATAGGAGCAGTATTATAGTAGTTATATTCTTGTACATAGGAGCAGTATTATAGTAGTTATATTCTTGTACATAGGAGGCAGTATTATAGTAGTTATAGTCTTGTACATAGGAGCAGTATTATAGTAGTTATATTCTTGTACGTAGGAGCAGTATTATAGTAGTTAGATTCCTGTACATAGGAGCAGTATTATAGTAGTTAGATTCCTGTACATAGGAGCAGTATTACAGTAGTTATATTCTTGTACATAGGAGCAGTATTATAGTAGGTCTATTGTTGTACATAGGAGGCAGTATTATAGTAGTTATATTCTTGTACATAGGAGCAATATTATAGTAGTTATATTCTTGTACATAGGAGCAGTATTATAGAAGTTATATTCCTGTACATAGGAGCAGTATTATAGTAGTTATAGTGTTATACATAGGAGCAGTATTATAGTAGTTATATTCTTGTACATAGGAGGCAGTATTATAGTGGTTATAGTCTTGTACATAGGAGGCAGTATTATAGTGGTTATAGTCTTGTACATAGGAGCAGTATTATAGTAGTTATATTCTTGCACATAGGAGCAGTATTATAGTAGTTATATTCTTGTACATAGGAGCAGTATTATAGTAGTTATATTCTTGTACATAGAAGGCAGTATTATAGTAGTTATATTCCTGTACATAGGAGCAGTATTATAGTAGTTATATTCTTGTATATAGGAGCAGTATTATAGTAGTTATATTCTTGTACATAGGAGCAGTATTATAGTAGTTACAGTATATTCTTGTACATAGGAGGCAGTATTATAGTAGTTACAGTATATTCTTGTACATAGGAGCAGTATTATAGTAGTTACAGTATATTCTTGTACATAGGATCGGTAAGGATCAGAGTCATCCAACCTCTGGGAACCGCGGCGATCCTAAGAATCAAGGGGTTGTGGCTCTGCATCCCTTTAACGTTTTTTTCTTGCACGGTGTTGTCCTGGCCTCTACTATGCAAGGTACTGCAGTGCAGCCGCATTTAGATGGAAGGGGCCAACTGCAGTTTGATCCACAGCGGGTGTCAGGAAACGCCCCATTGCAAAAAAAAAAAAGGGGGGGGGTGCAGCACTTAGTCAGAGCTGCTTTCCCTTCTCATGAGGGTGGTGGTCCCAGAAGTTGGACCCTCACTGATGGCATATGTATAACCACTAAGCTGGGAACACCTGGTTACCTTTTAGTATTTTAATTCAGCTCTTATTTAAAAAGTAAAACTGCTGCACTTGGTTGGTGCCAGGGAGCACATTAAACGCATACATTTTGTGTAACTTTTATCATCAGGAGTAGTGTGACTAGGAAATTTTATTCTGCTTCACAGCCCCTCCCCTCTGTTCTGAGTCAGGGCTGTAGTGGTTTCCTGGTTGGATGCTACAGCTGTCACTCAAAGCAGAGGGGAGGGGCTGTGAAGGAGATGGATGCAGCAGAGAGTGAAGCTCTGCCTCCTAGGCACTTGCAGGAGCAGAACCTGGCAGGATAAAAGTTCATATTCACATTACCTCTCATAATAAAAGCTTTTCAAAAAGGTATGGTTTTACTGCTATCCCGACACCTACCTTGTGCTGTCAGCAGTTTAGCATGGTTAAAACTGCTTACAGGCTCCCTTTAAGTATGAAGATAAACTTACACTATCGCAGTCTTTTTCAGTCACTTTTACAGTGAGATTCCGCTTCATTGGTAATCCTTTAATTTTCAGCGATCATTCAGGTCACCTCAGCGCAGTCACTTTAACTCGTCCCTATCCTGTCATGTCTCGCAGCGCTCTGTGACAGCCGTTCACTGGGGCATTATTCTAATTGGCTGCAGCAGTTCCACATGAGTCCATACAGTAAAGTGGCCACTTGGGGTAGTGGAAGGAGAAGAGAGACCTCAAGTCCTGTCCATTTATTTGTAATGCAGCGTGGAGCCGCGACACTTTTGACAACTATTGGCCGATACACTAACGCGTTTTAGGATCCATGTTACTGCAGCAACACCTGTCTAGTATAGTAAACCATCTGGAAAGAAGTTTCTGCTAGTGATGTCATTACCTTACAGTGCCTTGTCTAGACTGAATACAATTGTAGCAAACCCTCAGCCGTCAGAAGTTTCAGGTCTATTGCGGTTTTCAGCTTCTGGATGTAAACAAGATGCTTTCCATTCACTGACGGCAAGCAGCGATTTTGAAAATGTTGAGGACTAGGTAATTTTGGCACTGAGGAATCTAGGAAAGTTGCGTGCCAGCCCATGCAGAATCTGCTATATGAGACAGTACTGGTTGGGGACCCATATAACAATATTTACAGAAAAGGACGGTTTTAGGACTTTTATATTTTCTTACAAAATCAATGATGGCTGCAGATGGGTGCACGTATTACAGTGGCATGCAGCTGCTATGGGAGCCCCGGATAGAAGGGCCCATTTTAGGTGATGTAGTTGTATCAGACAGCAGCTAAAAGGGGCGTCATTTGTATCATCGCCATCCTCTTCACGTGCTGTTGCTGCAGTAAGTTAAATGTGCGGCAAATGACATACGGTCTTCTAAATTATTTAAGTGCAGGCCTGCAGTTCAGAGTAAAATCTCTGCACGCTCACAGTACTCATTCCATTCTTTACTTATTCTGTCCTGCTGGGTCTTGTGTCAGTGACGGGCTGTCAGTCATCTCGTCACTCAGTCCCCAGAGGTGACAATCCTCCTCCTGGTCCCTGAGCCCATTGTCCTGACCGGATTATCCCGGAGATGGCAGTCTGCACTGACACATCTATTCGGGCAGACGTGCTCCTCACAGATCAGCTTCTATTTCCCCTCCTGTCTCTCCTGCTGCTGCTATGTTGTAGATGTGACATAAGATGTTATGTCATTAGAAGGACCAGTGTATCTGAACCTCTACCGCTATACAATGTACTTACCTGCAGTTTTCTGCTTATATGGTTTTATGTAATTAAGTTACAGAAATCTAACTCCTGGGCAGTGTCTGTGCTAGAACCAAACCCAACCATCGCATGTCTACACTGGAGATTATACACTTATGCTCTATTATATGAAAGAGACAACCTGCAAGTGCTAAGATGTGACTGCGATCTATGCCTTATGTCCTCCATATGTGGCAGCATTATAGTAGTTATATTCTTGTACATAGGAGCAGTATTATAGTAGTTATATTCTTGTACATAGGAGGCAGTATTATAGTAGTTATATTCTTGTACATAGGAGGCAGTATTATAGTAGTTATATTCTTGTACATAGGAGCAGTATTATAGTAGTTACATTCTTGTACATAGGAGGCAGTATTATAGTAGTTATATTCTTGTACATAGGAGGCAGTATTATAGTAGTTATATTCTTATACATAGGAGGCAGTATTATAGTAGTTATATTCCTGTACATAGGAGCAGTATTATAGTAGTTATATTCTTATACATAGGAGGCAGTATTATAGTAGTTATGTTCTTGTATATAGGAGCAGTATTATAGTAGTTAGATTCCTGTACATGGGAGCGGTATTATAGTAGGTATATTCCTGTACATAGGAGCAGTATTATAGTAGTTATATTCTTATACATAGGAGCAGTATTATAGTAGTTATATTCTTATACATAGGAGCAGTATTATAGTAGTTATATTCTTATACATAGGAGCAGTATTATAGTAGTTATATTCCTGTACATAGGAGCAGTATTATAGTAGTTATATTCTTGTACATAGGAGCAGTATTATAGTGGTTATATTCTTGTACATAGGAGCAGTATTATAGTAGTTATATTCTTGTACATAGGAGCAGTATTATAGTAGTTATATTCTTGTACATAGCAGTATTATAGTAGTTGTATTCTTGCACATAGGAGCAGTATTATAGTAGTTGTATTCTTGCACATAGGAGCAGTATTATAGTAGTTATATTCTTGTACATAGGAACAGTATTATAGTAGTTATGTTCTTGTACATAGGAGCAGTATTATAGCAGTTATATTCTTGTACAGAGAAGCAGTATTATAGTAGTTATATTCTTGTACATAGGAGCGGTATTATGGTAGTTATATTCTTGTACATAGGAGGCAGTATTATAGTAGTTATATTCTTGTACATAGGAGGCAGTATTATAGTAGTTATATTCTTGTACATAGGAGGCAGTATTATAGTAGTTATATTCGTATACATAGGAGCAGTATTATAGTAGTTATATTCTTGTACATAGGAACAGTATTATAGTAGTTAGATTCCTCTACATAGGAAAGCAGTATTTTGTAGTTACAGACAGAAGTAAGGAATATCTACTGTATTATATTAATATCAGATGTGACTAAAACTGCATGTTAACTTTTTACCCTCTTATTATGTTGCAGGGAGGCCATGTGTGGCTTGTTGTAAATGGCACTTTGGTCCCGGCCACGGTCACCTCTTGCAGTGATGGAGACGTCCTGTTTACAAGTGACTATGGACAGGTAAGATCTGGTAGATGAAAGAAAGAAATAGCACCGATGCGTCCTGTTCAGTATGTCTCTACCTTACCTGCTGCTTTCTCCCCTCTGTCAGCTGCTCTCTAGCTCTGGTCCATTAGGACGTAGCTGTAATCAGTGTCTCTGGTCTGGCTACATTATCTATCCGAGTATGAAATTACAAATGCTTTACACTTCAGCTCTTCTTCCTTAGATTGGCTACTGGGTGTAAGAAAAAGTCCATGACACGTGAGTGCACAGAATGATAGTAAACACCTAATATAGCGACTTTAACTCCATCATTTTGGCTTTCCGTTTGTGAGATCCGTTCAGGGCTCTCACAAGCGTTCCAAAACGAATCAGTTTTGCCCTAATGCATTCTGAATGGAAAAGGATCCGCTCAGAATGCATCAGTTTGCCATTGAAAGTCAATAGGGACGGATCAGTTTTCTCTGGCACAATCTGGCACAATAGAAAACGGATCCGTCCCCCATTGACTTTCAATGGTGTTCAAGACGGATCCATGGTTATAGAAGACCTAATACAACCGGATGCGTTCATGACGGATGCATGCGGTTGTATTATTATAACGGAAGCGTTTTTGCAGATCCATGACGGATCTGCAAAAAAAAAAACGCTAATAGTGAAAGTAGCCTAAGCTGAGGCTTTGCTCTAGTTGCATGCATACAATCTTCTGAGGAAATCAGCAGCACACATCTCTGTCCTTTTCTGATAGTTTGCTGCAATGTATCTACGCAGTATCAATGCATGTATCAACCTGGCGTCCAGGCTGTTTTACTGGCAGAGATTTTAACCTGGATACATTCGTAGCAAGTGCTCTGGTGTGTGAGCCACCATCTAAATGTATTTGAACAAGGATACTTCTGTTCATTGAAAGCAAGCAGCGCTTTTAATATTGGTGGGAAACTGAAACACCCAGGTCTGATTTATCTTGGCCGACGTGTGCTACCCCGACCTTAATGGGGCCTGTGCTGCCGGAGGAGGCATATCATTTAGTATTAGTTCTAGTTATTATTTTAGTCATTTTTTCGTAGAGTTGGCGAGGGCGGCGTCAAATGCAGATTGCAGCTAGAAGATTCACCAATGCATTGAAAAGTTGCAAATCTGGTGAATTTGCAACTTTTCTACTCTGGAAAAAGGCGTACGGAGAATAAGTTCCCCCATAAAGCGTATTATTAGTAAAGTTGCAAGACTTTTCCTATAAAATCTGCGTGGTCAGGCGGCTCATCACATGGGGGCAATTATCGTATATCGTACTGCTGAGTAGGCATGGCAGATGAAAGCAGAGCAGCCATTGTCTACCCTCCCCCGCCACCAAAAAAGAATGCTCTTATGTCCTTTGCTAATGTGGTTTTTAACTCTGCGTATCCCATTGATCCAGGATGTGATCTCCTGCGGTTCTGCCTCAGGTCCCTCCACCACTTAGTGCATTTAGTAATTCATTATGTGGTGGGGACATAACCCAGACAGCCAGCTGTTCACAGATGCGGATGGTGTTATCATCCAAGATGCTTCACATTCCTAAATCGGACCCCTCGTGCTAAGATGTCATTATTCGTATAAATAAATAAATAAAATCGGGAACTTCCAGCCCGGCATCCAGGCTCGGGGTGCGTGCGTCCCCATGTATTTCCCGTGGGTGTGAATGCCCTTTGCTGGGTCCTGGGAGAGCGATTAAAGGGCAGGATGTGGTTATTGCTGGATGCAATGAGCCATAGATGATGCCTCTGTCGTAGCGAGGATGAGAAATCCTGGACCAAAGGGAGAAATCGGCAGGAAATTAAGATCTATATTTAGCCGTGTTGGATTTAGGATCTATATAGATTTGGTTCTGGCAGAGATTAGGAACTGAAGAAAAAGCTGAGATTCTAGCTCTAGCCTCAAACACTCTGTGCTGCTGTTGGAGGGTATTCCATCTAGAATGAAAGAAAGTTTGAAACAACTTGATATAGCTATTTCATAAGTTATATCTGTGCCTAAGAAAGCTGGGTGATTTTTCAACATGCCAACATTACGGCTCTTACGGAGGTTGTAACCCAGCTTTTCCAAACCTGTGCTTGGTTAGACTAATTTATTTTCCCTGCTTTCACATATCTGCTTATTGAGGCCTCTTGCACAGGAACGTTTTTTTTTTCTTTCCCTTTTGCGTTCCTTATACGGAGCCATTCATTTCAATGGATCTGCAAAAAAGCAGAAGGTACTCCGTATGCCTTCTGTTTCCGTATTTCCATTTTTCCGTTCCGTTCAAAGATGGAACGTGTCCTATTATTGTCGCAATTATCGCATAACGGACAAGGATAGTACTGTTCTACTAGGGGCCATCTGTTCCGTTTTTGTGGACCGCAAAATACTAAATAAGCCATACGGTCGTGTGCAAGAGGCATGAGGAAGTTTTCCCTTTCAGGAGACCTATAATAATAGTTTTGCTAAATGGAAAAATATGCCTAATAATGCAGCCATAGGGGAATGAGGAGTATAGAACAGCATAGCCAAGTGCCTAATATGTTGGTCTGAGGCAGCGTTCGCACCTGGACCCTTACCCTAATTGCCCCCTCGCTTCATAGGAAGTCATTGCATTGCATTGTGTCTCTTGAGTTTAAATTAGTTAAACCTGGGGCAGAATGGCTTAAAGAAAACAAGAAAATAAAATAAATAATAAATAAATAAATAAAATATTAAATGCCAAATAAAGAAAGAAAATTCTAAATAAAAGAAAAATAATTAAAAAAATAAATAAATTGCTGACCCATAACCCCAGGCCCATTGCTGACCTCTCCTTTTCCCATGCTCCTCGGGCCCCTTGACGGTCTCTTCCTGCCTGGTTCCTCTCGCGGGCTGCGGCCGGTTGCTGCTTTGGTTATTGATTGGCTGTTCCTCCCGAGGGACCATGAAGTAGAGACTGGCGGGCAACACGAGAAAGATCGAAATTGGATCAGCTGGGAAATTGTGGAGAGTTCCTTTTTTATTTCATTTTTATTTAACTTCATTATGTTTTTTTAAGTCGTTCGGACCCTTTTTGGACAGTCCTTTTAATGCTGCAGCACAGAGCATAGCTAGGTGGCATGTCATTCACGAGTCTTTAAAAGCTGAGTGACAACCCCTTTAAGAGCTGTAATATGGCCTTTTAAACAGCCCCTCGTCAAGTGCCCTGAAGGCAGATGGACATCTTTTGTGATCGACTCTTTGAAGTGTCCGGGATACGCTGAGGTGAGGAATTTACGGAAAGCTGATAGAGCCGAGGGCCATCAACTAAGAATCAGACCGTTGGCTCTTTTCACTTATCAAAGGGGTGAACAAAAGCTTCCTAAAATATTCGTCAGATAATTCTGACAATTATAACGTATTGATAAGGCTGTTCAACCTGCATTTGTGCTGCACAGAATTGCCTTGTGAGCGACTGTCCAATGTTGTCCCACTCTTATCTTCTTTTACAGATTAGAGGAGGCCAGCACGTGCTTTAAAAAATCCAGCCCCGCTGGTACAGGAATACCCAGGCGGCGTCCCAGAGCCCACTGGAAATTTACACCAGTTGTCTCTATTTTAGTCATTTTCTCATTCAGAATTTCTTTGTAATTTAAGTGGGCCGCCATAATTGTCCCATCCCCCATGACAGCCCCGTGGGGTCCTTACCCCTTTAGTCTTTGATCTCTCTCAGGTCTGATCTACTTCACAGGTAATGTCATTTCCACATTTAGCCTGCGATAAAATTACCTCCGACGCCTCCGAGAGTTACTCTGCCCGGGATTCCTCATTTGCATGTCATTACCCATAACGCACCGAGGCAGCATTTGTCTTCTCCTTTGTAGTCACTTTGCTCATTAACCTGCTTAACAAAAACTGTAAATTTCGACAGATTAAACGAGGACGGCCATGTGTCATAGTGGAGGGGGGGGTGGGCGCGTAGTCTCTGTAATGTAAATGGAATCTACCTATATGTTAAGCTGGATGGACCAAATTCTCCTCCTTGTCATAATCTCCTTATGTAAATATCTTTTGATTTAAAAGATAGCAGGGATGCAAAAAATGTTGCAAAACTACAACTCTCAACATGCCGTCACAGCCTACAGCTATTAGGGCTTGCTGGGAGTTGTAGTTTTGCAACAGCTGGAGGGCCACAGGTTGAGCCTCCCCGGTCTATAGTCTGCAGAGATTTTTAGTTCCGCAGTGGGTCGTGTCCTGGGTGGTAAAGTTTTACAGTAATGCATTATGGGACAATGTGACAAAGCTCCAAACTTAATTTAAGATAAACCTCCCCAAGGTAAAAAAATGGGGAGCAGTTTTTGGAGAATTTAGAAACTTCATAGCAACCCTTCCCCTAGTCAAGGGGCATACATATCATAGAGGAAACCCATGTAGATGCAGCTGGGTCAATGGAGGGTATGGGGAGGCCATCGTGAAAACCCCATGAGGCCACCAGGACTCTCCTGTGTGGTTAGTAGTGTGCTGGTGTCAGGCAGCAGCTGAAAAGGGCCTAATTTTTATTTTTGCCGTCTTTCTAGGAGGCTGCAGCGGGTCAGACGTAGCCTGGATTTTGCGGTTTACATCCGTTTACTTATTTAGTTCACAGGATACAAAGCCAATGATCTTGTTTACGGCATAAAGAGTATTTTCTCGCCGCTCACGCCTTTTCTGCCCCGTCGCTCTGATGGCTTTTTTTCTCTAAGGTCTCAAAAACAATATATTTCGTTCAAAACAGAAGTAAATAGACCAGGCTAATGAGCTTCCTGCCGGAAGAGGCCGGGACCAAGGGGCTGGGGCAGCGCAGGTTCAGTGAATGGAGGCGACGTTCACAATTTGACAGATTGATTCCCTGGAAGTGACTAATTGATGCTTGTGTGACTCATCTTTGCTTCTGATCTTTATCGCTGCACCGGTCGTGACAAAGGTAAAATATGCTCCGCACTGTACTAATCGCAATGAGGCGGGTCTGTGGCTAGAAGCCTTATATTACAACGGACGCCAATACTTTATCTCAGAAGAAGGCTGACCATACTATTAGGCCACATTCACACGTGCGGTAGCCTGATCCGGCAGAGAACATCCTGCAAGAGGTCACCGGATCCGGCATTGCCAGATACTGCCGTTCACCGCTTAAACCCATAGACCAGTCATGGCTAACCTCCGGCACTCCCGCTGTGCTGAAACTACAACTCCCAGCATGCTCCATTCGCTTCTATGGAGTTCTGAGAACATCCAAGCAAGTGGGCATCTTGGGAATAGTAGTTTTACCACAGTTGGAGTGGCGGAGGTTAGCCATCACAGCCCTAGACCAGGACTGGCCAACCTGTGGCTCTCCAGCTGTTGTAAAACTACAATTCCCACTATGCCCTGCTGTAGGCTGTCTGGGCATGCTGGGAGTTGTAGTTTTGCAACAGCTGGAGGGCGGCAGGTTGGGCATCCCTGGTCTATTGGACCAATGTCTATGAAGATTAATCAAATACTTTGTGGGTTGGACCAATATTCACAACGATACATTGGTATCAACTTTCATGAAGTCCAACCCATGAGGTGGCAGAGACCAATGTATACTTAAAGGGGTTTACCTGACCTATCCTTGGGATAGATCATCAAAAAGGATCCCTACCAAACAGTTAACATAAGGAACTTTGGCACCAGGGGCTATCACAGCTCCATCAGTGGTTTTCACAGACCCTTAGACTTCAATGGTAATGTTTGGTCCACATTACAGACAAAAATAGAGCATGTGCTGAACATGGAGAACACGGACAGCACATGTCCGTGATTGACTAATGCGTGGAAGAGGCCTAAGAGATGTATTCTTACCTTATAGGTACATTGGTGGCAGCTGCTTCATTGGTTGGACCAGTATTCTTGAGATTGCATTGGCGGTAGCCATCATACAGGCTGGACCAGCATCCATAAGGTTGGACCAGCCTCTTGGACCAATGTTCATGAAGATACAGTGATGGCAGCCATGATGTCTGCATAACTGAAGGCTTCAACCCTATAATTTCTGATCTGCAGCTGAGAGTATTAAAGACATGGGAAGACCACGCTAGTCTGACCACGGCAGCCATATTTAATATTGGGGGCTCTATTTTAGCAGGAATGTCTCATTTATTAAAGAGGTTATCCCACTAAAAATGAAAATCAGATATCGTATAGTAAGTGAAAATCTCTAACCGTATGGATCCAGAGATTTCCCCATTCATTTTTCCAATTTCTCAGGGGTATGTTCTTTCTTAGAGGGCGTATACTTTCTGCTGCAGGTCAGGGGGTGTATCCTTACTGCTGCAGCTCTCACCCCATCACAGCTCAGCAGGAAGTTAAAGGATAGAACTTAGCATGTGTGTCCACCAGTGGAAGGGGGACAGAGAAATGAGAAAAATAACAACCATTAGGTGGCGCTATATTGATATATTTTATTGAATGATTAAGGGGCTATACTACTTTTTTAATTACATTTAAAAAAAACTAGATTTAAACAGTGTATAGTGTAAATAACGCCAAGTATGCCATTTTTATCTTCATACTTGAGCGCATTCTGGCGCTGTGCTCCCACCGACCAGCAGTAAAGTGCACTGAGAGGACTGCTGCTGGAGCTTGGGGGTCCTCTCAGTGCATTTTACTGCTGCATTATAGGTAAAAATGACATCATTGGACTCTTCATCATTTACACTGTAGACAGCTTACTCTAGTTTGGGGGGCTGTTTTTTTTTTTTTTTTGCTGACAGAATTCAAGTGATCAGATATTATCGTGATCATGAAAGGGTTAATTTGTTTTATTTCATTTGCCCGCACATAAACCGTGGATGACATTCTTCTGGGAAGACTCTGGCACCAATTGCGATCAAATTAAAGAACTGAAAGGGGAAATGGAGCAGTCGCTCGTACATGGGAACGTGATAATTGGGTAACATTGGGCTACTTTCATCACTCTTGCCTTGTGCTGACTCCGGGGGGCGTTCCCCCAGAGTCTTCAGGGAGCTGTAGACATGAAGACAGTGAAAATCTCCTGCAACCTCTTGCACATCTTCACGCCTTATCTGAACAGGAATTTTAGCACCAGATTCTCTCAAGAAGGTTTCATTGGGCAAGAAATGAAAAATTCCACAACTTTCTAATGGATTTTATCAGTTTCTCAACACTTTCAATAAATGTGCTTGCTGTCAATTAGAGGCAGTAGTCCTATACACAGCCAGTCCTGCTAAGTGGACTCAATTCTGTTCAGTGTAGACAACGCTCTGTGAGCTGACAACTGCACTAATCTCTCTAGTTTGCTACAATGTATCAGTCCAGGCTGTTTATATCACAGAGCATTGTCTAGAATCGTTACAATGGTATCCACTTCTCAGCCGAGAGCAGGAGGAGCTGTGCACCAGTTTACTGCCTCTGAATGTAACAAAGAGCGTTCTCATTCACTGACAGCAAACACATCTTGAAAATAGTGAACATAAATTCTGTTATAAAGGGTTAGAGCAGCTCTTTTCATATGTACAGCACCAAGGGCGAAGCTAAAGGCTCATGGGCCCTGGTGCAAGAGTTCAGCTTGGGCCCCCCTTCCCTCAGGGCTTTGTGTGTCTTCTTATGCGGCACAAGGGTCTTTGGGCCCCCTCAGGCTCCTGGGCCCGGTAGCGACTGCTACCTCTGCACCCCCTATAGCTACGCCCCTGTACAGCACCCTAGCACTTTAATAGGGAATAATACTAAAGATATCTATATAAAACTAGCAAACCTCTTCAACCCAGATTATTACGTGAATGTGACGCCAGGACCTACAGTGAAGACTGACACACAGCTGGGGTATTTACAATGAGGGGTCTGTTTATATCTCAATAGAAGAATGCATTCACACTCCTGTATTTACAGTCTATATAGGATGCGTATATTTTATTGCAAATATTTTTTTCCCCAAGAAGTGGACCACAAATATGACCATGTGAATGGGGCTTTATATGCTGTGTACGGAAATGCTGAGTGTGATCTGTTTTGATGCCTGTTATCGCCCAACTTTCCAAAAAGCAGATTGTAGGGTAGATGTAAGGCGCAGATGGACACCATTATGGTCAGACTACGCGGTTATTGTTGTCTGTTGCCATGGAGATGCATAGGTCTGCATAGGAACTGCATGCACAAAACGAAGGGACATTTTCAATCAAGACCTCTTGCAACGTTGCTTCATTTTTCAATTTCGCTGCATTGGTCGGAGGAGGAGAGGCCTTAGGTATTCGCGGCCTGTGGGATGAAGGGAGTGTGAGGAAAAGCAGAACACGATCTGTGGTTGACACCGAGAATTTAGTTTCTAACATAATACTGCAAAAACGACTCCACAGTAATAAATCCAGGCGTGTGAAACATGGGGGCTACACGTATGTCTGTGTAACATCACATGGCATTCCGTGATCCTGTGCACTGCCGCTGGTGTTAACCGTCATGTCGCCTTTTATATAATCTATTAATCGCTTACAAGAGGTCATCTGAGAAGTGTAATCCGTCATGGCTGCCCAAAGATATGCATCCTTCCTGTGGAAACAGTTCCTCCTCAAATATTCAAACAGATCTCTGCTTGCTGTCACTGATTAGGGACCTTTATTGTTTACTCCTGGAGGATGAAGATCTGTCCCGGTCCTGTTATGACGACAATGGCGCGTGGTTCGTTCTGGGCTGTTTCTTGTAACGCGCCCCTCAGCTGTGAGCAGCGATGAGCGAATCGATTCGTACAAATCAAATTTGTTTGAAAAAGCCTACTTTAGTGGCGAGGGGCTGGAGGGGTTGATAGGGCCACACATCGTGCCCGACACTGTCAATCTCACGCCTGCGCTGTTGCACCGAGTAGTTTGCAAATGCGGAAGCTCTGCTGCCGCTACCTGAGTAGTACAAATGCCGACTGTGCAGACGTGAGCGGCGCATGCACAGTCTGCATCTGCGCTACTTGGATAGCAGCAGCAGATCCCCCTGCTTAGAGCAATGGCGCAGGCGCAAGATTGACAGGGCCAGGTGAGATATCTGGCCCTATCAATCAGGGAAGGGGGAGTCTCTTGAGTGTCAGGGCGAGCCCCTCGCTGCTCAAGGAGATTGATTTTTGAACGAATTCGATTTGTATGAATGAATTTGCTCATCACTAGCTGGAGTACTGTTCCCTTGCCATACAGACATTGTGTTAGATACAATTTTTAGAATCCTTCTCCACACTGATGAGGGGCAACACCCCGAAACAGCTGTCTGTGGATGGATAACTGGCTTAGGTTTTCCCCGTCACATCCTTAAGGTCCCTTTCACACGGGCGAGTTTTCCGCGCGGGTGCAATGCGTGATGTGAACGCATTGCACCCGCACTGAATCCTGACCCATTCATTTCAATGGGTCTGTGTACATGAGCGTTTTTTTTCACGCATCACTTGTGCGTTGCGTTAAAATCGCAGCATGTTCTGTATTCTGCGTTTTTCACGCAGCCCTAGCCCCATAGAAGTGAATGGGGCTGCGTGAAAAACGCATTGCATCCGCAGCGAGCGCGGTGCGTATGCGTTTCACTGATGGTTGCTAGAGATGTTGTTTGTAAACCTTCAGTTTTTTATCACGCGTGCGAAAAACGCATCAAAACGCATTGCACCCGCGCGGAAAAAACTGAACAACTGAACGCAATCGCAGGCAAAACTGAATGGTTTTGCCTGCGAAATCGCACAGTTTTCACTGAACGCATCCGCAACGCATCCGGACCTAATCCGGACACGCTCGTGTGAAAGAGGCCTAAAGCTTGTAAAAAAGCGGGATCTTGACATAGGGGCCACTTAATATGGTGGATTTAGATACAATTTTGATAAGAACGGACGCACTCTATAAGGTGCTATGTACCGCTATAGGGCTGCATGTCTGGGAATAAAGTGCTTGATATCTCACTATAGGGATATTATGCATTTCACTATAGGGCTGTATATAAGTGACATTGTTCCAAATTTGACTGTAGAGCCGTCTCTGTAGTTCCTTGGAGCAAAGGTAGTTTGGACTATGGAAGTCTGTAGACGTTTTCCTCTATTACTAAAGCCATCAACTAGTTACTTTAGTGCACTATGAAGGGTTAACCTGCACTATGTTTTACGCTGTTGTTTACACTTACCCTAGTGTATATTGTTGAACTGCATTTTATGTTTGTTGTAATTTATAAGGTTCTTTTGCTGTATTTGCACTGCACTATGGAAGGTTTAATATATAGCCAGCTATTAGACTTTGGGACTTTCTACCTATGCACTGAGAAGTTAGAAATTGTCCACTGTTACTATACAGTAAGGGACTATGCAAAGTTCTGGAGCAAAAAAAAGACACACCGACCTTCTGACTGTCTGGTTTAGCTCTGATGATGTTTAAAGATTTGTTTATGTCTGGTAAAACTGCTTAGTCATTCCCATAGACTTTTTTTTATTTAAACTCTATACAAGTCATTGACGGACTGAAACTACAACATTGTTTCTTTTTAGGCTGTGCTTCTCCTTCCTTCCTACTAGAATGTTCTAGTTCTGCTAGGGACTGTACATAAGGAGAGCAGTCAGAGCCCCTAGTTGTTGTAGTAGGAACGACTCTGCCAAAATAGGGGCCAGAAGAAGATGCTGAGATGAGGATACTCCAGCTACAGTTTTTGATGTGATGTATAACATCCTTGCTTTATGTATTAGGGTTTTTCTGGGTAGGAAAAATATGTTGAAAAAATGTGATTTGTTTTCTCGGCAGAATTTGGGGATGCTTGTCCTGGATTTGTAGTTTAGGCTGCAGATCTGAAGACTGAATGGGGCTAACCCATGTGCAGGCACCCACAGTGGCTTCTGTGTGGAAACGGGGCCAAGACGTTGTTTTTTCCCCCCACTTAACACAGTTTTATGAAGTATGGTGCAGATTTCCCATTGAAAGCAATGGAAGGCGGATCCTGCGTGTCAAAAATGGTGTGTGAAAATAAGAGGAACAGGACAGAGAGTTGTGTAACGCCCATAATCTTGCACCACCGTGACAACTGCATGACTTCTGACATTTGCTGCCCTTGGAGTGTTTCCTAATAAGGGGCAAAAAGGTGAACTTTTGACATGTACATGACCCTATGACTGAGTTAGCAGTTGTCCATCCTTGGATCCTATCCTTTTGGTAGCTACTAACAACTACATACTGGGAACAACCCCAGAAGACCGGCTACTTTGGAGACTCTCAGATCCTTACGCTTGCTCATTTTTCCTGCTTCCACCATATCAGCTGTTTACTTGCTGCCTACCCCTTGACAGATGCCATTGTACTGCAATGTTATGGTTAGGGATGAGCGAATCGACTTCGGATGAAACGGGTACAACTTGGAACCGAACCCGAGTTTGGGAAATGTTTTTTTACAGTACAAATTAATTTATTACGCAAAGCAATAACTTCGGCTCATAGGAGCCAATACATTCTAATACTGTACGGAGCTCCTGCTCCGTACAGTATTGGAACAAAGTTTCATGCGAATCGACTTCGGATGTTTCATCCGAAGTCGGTTCGCTTATCCCTAGTTATGGCTACTTTGACAGTAGCATTATTGTGAAATTTATATTGTTCTATTTTGTGCCAAGATTTCAAGTTAAGCCTACATGCACCCGAACGTTTGTGTTTTGCGGTCCGCAAACTGGATCCGCCAAAAAAAGATGACGTCTGTATGGCATCCTTTTTTTTGCGGATCCATTATAACAATGCCTATCCTTGTCTGCAAAACGGACAAGAATAGGACATGTTCTATTTTTTTTTTGCGGGGCCATGGAACGGAGCAACGGATGGATGCGGGCAGTAAATGGGTCCGCACCCGAGCCGCAAAAAATGTGTCTCTAATGCGGAACCAAACAATGTTCGTGTGCATGTTGGCTAACCCATATCCACAGGATAGACAACAAAGTGATTGGGGGTCTGACTGCTGAGACCCCCACCGATTCTGAGAATAGGGGTCCCGTTCCCCTGATCTGATGGAGTGGCAGGTCGGGCTTCAGTTATGGTCTATGAGACTGCCAGAGGCAGCGCATTACAGCGGTCCCATAGACGATGCTGAGAGTAGCAGGGCACATGCTTGATCTGCCACTCCATCAGATCAGCGGAACGGGACCCCAGTTCTCGGGAGCAGTGGGGGTCTTGGTGTGGACCCCCACCGATCCGTTCTCCCTTTATCTTTGGATAGGATTTAACTTTAAAACTTGGCACAAACCCTTTAAGCGTCAAGTGGCATTGTCAAAATCTGGCTTAATGTTGGTGGAATCATCCAACACACAGCTATTGACCCCCACAATACGGCAGACCAGTGATAGAATAGCTTTGCTGTGGGATGCAAGGCTGCAGGTTTCTTGGTAATCTTTTAATAGTCGGGGTGGGGGGGGGGGGCATAATTTCACCCTGACAAATTATTTTAAACCTATTGTAAAGTTCAGTCGGTGCAGCGCCTGCAGCTCTGAGGGACATGGTGGGGGCCCAACTGTTTTATGACATTTACAGATGAGGAATAATTAATGGCCGCCCTTAGTCACTACTGTAAACCTTCTGCGAGCGCCAGACGTGCGGATGCTTTACCGTAATGCTGCATGGGGTTTTCCTGCTATAAAACTTTCTAATATGCTGTGTCTTTCATTACATCATCATGTTAAGATCTCTGCTGGCTGACACAGAACGGAAGTGCACTTTTACGTCTAGAATCCGGAAACCTGCATGTACAGACGTAATAGATCTCACGGCTCAGAATTGTATCCAGTCTAGCACATATGTCTCTTCTGATGGCTTGTTATAATGTATCAGTGCATGTGAGGTGTATCCATATGGAGTCCAGGGGTATTTATCCAACAGAAGATTGATCAGGGATGCTAACCTGTAGCCCTCCAGCTCTTGCAACACTACGACTCCCAGCATGCTCTAATAGCTATAGGCTGTCCAGGCATGCTGGGAGGTGTAGTTTTGCAACAGCGGGAGGGACTACGGGTTGGGTATCCTTGATATAGATAGATAGACAGATCACTTCAGTCAACTTAGGCCTCTTGCACACGACCGTATGGCTTTTTCAGTATTTTGCTGTCTACAAAAAATGGATCCGCAAAAAATCCGGATGTTGTCTGTGTGCATTCCGTTTTTTGCGGAAAGGAACAGCTGGCCCCTGATAGAACAGTCCTATCCTTGTCCATTATGCGGACAATATTAGGACATGTTTTATCTTTGAACGGAAAAAAGGAAACACGGAAACGGAAGGCATATGGAGTACCTTCCGTTTTTGTTTTTTTTTGGATCCATTGAAATGAATGGTTCCGTGTACGGAAAGCAAAAAACGTAACGTAAACGGAAAAAAAAATTTGTGTGCAAGAGGCCTTATTCAAAATCCTATTTCTGTGCACACAGTGTGGCACCCATTCACGGAAATCATTGCAGCTGCCGCTACTTGCAGAATTCCAGGAATGTGCCAATCAGGGGCCAGAAAAGCTGGGGGATGAGACCTTTTGGAATGCTGGTGGTCACCCATCTTTTCCAGACACTGCTGAATATAATATTAACAACATGATAGAAGAAGAATAAGACGTCTCAAGGACTTTCCCGGGAATGTTGCAATTTTAAAGGAAATTCAAGTATTTCGAAACCATCGAGGATGCTCATTGGGTTGTAGCCGTTCCCATAACATATCGAAAGCTCAATTTCCTGTAAACTCTTGACACATATAAAGCGAGTACGGTAACGTCACATGCCTTGACCATAAAAAGCAAGATACAGGTGGTGCCTTTAAATAGAGGATGTGGTGTGAACAGCCAGTTGTCACAATCCTGCCTGCGCTTTATAGGGCGGCGCTGATGTCAGTCATTACACGTTTATAGCTGTTGACTGAAAGCTGTAAAAGCTAAATTCCAGTAAAGGATCCTGCCGGGAATCCAGATCGATGTTTCAATCACATGTAGTTTTCTAAATGACCAGTAGGTGGCAAAAAGTCATACTCTGAAAATAGAAATGTACAGGCGGCTTACGGTGCAGATGCCTTCCTTGTTTTATAGTTTCCTGTATACTGTTTATGGCTTTCATTATAACCAAGATAAGTGGTTAAAGAGAAATTATTCATACTACTCCTATAACATTAATGGTTCAGCAAACAGAAAAAGCTGCAGATTTCCTATTCTAATACGGCCTCCTATACAAAAGAACATAGCTACTATAATACTGCCACATATGTACCTATAACTACTATAATACTGCCCCTATGTACAAGAATATAACTACTATAATACTGCCCCTATGTACAAGAATATAACTACTATAATACTGCTCCTATGTACAAGAATATAACTACTATAATACTGCTCCTATGTGCAAGAATATAACTACTATAATACTGCTCCTATGTACAGGAATATAACTACTATAATACTGCCTCCTATGTACAAGAATATAACTACTATAATACTGCCTCCTATGTACAAGAATATAACTACTATAATACTGCTCCTATGTACAAGAATATAACTACTATAATACTGCTCCTATGTACAAGAATATAACTACTATAATACTGCTCCTATGTACAAGAATATGACTACTATAATACTGCCTCCTATGTACAAGAATATAACTACTATAGTACTGCTCCTATGTACCAAAAATATAACTACTATAATACTGCTCCTATGTACAAGAATAAAACTACTATAATACTGCTCCTTAGTGGCGTTACTAGAATTGACTGGGCCCCACAACAAATTTTTGAATGGGGCCCCCTCCCCCAGTAATTTTTTTACAACCCCTTCCTTTCATGCCGCGCCTTTCCTGTGGCTAGTAAAGATCGCTCTCTCAGACCAGGCCCGACAGCTGTTCCATCCGTTATCTACACTGTCTATACTGCCACTGTATAGAATTTCATTGTGTAATAATGTTGAAGGGCCCTGACAAATTCTTTTAATACTTCTCCTCCTCTTGGATGGGCCCCTTCTGGGTCAGGGCCTCAAAGCAGCCACTTCCCCTGCTTCCCCTATAGTTACGCCCCTGCTGCTCCTATGTACAAGTATATAATTACTATAATACTGCTCCTATGTACAAGTATATAATTACTATAATACTGCTCCTATGTACAAGAATATAACTACTATAATACTGCTCCTATGTACAAGAATAGAACTACTATAATACTGCTCCTATGTACAGGAATATAACTACTATAATACTGCTCCTATGTACAAAAATATAACTACTATAATACTGCTCCTATGTACAAGAATATAACTACTATAATACTGCTCCTATGTACAAGAATATAACTACTATAATACTGCTTAGTATGCACACAAGCATGGTTATGGTTCTGTACATTTAGGTTTTTAATATCTGTATGAAATTGGTCATGAAAAATATTTTCGGTTATGTCTTTGCAGGAGTTCCTGTACCCCCGGAGTGCCCTCACCAGGGATTTGGTGCTACCGATGCATCAGAGTAACAGGGAAGGCGTGGAGGACATGTCCTTGCTGTCTGACCTGCATGAAGCGGCCATCATGTTGAATCTTCATCAACGTTACACAGTTGACAAAATCTATGTGAGTCACGAGCTGCCGACCTGTGTGTTAGAATGCAGAGTCTCCTTCAGTAAATGTTATTTAGTATATAAAGTCTGTTCACGCTCGCCGGATACGCTGTGGATTTTTGGCCACGGAATTTCATGAAAAATCCAGGCAGCAGCATGCTGCACTATTTTATCCAGTGGAATGACAGTAAACTGATGGACCCCATTATCATCAATGAGTTCTGTTTGGCGTCATTGGTTTCGGTCTGGAGATAAATCTGGCGCAGCCATTATTTTCATTTTTTCCTACTAGTAGTGAAACAGAACACTAGAAATAATGGCGCAGATGTGAACTTGGCCGATCCGCTCCATCACCGTATAAGGCCTCATGCACACGACCATATTTTGTATCTTCGTCCAATCGGAAGTCATCCGTGTGCTGTCCGCATCAATGTGTCTGTTTGGCAAACATTCGGATGGAACATGTCCTATTCTTGGCCACAAAATGCAGACCACGGACCCATTGAAGTCAAGAGGTCCTAAAAAAACAAAAAACAGAGACAATACGGATGTCACATGGACAACATGTGTTTTGTGGATCTACGTTTTGCAGACCGCAAAACGGATAAGGTCTTGTGCATGAGGCCTAAGGAAAAGTTCTACAACATTGTAATATACTTCGAGACTCTATTGGTAAAATAAATCCGATCCTGGCTGTTTAACTCCTCAGCTGCCACAGTGACTGTGGCATCTAGATGGTTAGAAAGATGGGGTTCTTCTGTCTCCGATCACCACTTTCCGTCTCCAGCAGTTTTTCATGGCAGCCACAGGCCTAGCGAAGGTCCCCAGGAACGCAGGGCCTCCTAGAACTCCCATTACAACCGCCCTATTACCGAGGCACGGTGTAATAAGATGTTTTGATGGCCATGCATTGATCAAATGATCACATGCTCAAGAACCCTAGCATGACTAAAATGACAAAATATTAAAAAAAAGTTTAATAAAGTTAAAAAAAAAAAAAAAATTGAGAAAAACCCACAAATATTTAAAAATCAACCTCTCACTTTATCCCATTTATGATATAAAATAATGAACAGAATTGGTTTAGCTGCCTCCAAAAATTTCTGTTGGGCCTCATGCACACGGACGTGTGACGGCCGGGCCCGTGCTGCGGACCGCAATGGACTGGTACCGACTGTAGGGTGGCTGCATGGGAACCCATTCACTTGAATGGGGTCTGCGATCCATATCAGACGGTCCACACCGCAAAAAAGTAGTGCATGTGTTACTTTTTTGTGTTGCGAAGGCACGGACAGAAACACCACGGAAGTACTCCATGGAAGCACTGCAAGGTGAACGCAATATTAAAAAAAATAAAAAATGCCGGGATTGCAGTGTTTTATTCACCTCACCTTAAAAAAAAACTGAAATAAATGATCACAAAACCAGGTGTTTCCCAAAATGGAGCCCCCACACAGCTCAATAGAAAGATAAAAAAAATTTAGCGTCACAATACGGAGACGCTAAGCAAAGTAAGAAAAAAAATGTATTTGCTTAACGCAGGGATACTCGACCTGCGGCCCTCCAGCTGTTGTAAAACTACAACTTCTACCATGCCCTTCTGCAGGCTGATAGCTGTAGGCTGTCCAGGAATGATGGGAGTTGTAGTTTTGCAACACCTGGAGGGCCGCAGGTTAAGCATGCCTGGCTTAACGTATGCAAACATTGTAGTAACCTGAATAATTACATGAATATTTCATTCTCACCGCGGCGCTTATGTGGTAAAATCGAAATCCAAGAACGACAGAACTTTTTTTTGTTTTTTCTTTCCACCCCACAAAAAAATAAAATCTTAAGTTTCGCAATACATTATATGGTAAAAAAGGTTCCGGTCATAAAAACAACTCATCGGCATTATAGAAGGCCTTCATGCGGCTGTGTTGACAAAAAAAAGTTATCACTCTTGAAAAGTGGGAAAGATAAACTAAAATGAAAAATGACTGCCAGGAAAGGGTTAACAGTGCAACTAATAATACTGAGGGCTCGTGCACAACAGCGTTCGATCGGCCCGAGAAACACGGATCACTTATCTGCTGCACCTCCTGGGCCGGCTGCAGATTCCCTGACCCGGACGGACAGTGTCCTAGTAATTTAAGATACAGTCAGTTGATATCTGATGGCGAGGCTATTGCAGTGTACTGACATCAACATGTACAATAGCCCCGCCATCAGATAGAGACTTATAAATTAGAATGATTGTCGGTTCAGCACAGGGGAGCCCCGCTCTACACATGGTCCATGTTTACAGTGCTGTCATGTATATCAGCCATAAGGTTCATGTCACAATATTCGTGTGAAATTACTGTAAGCGTATACATTTTTTTTTTTTTTTTTTACTTTTAAGTGTTCAACAATTTAAATTATGGTATTTAAATGTATTGTATTCACAATATTTCTCTTCTCCTTTTTTTTCTTTTTTCTTTTTCTTTTTCTTTCTAGACCAATATTGGCTCTATTCTGGCCTCAGTGAATCCTTACAAACAAATTGAAGGGTTGTACGATGAGACTGCAGTGGATTTATACAGTCGCCATCATTTAGGGGAACTTCCACCCCACATATTTGCTATAGCCAATGAGTGTTACTGCTGCTTGTGGAAGAGACATGAGAGCCAATGCGTCCTCATAAGGTATGAGACAAAGTGATGGCTATTCCAGAGGCCATTCAGCCACTGACATGACAATATTTTCTGACTACTCTAACTGCTATAATACTGCCCCCTGTACAAGAATAAAACTACTTTAATACTGCCCCTATTTACAACAATAGAACTACTATAATACTGCTCCTATGTACAAGAATATAACTGCTATAATACTGCCCCCTGTACAAGAATAAAACTACTTTAATACTGCCCCTATTTACAACAATAGAACTACTATAATACTGCCCCTATGTACAAGAATATAACTGCTATAATACTGCCCCTATGTACAAGAATATAACTGCTATAATACTGCCCCTATGTACAATAATATAACTACTATAATACTGCCTCCTATGTACAAGAATATAACTACTATATTACTGCCTCCTATGTACAAGAATATAACTGCTATAATACTGCCCCTATGTACAAGAATAGAACTACTATAATACTGCCTCCTATGTACAAGAATATAACTACTATAATACTGCTCCTATATACAAGAATATAACTACTATAATACTGCTCCTATGTACAAGAATATAACTGCTATAATACTGCTCCTATGTACAAGAATATAACTACTATAATACTGCCTCCTATGTACAAGAATATAACTACTATAATACTGCTCCTGTGTACAAGAATATAACTACTATAATACTGCCTCCTATGTACAAGAATATAACTACTATAATACTGCTCCTATGTACAAGAATATAACTGCTATAATAGTGTTCCTATGTACAAGAATATAACTACTATAATACTGCCTCCTATATACAAGAATATAACTAATATAACTGCTCCTATGTACAAGAATATAACTACTATAATACTGCTCCTATGTACAAGAATATAACTATTATAATACTGCTCCTATGTACAAGAATATAACTACTATGATACTGCTCCTATGTACAAGAATATAACTACTATGATACTGCCCCTATGTACAGGAATATAACTACTATAATACTGCCCCTATATACAGGAATATAACTACTATAATACTGCCTCCTATGTACAAGAATATAACTACTATAATACTGCCTCCTATGTACAAGAATATAACTACTATAATACTGCTCCTATGTACAAGAATATAACTACTATAATACTGCCTCCTATGTACAAGAATATAACTACTATAATACTGCCTCCTATGTACAAGAATATAACTACTATAATACTGCCTCCTATGTACAAGAATATCACCACTATAATACTGCCTCCTATGTACAAGAATATCACCACTATAATACTGCTCCTATATACAAGAATATAACTACTATAATACTGCCTCCTATGTACAAGAATATAACTACTATAATACTGCCCCTATGTACAAGAATATAACTACTATAATACTGCTCCTATGTACAAGAATATAACTACTATAATACTGCTCCTATGTATAAGATTGAATTGTGTTTTTCTAGGAGATTCTTAAATGTGAACCTTTAGAAACTCGGTTCTTTATATCTTTTAGTGGAGAGAGCGGTGCTGGCAAAACAGAGAGCACAAAACTGCTCCTTAAATTCCTATCATCCATGAGTCAGAGCTGCGCAGGAGGAGACAATCAGACACATGTGGAGGAGGCCATCATGGAGAGCAGGTCAGAAATGCCACGTTCCTTCTGCAGTGGTCACTGGTCGTTCGTTGGATCTTATATGAGCTAGCAGAGTACGTCAGGCTGTTTCCCTGCCGGATCCGTACTAACGCTAGCCCATGTGTGCCACGGGAAATCCGCTCCGGCCCCAGCACAGCAAACATGTGAGAGGCAGCCGTACAAAAATTGCAGCATGGGGCCGAAGTGGACTTCCGGCATCACACATGGGCTAACATTAGTACAGATCCAGCAGGGGAACAGCCTGCCGGACCCTACTAGCGCCTTATTTTCATGAAACAAACCCTATGAACGCTATTTTCTGTGACCTTCTAATATGGTTTGTTTCAATTCTATACCATTCCCAAGATCTCTGTTTGCTGTCAATAGATAGACACCTTGTTTACATGCAGAAATTAAAAAAAACTGACACATAACTAGTGATCTCTGATGTCCTGGGTCCTTTCATCAGTTGGACAGTGTTTTTCAGACTATGAATTTACACAGAAATGGCTTTGTTCACCAAGTCCAGGATTCAGGTATACTGTATCTCCTTTTGGAAAGGGCCAAATTGGCGTGAGGAGTCTTATAGGCCATGCGATGCTCCTGGGAAGAGCATGTGCAGAGTTCATTCGGAGGATACTTTTATTTTCCAAGTTATGTCTCGAGGCCTGTTTAAGGGCTCTTTCAAACGAGCAGATCCTGTGCGTGGAATCCACTGCGTGAAAGAGTGCCAGGCCCCATTCCGGACAGCAGAGACACGGAGCATTAACATGATTGATAATGCGCTTTGCCTCTCTGTGATCTTTTCACTACAAAATCACAGTGACAACTTTATCTCACTGTGATTTTGTAGTAGAAAGATCACAGCAAGGCACGGAGGCATTATCAATTATGTTAATGCTCTGTGCCGCTGCTGTCCGGAACGCGGCTTGGCCCTCTTTCACGCAGCAGATTACCCGCACGACATCTGCTCGTGTGAAAGAGCCCTAAAAGGTCATGCATTGACTTATAGGATAGCTAACTGACATCTGGTTGCATTAGAGGCAGAGTTTTCTAAGAGCTCACTTGCATTCCCTCCTCCAAGAACTTCTGAAGTGCTTTGCCTGGCCTATAGGACTTTTCATGCTGTTAAGGCAGTATCTATAAGGAGATAAAGTATGTCCCGAATCCTGACCAAAGCCTCTCAGCCAGTTAAGCCAGTACCCTCTGCTCTGCACTGATGAGGGCCAATCGCCCAGAAACAGCTGTCTGTAGCAGAAATGCTGGCTTAAAGGCTATGTACACCTTTGTAGGCAAATTTTTTATGACTGCATGTTACTCATTTTTGGCTAAAAGTGACGGAAAAGACTAAATCCAAAGGGTGCTTCTAGAGCATCTTAGCTCCGTACAGAAAAAAGGATGCCATATTTTAATAAATACCAACTTTTTCAGTTATTTTTAGCTCAAAATGAGTACAATGCAATAATAATAAAAAAAAATTGCCCCAAAAGGTGTCCATAGCCTTTAGTTATTATGCAAGTCATGTCTCAAGGCCTGTTTTAAAAGGTCTAACATTGTCTTATAGGATAGCTGCCCTCCATCTGAGGCAGAGCTTGTTAGGAGCTCTTTTGCATCTCTGCCTTACTAATCACAAGCGGAGATCTTGATAATCTGATTTGTGAACTAAATCGCTTAATATATTACAAGGCTGCAGGTCTTTTCATTAAACGTTGATTGACTAGTTTACAACAAAAAATCCCTTTAGTTATTCTCAGAATGTTCTAGAAAAGAAACATGAGAGATGACATACATTGCATCCTGATTATATACAGGCGGCGGACCCGGTTTAGTTACCGTACTTGTCACTTTTCAAGTTTTTATGGAACTAGCCTGTGAACTGGACCTAAAAAAAAGGGTGTGGTTTATACAAATGCTGCTGTTCAAGGGGTGTGTCTGGCTGTTCTGGGGCGTTCCTGGACAAAGCAGGGGTGGGGTTTAGAAATGTCTCACTATTTTCAAACTAGTGTGCTATGGCATGGTGTAATGGATTATAGCGGGATTCATTTTTGTGATTTCTTGGATTTTCCCTCTTAATGGGTCAGTATTAGGAAATTCCCAATATTCTGCATGTTGTGACCTGAGATCTACAAACATGTAGTGTGTGCAGATCGCGCTCCTTTTACAGCTCCCACACTGTACACTTTTTATATAGAGAATTGATTTGACCCCGGCTGTGTATATACATCAATTAGATCTGCCCTCTGAATTTCATCTTCTTCCACAGCCCGATCCTCGAAGCTTTCGGAAATGCCAAGACTGTTTACAATAACAACTCGAGCCGCTTCGGAAAATTCATCCAGCTGCACTTCTCCCAACAGGGCCACATCCAGGGGGGCCGTGTGGTGGACTGTATCCTTCTAATCAAGCGTATAATGACAGGTTCACGGTGGAGCTCGTAGCCTGACAGAAAAACTAATTACTCCAACTTTCATCCACAGAGGAACTAAGTTTAGTTGGTGTGGCATACAGAGAAAGCAGAAATTCAATTCTCACTTTCTAAATGAACACAGACAAAAGGACGAGCAGATCATCACCCGAGATGAACACATGAGCGTTCTCTGCAGAGGTGGAAGCGCAGAATTACTCAGGTCCTGCTAAAAATAACTGTGTGTGGACAGCAGCAATACCACAATCCACTGAGTATAGTCAGAATATACTCAAAAAGCTAATATTAACATCAACAGTGCAAGAAATCTACCTACACCCCTTATGTAGCAGGCAGGACCGCTGCAAGGTATTTTGCCAACAAAAGCAAAGCTACATTTTGGCGCCCCAACCCCCCTAGAACTCCCCCTAACACCAGCATCTCACCCGGACCTGCCTCGCAAAACCCTGCAGTCCACCTACCTCACCCACAAGAATATAACTACTATAATACTGCTCCTATGTACAAGAATATAACTACTATAATACTGCTCCTATGTAGAAGGATATAACTACTATAATACTGCTCCTATGTACAAGAATATAACTACTATAATACTGGTCCTATGTACAAGAATATAACTACTATAATACTGCTCCTATGTACAAGAATATAACTACCATAATACTGCTCCTATGTACAAGAATATAACTACTATAAAACTGCATCCTATGTACAAGAATATAACTACTATAATACTGCCCCTATGTACAAGAATATAACTACTATAATACTGCTCCCTATGTACAAGAATATAACTACTATAATACTGCTCCTATGTACAAGAATATATCTACTATAATACTGCCTCCTATGTACAAGAATATAACTACTATAATACTGCTCCTATGTAGAAGGATATAACTACTATCATACTGCTCCTATGTACAAGAATATAACTACTATAATAGTGCTCCTATGTACAAGAATATAACTACTATAATAGTGCTCCTATGTACAAGAATATAACTACTATAATACTGCCTCCTATGTACAAGAATATAACTACTATAATACTGCCTCCTATGTACAAGAATATAACTACTATAATACTGCTCCTATGTACAAGAATATAACTACTATAATACTGCTCCTATGTACAAGAATATAACTACTATAATACTGCCTCCTATGTACAAGAATATAACTACTATAACACTGCTCCTATGTACAAGAATATTACTACTATAATACTGCTCCTATGTACAAGAATATAACTACTATAATACTGCCTCCTATGTACAAGAATATAACTACTATAATACTGCCCCCTAGCGGGCAGTGTGAAAATTGCGTGATTATATACATTTAAAAAAAATATATAGATATTGACATGAAAAAAACTCAATAAAATTGTTAAAAATGATATAAAAATAATTATTTGAGAAATAGGTAGTTTTCTGATGACTTTTAAACCTCTTAAACCTCCCCGCAGCATATATTAGCACCTTCTGGCTCTTTTTCCCTGACATATCTGTATTAGACAAATTGTATTCGCTATGAAGGGTCACGGCAAACATGCTGTGTCGCGGTATTTGTCCGGCCGCCTCTCGCATATTTGCTCCTCATTATAGTGAATGGGGTCGGGAGGACAAGCTTAACGCCAGTGTGAAAGTAGCCTTATGTGACGCGAAATCCTCCTGATGAATTCCCCCGATAGAGTGCTCCAAAGTAATGTGAACTGAGTCCTAGGGTGGCGTCACACATAACTATTTCCTTAAAAAATAAATAAAAATGCAGTACTAAGATCCCCTATGGTAGAAACTAGAGTAAAACTTTTTTTCACATCGTTGTGCCAATGACAACCAGTTTGGGTAGTTTTAAATCTAGGCGTATGGATGAGTCCTGAGACATTTCTGCGCATCCTCCGGGGATGTGAAACACTGGGATAAAACTGCAGTTTTTGATATATTACCCAAATTTTTTTTTTTTTTTTTTTAAACCACTTTTTTTGGGTCCAATTATAACCCATTTTTTTCCAAAATGCAGCATGCTCTAGTAATATATATATATATATATATATATATCGCCAAAAACGCTATCAGGCAAAAAAAGCGTACATCAATTTCATGGCATTTTCCATTTGTGATTGGCAGATGTCAGGTGTCTGTTGTTTTTTTTTTCTGATTCTGCAATTAGGTTTTACTGTAGTTACTGTAAAATCCAGTCAAAATGCAAAGTTTTTGGGTAAATCGAAGAATGATGATGCCCCATAGTCCACGAGGTTTGCATAAACCCTTCCTAAAGATCTTAGGGATGTGCTACAGAACAAAGAGGGTGACTGCCCCCTAGTGTCCACTTCTGGCATTGCACAGTTAATGATGAATATAATTTGATATTTATATAATAATATTGTTTTCTGTTACTTGCCTTAACCCCTGGTTTACCAGATCTCCTGGAGAAGGTAAGGTCATCCCGCCACCTCCTATAAGACACCCATCTCTCTGTGACTAATTCTTGCAGGTTTAACCACGACCACTTCTAACCTTCCCGGTTCTATTCCTTATTTCAATCTACAGACCCGAGTGACGCGGCAGAGTCCTGGAGAGAGGAGCTATCACATATTCTATGCTCTGCTTGCTGGGGCCAGTAAAGAAGAAAAAGGTAGAGTCCTAGTGTCCTTTACTACCATGTAACATATTAACAAATCCTGCCGCCATCTTCTTCTCCATGGTGTCTTAAAGGGTTTCTGTCACCAGGTTTAACCCTATGAAGTTAGCTGACATTAGCGATGTGCTAATGTCAGCTAAACCTAACTAGCCTAATCTTACTTTTCTCAGTGCCTGCATTAACCTTAAAAATCGAACTTTTATAATATGCTAATGAGGCTCTAGGAGCAGGGCGTTGTTCCTGCTCCTAGAGCCTCCATTCTCCACCTTGGGCTCCTCCTCCAGGTCTTGATTGACAGGGCCAGGCAGCGCTGCGTCTGTCTGCCAGCCCTGTGCTCGGATGTAGTCTCGCGCCGTTACGAACTCAGCGCAGGCGCGGTGAGGAACCTGGCAGCCGACGAGCGTCTTTCCCTCACCGCGCCTGCGCTGAGTTCAGAACGGCACGAGAATTCATCCGAGCACAGGGCTGGCAGACAGACGCAAGCGCTGCCTGGCCCTGTCAATCAAGACCTGGAGGGAGGAGACCAAGGTGGGAGAACGGAGGCTCTAGGAGCAGGAACAACGCCCCCCCTGCTCCTAGAGCCTCATTAGCATATTATAAAAGTTCGATTTTTAAGGTTAATGCAGGCACTGAGCAAAGTAAGAATAGGCTAGTTAGGTTTAGCTGACATTAGCACATCGCTAATGTCAGCTAACTTCATAGGGTTAAACCTGGTGACAGAAACCCTTTAACTATTGTACTGATGGAGATTCAATTCATCATCATTGTTAAGACCTCTGCTTGCTGTCAGTGAACGGGAGCATCAAGAAGCCTAAAACTCAGGCCTTATATGTCTCACTGCTAAGGGTTTGTATCCAGTCAGAACAATCCTCTGATACATTTTTACCCGCACTGATACATTGTGACAAACTTAGATCACAAAGACTGCATACAATTTGACCAAACCCTCAGCTGTGAGAAGTATTAGCTCTCTACAGGTTTTCAACTGCAGGTTGAAAGTATCACGATTACTGACAGAAAGCAGAGATCTTGACGATGAATTTAAACACAAAATGTATAAGAAAGTTTTGAATTGTTTCCTTATACAGTGAATAAGCCTTATGTATATAGAATGGGGGGGGGGGGCAGAAAATTCTATTGTGATTGTCAGCGGAGTTACCCTTTATGATTGGCTCCTTACCATCCTGTGTTCACAGAAGGGCTCTCCCTCTTGGATCCTCACTCCTATCAGTATCTCAACTCCTCCGGGTGTGTGACGGCCGAGGGCCTCAATGATAAAGACCTGTATAATAAAGTTTTGGTGAGTCCAGTAACCTAAACCCGAAATATAAGCAATCAGCTTCTTAAAGGGGTTGTCCAGGATTAGAAAAACATGGCTGGCACCACCTGTCCGTGGGTTGTGCCTGGTATTGCAGCTCAGCTCCACAGAAGTGAATGGGGCTTAGCTGCAATATCGCCCACAACCTGTGGACAGGGGTAGCCATGTTTTCCAACCCCTTTAATACTTTATTCTTCACGGCCGTGCTTTTATCACTGCATATTTACCGTACTAGTAGAGCGTTTCTCTCTTGCATCACCCGTTACATCTTCCCTCTACTCCATTCACATCCAAAGATGCATTCAAAATTCTGCTGTATCAGTCATCTCTCAGGTTTCACAGCCACACCTCACTCTCTGCCGCCTCTTGCGGTTTCAAGGTCTGTTGTATTGCGGGCGATGTAACATAGTAACATAGTACATAAGACTGAAAAAAGACATTTGTCCATCCAGTTCGGCCTGTTTCCTACAAGTTGATCCAGAGGAAGGCAAAAAACCCCTGTGAGGCAGAAGCCAATTTTCCTCACTTAAGGGGAAAAAAATTCCTTCCTGACTCCAATCAGAATAACTCCCTGGATCAACGACCCCTCTGTAGTAGCTGTAGCCTGTAATATTATTACACTCCAGAAATACATCCAGGCCCCTCCTGAATTCCTTTATTGTACTCACCATCACCACCTCCTCAGGCAGAGAGTTCCATAGTCTCACTGCTCTTACCGTAAAGAATCCTTTTCTATGTTTGTGTAGAAACCTTCTTTCCTCCAGACGCAGAGGATGTCCCCTCGTCACAGTCACAGTCCTGGGGATAAATAGATGATGGGAGAGATCTCTGTACTGACCCCTGATATATTTATACATAGTTATTAGATCTCCCCTCAGTCGTCTTTTTTCTAAAGTGAATAACCCTAATTTTGATAACCTTTCAGGGTACTGTAGATCCCTCATTCTAGTTATTACTTTAGTTGCCCTCCTCTGAACCCTCTCCAGCTCTGCTATGTCTGCCTTGTTCACAGGAGGCCAGAACTGTACACAGTCCTCCATGTGTGGTCTGACTAGTGATGTGTAAAGTGGTAAGACTATGTTCTCATCACGGGCATCTATGCACCTTTTGATGCAACCCATTATCTTATTGGCCTTGGCAGCAGCTGCCTGACACTGGTTTTTGCAGCTTAATTTGCTGTTTATTAAAATTCCTAGATCCTTTTCCATGTCAGTGTTACTGAGTGTTTTACCATTTAGTATGTACTGGTGACTTGCATTATTCCTTCCCATGTGCATAACCTTACATTTGTCAGTGTTAAACCTCATCTGCCATTTCTCTGCCCAAGCCCCCAATCTATCCAGATCCCTCTGTAGCAGAAAACTGTCCTCTTCAGTGTTAATTACTTTACACAGTTTAGTGTCATCTGCAGAAATAGATATTTTACTGTGCAAGCCTTCTACAAGATCATTAATAAATATATTGAAGAGGATAGGGCCCAATACTGACCCCTGAGGTACCCCACTAGTGACAGTGACCCCTCCAGTACTGACCCCTGAGGTACCCCCACTAGTGACAGTGACTCCTCCAGTACTGACCCCTGAGGTACCCCACTAGTGACAGTGACCCTCCAGTACTGACCCCTGAGGTACCCCACTAGTGACAGTGACCCTCCAGTACTGACCCCTGAGGTACCCCACTAGTGACAGTGACCCTCCAGTACTGACCCCTGAGGTACCCCACTAGTGACAGTGACCCTCCAGTACTGACCCCTGAGGTACCCCACTAGTGACAGTGACCCTCCAGTACTGACCCCTGAGGTACCCCACTAGTGACAGTGACCCTCCAGTACTGACCCCTGAGGTACCCCACTAGTGACAGTGACCCTCCAGTACTGACCCCTGAGGTACCCCACTAGTGACAGTGACCCCTCCAGTACTGACCCCTGAGGTACCCCACTAGTGACAGTGACCCTCCAGTACTGACCCCTGAGGTACCCCACTAGTGACAGTGACCCCTCCAGTACTGACCCCTGAGGTACCCCACTAGTGACAGTGACCCCTCCAGTACTGACCCCTGAGGTACCCCACTAGTGACAGTGACCCCTCCAGTACTGACCCCTGAGGTACCCCACTAGTGACAGTGACCCCTCCAGTACTGACCCCTGTGGTACCCCACTAGTAATAGTGACCCCTCCAGTACTGACCCCTGTGGTACCCCACTAGTGACAGTGACCCCTCCAGTACTGACCCCTGAGGTACCCCACTGGTGACCGTGACCCCTCCAGTACTGACCCCTGAGGTACCCCACTAGTTACAGTGACCCAATCTGAGTATCTACCGTTAATAACCACCCTCTGTTTTCTGTCACTCTGCCAGTTACTTACCCACATACAGACATTTTCTCCCAGTCCGAGCCTTCTCATTTTATATACTAACCTTTTATGAGGTACGGTGTCAAATGCTTTGGAGAAGTCCAGATATACGACATCCATTGATTCTCCGCTGTCAAGTCTAGAACTTACCTCCTCATAGAAACTGATTAAATTCGTTTGGCGTGACCGATCCCTCCTGAAGCCATGCTGATATGGCGTTATTTGCTTATTTTCATTGAGATACTCCAAGATACCATCTCTCAGAAAACCTTAAAACAGTTTACCAACAACAGATGTTAAACTTACCGACCTATAATTTCCGGGCTCTGTTTTTGGACCCTTTTTTAATATTGACACCACATTTGTTATGCGCCAATCCTGTGGAACATTCCCTATATAGTGCCGGCGATGTGCGGTCCGCAAATTGCGGAACGTACATAGCCGATGTCCGTGTTTGCGGATCCGTGGATCCGCAAAACGCACACGGACGTGTGAATGGACCCTTAGAAAGAGATTGTCATGTACTATATGATGTCTGATTTAGATTTTTTACATTAGTCATGGGATAACCCCTTTAATTCATCAAACTCTGCCATCTAGTTAACAGGACGGACATTGCAGCAGCGGCGCATATGAGCGTCATGTGTCTAACCCCTTCACTTTAAGTTAATATCTGTCTGTGCTGTGCGTCTTTCCTGTAATAAATGACGATTTCTGGTCACAGACGGCGCTGCAAGTGATGGATTTCAGCGATGAAGAAATCCGGGAGTTGTGGAAGCTGCTTTCTGGCACGCTGCAACTGGGGAATCTGGAGTTCATGACAGCAGGGGGCGCTCAGATCACAACCAAAGCAGGTGACGAGCATTACAATGTGCAATGTGTGAACTGTTTCCATTTTCTAATATCTTGCCGAGATACGATTGCATGAAATGCGGTTCCCTGAAGCTGGGGTGTTTTGGACTGTGGACGTTTTATAGACGTTTGCCCATGTTGCTAGTGAAGGGTTGACTTGCGCTGTGATTTATGCTGTTGTTTACACTTATACCGTTTTATATTGTTGAACTGCATGTTATATGTTTATTAGAATATATCCTGTTCATTTGCACTGTTAATACATTATAGCTGCACTGCGCTGGGGAAGGGGTTAATGCACAGCCAGCTAATATTGAGAGACTTTGACTTTCTACATATGCAAATTTTTGCAGGGGGAAAACAGACATCCTAACCTTCTTGACTGTCTGGTCTAGCTCTTTTGTTTATTTCTGGAGACTTGTTTATGTCTGGAAAAACTGCTTAGTCATTCCCATAGACTTGTATTGACACTCTGACAGACAAAATTTGTAACATTCTTTCTGTTTAGGCTGTGCTTCTCCACACCACTCCTCCCACTAGAAGGTTCTAATTGGCAACTGTATATATGGAGAGCAGTCAGAGCCCTTAGTTGTCTGCAGATAGGGACCAGTGTTTAATAGGAGAGACTCTGCCAGACTGCATGAGTAACCAGAAGAAGACACTGAGATTGGTATACTGAGCCACAGCTCCGAGCCTTTTGACCAGGGATCCAGCCGGATTACTGAGCTGTACACCCTGGGCTACCAGCCTTTGGCCATGATACCAGCCTTCTGAGAGTGAGGGACAGCTAGCTCAGGCCTTTCCTGAGAACAGAACCTCCTTCTCCCTGGGAGGAGATTGGAGAAGCCAGCTCGGTGCATTACCTGTATTGTTTTGCACCTGAATTTCTCCAGTAAAAAAAGCACCCTGGTTTACTGCAGGCTCTCTGGACTTATTTCCCATTGGGTGCACCATACCTTACCATCCCTTCCAGACGGTGTCCTGCGGACCCAGCATACCAGGTCACTGCAGAAGCTTGAGGCTGCACTACTGAGAGATTGGAACAACAACACATTCCCTTCCAATGTAGTCATGAAGACCTTGTGCCGATCATTGTGCCTTGTGCCGATCTATATCATTATCTCTATCGACATCTACATTCTTACTGGTGTAAATGGTGGCAGATCTATATGGATCTTGATGTATTTGGTGATGTGAATAAGTAGATTCCTGTTGATTGCGTCTGTACTCTATACGTTGTATACAGATTCTGTGTAAAGAGCCATCGCGAAGTGGCTGATAACGGCCAACAATAGCTTAGGAACCCTTTAAGTAAGTCCCTTTGCTTTCTTCCACAGTTTTGAGCGATGTCGCCGATCTTCTGGGATTGGATTCCTTCCAGCTTTCAGAGGTCCTCACCCAGAGATCCATGATTTTAAGGGGGGAAGAGATCAGTTCCCCTCTGACAGTCGAGCAGGTGAGATGAGTACGGCAACAAACAGGGATTCTGTGTCACAAGACCTGCCAGGTCGGGGTCCGATAGTTTGTACCCCTCCCACACAGAGGTCGGCAATAGACTGAGTGGCCCCTGTGGTCCAGTTTCTTCTTCTGTCCCCCTCCATTGGTTCCTGAAGATTAGTGATCGTGCACCAACACTGGCAAGGCCACATGGTCTCGTATCTCTATGGATGCACTCATACGTTGTTGGTGAGGGTCCCCATCAGTGCGTAAGCTATATCTGTGTCATTTGTAGCAACGAGTCATATGAGGCCCCAATATCTAAAGGGGACAATTGGCTTCAATGCCACATAGGAGACATAAGTACAAAGGGGGTACGGGTTCCCTGTGCTCTCCTATCGCTGGGACCTCCAACAACGCCTATTTATAGGGGATAACTTATAACAACTAGAATACCCCTTTAAGGGTAATTCCCCCTTAATGTACATTCCCATGCAAATCCTCCCATCTCTTTCTCCTGCAGGCTACCGACTCCCGAGACTCCTTGGCGATGGCGCTCTTACGCTCAGTGTTTCTCCTGGCTGCTGGGAAAAATTAACTCTTGTATTAAAGGAAAGGAAAACTTCAAATCTATCGGGATTCTGGATATTTTTGGATTTGAAAACTTCCAGGTAATTTCCAGATTGAGTCGGCCTTCTAGGAGAACTCCAGGGTTTTTCAAATTTTTCATTTAAAATCTACGTTATGTATTGCGTAACTTTGTAAATCATTTCTTTTAGGGTTCATGCACACAAACATATTTTTTGTCCGTGTCCCATTTGTTTTGTGGCCCATATGCGGAACCATTTATTTCAATGAGGCCGCAAAAAATGGAAATGACCGAATGTCCAAAAATCTGTTCTGCAAAAAGATACAACATGTTCTATTGTCTGCAAGGACAGGCATTGTTACAATAGATCTGCAAAATAAAAAAATGGATGTCACACGGATGTCATCCCTTTTTTTTTTTTTTTTTATGGATCTGTGTTTTGCGGACTTCAAAATACATACGGTTGTGTGCATGAGCCCTTACTTATCTTCTACTGATTTGAAGCAATATGTTTTCTACTCCAGTCATCCTGCAGATCAGTCTTGGATTCTTCTGTATGCAGCTTCGGCACTCCAACTATGGGGAAACTACAACTTCCAGCAGGATTTATCCACTTCTGTGGGAGTTCTGAGAAGGGTATAGCAAGTGTGCATGCTGGGAGTTGTAGTAGGAGCCTACCCCTGTACTAATCTATATGAGATTCCATAAACAGCGCCACTTTAGTCTATAGGCAGTTTGTGGTATTGCAGCTCGGCCTCAGTCACATGAACAGGCTGTAGCTGCAATGCCAGACACAACCCGTGGACAAGAGTAGCACTGTTTCTAGACGGAAGCAGCCATGTTTTTTAATCTTGTACAATCCCTTTAATGGGGGGTGACCGTCCGTGTACACCAGGAAGGGTCAGACAAGGCACTGATTATTTTGTGCCACTTTTGACTCCATGTTATTCTTTTGCCCAGGTGAACCGGTTTGAGCAGTTTAATATTAATTATGCCAACGAGAAGCTGCAGGAATATTTCAACAAACACATATTTTCCCTGGAACAGCTGGAATATAACAGGTAATGGAGCAGAACAATCCTGAGTTTTTAAAGAAAGTTTCCATGATGGCTGTGCTTCTTTGTACAATCACAGCTGTGAAGGAATCTGTCTTTTTTGGGCTTCCTTAATGTCTTTTTCAGACTAATTATTCCCCTCTTCAGCTGCACAGATAGATGCATTTCTCCCACAAGCAGTGGGCATCTGCCAGCAGTATGTGCAGCGACGTCCTTTCCCTTACTTCCCATTATGATTGTTTTCAGTTTTCAGTATTTTACAGACACACAGGCGCTTCTCTGCTCCTCAGAAGCAGTGCTTCCATCAGGCTCAGGATCTCTGCTAGCTCTTACACGCCCCCATTTTCTGTGTCTCTTTCACAAGGGACGGATCTTGTCTGACACCAGGCAGTGGACTGCAAATTAGGTGGAAGTGATCTGTAGCGACCATGACATGATGTGAAAGTAAAGTGACTTTATAGGAAACGTAAACATTTACTATCATTTTATGTCTACGGCTCCTATACAGGCCTTTTTGTCTCCATAGTAACAGACTACAACCAAATTCTATGCAGTGTGATTCTATAATCATATGTCCTCCCCATACTGCCTACATAAGTATCATGTGGATCATGTGGCATCCCTGACTGCTTGATCAGACTATGCAGAGTAGTTTATTTGTAGTCTGTTACCATGGTGACACACTGATCTTCATAAGATCTGTAAACACAATTTTTAAAATTAAGAGAATATAAATTTTATTTCTCATTTCAACCGTTTTTAATTTTTACGTAAAGAAGCCTTAACACTTAGGATACCAGAGGTTTTTTCATTTTTGCATTTTCATTTTTTCCATGATCCATAACTTTTTGTTTTGTTTTGTTTTTCGTGGAGTGTTTGTGATTTTTTTTTTTTTTTTGGAATGTGTGTGACTTTTTAATCACATTTTTATTTAAAAAAAAATTGGGGTTAGAGAAGCAATAAAATGTCAAATTTTTAGATTTTAATAGTACGGGCATTTTTGGTCGTGGTGATACCCATGATGTTTATATTTTTTGTATTTATGTATTTTTTTTATTATACAGAAGGGGGGATTTAAACTTTTTATGTTTTTTAATTTATATATATTTAACAGTTTTTTCCTTTTACTTTTTTGTTATGATTTTGAAGCTCATATTTGCGCATACAAAATCAAATTTTTTAAAAAATTCTGAACAGTCATGGATTTTTAAATCCAGTTATCGCTCAGAATTGCTCACTTCTTATGTTGGCCTGCCACCTCTTTAGCAAGACTCAGCATATTAAAATCAATCCAGCCATGACTCCCACTACTCGTGCGAGCGGGTGCCGTGATTGCCCATCACTCCAGCGCCGTACATGTATAGGGCTGGTAAAAAAGGGGTTAAAGGTTTTGTATGAGATTTTGATATTGATGGTCTATCCTCAGGATAGGTTATTAATCTCATTGGCAGCCTATTCAAACAGCTGATCGGTGGGGGGTGCCGGGAGTCAGACCCCCACCATTCTGATATTGATGACCTATCCTGAGGATAGACCATTAATATCAAAACCTTGGACAACCCCTTAAATAATCGTATAATGAAACATTCTACAATTTCTGATTTATGTCTAATCCCTCACCTTTTTCAAAATTGTGCCTTGCTGTCAGTGGATGGAAACCTTATTTGCAGAAGATTTATATACAGACCTAGCAGAAGGGCTTCTTGTGTAACAGAGCGCTTAGCCTGGAGTCAGAACATTAGGCAGGTTAGTCCCGCTGCTATTTTAAGCTCACAGAGCTCTGCCTAGAGTAGACACATGGGCGTAGCTATAGGGGGTGCAGAGGTAGCAGTCGCTACCGGGCCCAGGAGCCCCAAAGACCCTTGTGCTGCATAGGAAGACACACAAAGCACTGAGGGAAGGGGGGCCCAAACTAAACTCTTGCACCAGGGCCCATGAGCCGTTAGCTACGCCCCTGAGTAGACAGATACATTGTAACAAATCCCCAGCTATGTGAAAGTATCTCAGAACGAGATTTCACCTTCAGGATGTTAATGGGAATGTTTCCATTCACTGACAGCAAGCAGAAATCATAAAAATGGGGAGGAATTAATGCACAAACTACATTATAAAGTTGTGTAACTTATGTTAATTTCTAATACACCTATTTGTGTTGCAGGGAAGGGATACACTGGGAAGCGATTGACTGGATGGACAATGCAGAATGTCTGGATCTAGTGGAAAAGGTAAGATCTGTATTGAGTTTTGTAATGTCCTCGCTCGTCCTATCCTCCATGATTCACACTTCTTCTTCTCTCTCCCATCATATCTATAGAAACTCGGTTTGTTGGCTTTGATCAATGAGGAGAGTCGTTTTCCGAAAGGCACAGACTTCACCCTGCTCGAGAAGCTCCATAACCAGCATGCTGTAAGTGCTCTATATACTGCCAGCTTCCTGTAACTTTGGTATTATAGTTACGGTTTATCTACTTCCAAAATTCTGCACCAATTAATTCCTTAAAGTGGTTTTCTAAGATAAAAAAATAGCCCAAAGTTAGGGGGTGGCTTAAATAAACAAAAGACCTATTCATCACCTGTTTAATCTCCCACCATTCCAGATCGTCCAGTGCCCTCACTCTGGTGCTGCCCACTGGTCATTGTTTACTTGTCTACTGCAAAGACGAGCCTGTTTAGCCACAGGACTGCTGCAGCCAATCACAGGCCTCAGCAGAGAGGCCACTGAGGCCAGCGATTGGCTTAGATGTCATATGATCAGCTGCCTGGAAGTAAACAGAGACGGGTGGGGACCAGAGCAGAGGCACCCCTGGACCGATGGTGGCTGAAACGGGTGAATATTACAATTTTATGTAAAAAAAATATAATAATATATATAATCTTCACTTCTGGATATTCTATCACCAGTATCTGCCATTTTAGCAGTTTTCCTCTGTGCTTGCTGAATGTCTAGTTTGAATTTAGCTCCCATAGACTGCACACACAGAAAGTAGATGAGAATCTCCTTCCTAACTGTCTCTCAGTCACTCAGAAGCAGCCCCTGGATAATGGAGGACATTACAGAGAAGTACTGACCTGCATGGTTGTGAATAAAACACTTGTGCTGAGCTAGAACTATCCTATGTAGCTGTGCAGTCTCTTTCTGTCTCTGCCTGTCTCCTCAGCTCTTGCACACTCTCCCCCCTTTCCTCTCCATAGATTGCATTGACATGTGTAGTATGATCTTTTTCTGAGATGATCCATAATAAAATTTTGCAATTAGCAAGGAGAAAGAAAGGGTGTGGGGGGGGAGATAAAGAGCTGATAACATGAGAACTAGACATTTCCCACTGATAAAATGCATTACAAATTTTATTGTGGTCACTTATGCTACTGATTTAATGATAACATCCTGTCTGCAGCCACCACTAGAGGGAGCCTAGTAGTTTACGGAGTTTAATAGGGAGATATCTGAATCCTTAGACAGAAGGCTCCCTCTAGAGGCAGCTAAACACTGAAGCTTTTATGTTCCCACACTCTCCACCCAAGAACGTCCCCACCAGATGCAGACTGCTTTTTTTCAATGCAAAGTTGCATAAAGGACTACTTTTTTTGTGGTCAACTTCATAGACCAGTCCTGTAAAGGTCAGGACTGTTGGAAAGCTACTGCTATATAATACATGTCTTCTTTTTTTGTGTTGCAGAACAACCCACATTACGTGAAGCCTAGAGTTACTGAGAACCAGTTTGGCATCAAGCACTATGCAGGGGAGGTAAGTGCACAAAATCTCTTACATCACCCTGATCCTGAGGCACAATGTGACAATATCTCCTACACAGAAAGACTATTGAAGACTGTTCTAGCACCATGCAGGTGTGGCTGCGGCCGCCTGTGCTTTCTGGCCGTGGCCGCCTGTGCTTTCTGGCCGTGGCCGCCTGTGCTTTCTGGCCGTGGCCGCCTGTGCTTTCTGGCCGTGGCCGCCTGTGCTTTCTGGCCGTGGCCGCCTGTGCTTTCTGGCCGTGGCCGCCTGTGCCTTCTGGCCGTGGCCGCCTGTGCCTTCTGGCCGTGGCCGCCTGTGCCTTCTGGCCGTGGCCGCCTGTGCCTTCTGGCCGTGGCCGCCTGTGCCTTCTGGCCGTGGCCGCCTGTGCCTTCTGGCCGTGGCCGCCTGTGCCTTCTGGCCGTGGCCGCCTGTGCCTTCTGGCCGTGGCCGCCGTGGTGGCATGTTTGCAACTGCCTATGGTCTAATGGTCTGATTCTTGGTCATTGCTGGCCCTTTAGGTCATGTATGATGTCACCGGCTTCCTGGAGAAGAACAGGGATACCTTCCGTGATGACATTTTGAACATGCTGAGAGACAGCAGGTAAGATTATTGAGAGCTCTGCTACTCGGGGGTATCTGTCCGATGTCCGACACCTCTCCATACACTTCTGTCTTTATTACTTAGGTTGGATTTTATCTATGATCTATTCGAAAAAGTCTCCAGTAGATGTGGGGAGGAAACGCTGAAGATGGGGACGATGAAGAAGAAGCCGACAGTCAGTTCTCAGTTCAGGGTAAGCGCAGCCATAATTGTTCATCTTGCTCTAAGAAAATCTCACCTCCTATAAGATAAAATATATTATTTCTCATCTCCTATTATATCTTTGTGATGGTTTGAGCTCCAGATCTCCTCTGTAGCCTTAGAGTTATATGACTAAACTTCTGTCTGCCTACTGCCACCACTTGGGGGAGCTCCCTGCATATGGTTATATTATTAAAGGGGGTTTCCTATCTGGGACATTTATGGCATAGCAGTAGGCAGTGCCGGACTGGGGTACCTAGGGCCCACCAGTAAAATTTATTTTGGGGGCCTACTGTACGGATACATTCAAATATAATAAATAATCTAACAAGATTTTTATATGAACATAGGCTGGTGGAGGAGCTGTACACTGTATATATGTATGTAGTGCAGTAAGTTTAATGTGTTATGTGCCACTTGTGCAGAGGGTGGGAGACTAGGGGCCCACTTTGCCCTGGGGCCCACCGGGGGATTCCCCTGTACCCCTGTGGGCCAGTCTGAGCCTGGCAGTAGGTGTGGATCCCTGGATGGGGCCCCGCAATGAACAGAGGGCCTAATGCCCATGAGCAGAATCCTCTCCATTCATCTCTATGCTATTGATGTGCTACAAATTTTCCAGATTCCAGGCAATCCCTTTAAGTTCAATGTATAAAGAGTATGCAGTGAGCTCCCCCTAGTGGTGACTGCAGGAAGATACCATATAACTCAGTCTAGGCTGGGGATTGGAGCTCTGTATCCCAAAAGAGAGCTTTGCCCTATTAAGGTCTAATTAACACTATAATAGATCCACAATGTGAAAAATTTTGCACCTAACCGGAATACTCAATTAATTGCTATAAATCCCAAGAACACATGAGTAATATCAAATTCCTTAAATAATTCACTTTTTATTGAACACAATATAAAAAGATTACCGTATATTGTATTACAGTAGGGATGCAAATATATACCGTCAATATTTCTCTTTATTTGAATAATAATGTGAATGAAACATTTCCAAAGTTTATTCGATTTTTTAACATAGATAAATATCTATGGGTTTTTACAAATTCCCAGTTTTTATAATTGTTATTTTTAGAAGTTCCTCCCCATTATATGAATATATGCGGTCAAGTGCGGAGTCTTGTAGCCATGACGCTTCGGCTGGTCCCCAAGGAGATGAGACGCAAACAACGTCAACCTACGTCACCCGGGTGCGGAGCCCTTCTTTGCGTCAAACTCAGGGGAAGGGCGGAAGTAGTTTTACGTGGCGGACAATGATTGGTCATGCGCCGATAAGACGGCCGTGATGACAGAGCGATCACGTGTAATAATGCGTAGTCTGTGATGGGCCACAGTCACTTTAAAATCATGGCCCGATATCCCCGAAAGCCTCTCCTCCTGATAAAGCAGTAATGCGAAACGCGCGTTGAGGGAACGTCTTTATTTTCACTTTCAAAGTTCAGGTATGTTAGGCTACATGCAAACGAACGTATGTGTTTTGCGGTCCGTAAAAAAAACAGTGACATCTGTATGCCATCGTTTTTTTGCGGATCTATAGTAACAATGCCTAAAACTGACAAAAATAGGACATGTTATATTTTTTTTGCGGGGCTACAAAACAAACACACGGATGCGGATAGCACAGGGTGTGCTGTCCGCGTTTTTGCAGACCCATTGAAATGAATGGGTCTGCTTCCTATCCGCAAAAAAAATGGAATGGACACGGAAACAAAATACGTTTGTGTGCATGAGGCCTTAGGCCTCATGCACACGACCGTATGTGTTTTGGAGTCCGCAAATTGTGGATGCGCAAAAAAAAACGGATGACGTCCTTATGGCATCCGTTTTTGGGGTTTTTTTGCCGATGCGTTATTTTTGTGGATCCATTGTAATAATGCCTATACTTGTCCGCAAACTAGAAAAAAATAGGACATGCTTTATTTTTTTTGCGAGGCTACGGAACGAACATACTGATGCGGACAGCACACGGTGTGCTCTCCGCATTTTTTGCGGACCCATTGAAATGAATGGGTCTGCATCCTATCAGCATAAAAAAAACGGAACGGACAAGGAAACAAAATACGGTCGTGTGCATGAGCCCTTAACTTCACGTCTTGCCTTAGAATGTCTGGATGGATAGAATAGGAATGAGGACACTTACGGAGGTGGCCTTTTAGCGCCCTTATAATTTATGATATATCCCTTTTTCATTGCGATTTAGTAAACGGACATATGAGGAGGTTCTCCATACTTTATACGGAAACTAAATAGACGTGGGATATACAACAGTTTTTTTTTTTTAATGTAGCTGAAGGATTATTTAGGATTATAAGTTAAATATTGATGTTGATGTAATCTTTATAAGTTGTGTTCAATAAAAAGTGAATTATTTAAGGAATTTGATATTACTCACGTGCCTTTGGGATTTATACCTATAGGAAATGAATACGGACTGCATAGTGGGTATAAATACATAATTAAAGGTGACAATTCACTTCACGGAGATCTGTTCTGTTGTATCCGTGTGTAATAAAGTTTCTATATCCTGGTCTATGCTCTAGTATCGTTGCTCATAGTGGTGCCATGTCTTCTAATCTTTTAGGAATCCCTCCATTCTCTCATGGCAATGCTGAATACCTCAAACCCCTTCTTCATCCGCTGCATAAAACCCAATACCGAGAAGGTGAGTATATTCTATTCACCCAGGGGTGCACCACCAATGAGGCCAGGTGAGGCGATCGCCGCAGGCAGCACCAGGTAGGGGCAAGAGGGGGGCGGCGGGAGGGCCAAGGGCTGAAGGGAGGGGGTTAGGTTAAGAAATTGGCATTGGGAAGGGGGGGGGGGCGTTTCCATTTTTACCCTCAGGCAGCAGAAAGGCTAGGTGCACCCCTGTATTTACCCCCAGTGATTGGAGTGACTAGAAAGATTATATTAGTTACTTGCATCAATAGCAATTCCTCAATGTAATATTATTGTGATTGGTCCATTGATGGGGGAAGGATCCAATAGGCCTGTTGGAGCTGAGAGTCTGCTACAGTTGCATCTAGTCTACACCATCCTCTGTGAGGTGGACTACAGACGGATACAGTTTCCTGCACTGATACATTGTAACAAACTGTCCCAAGATGGGAGAGGATTTGTGCTGGTGGTTTGTTTAGCTCACAGTAGATTGCCTGGCTGACATACATTTGTAATACACCCTGTGAGAAGTATTAGGTAGATTGATACAAGAATGTTACAATTCATTGACAGCAAGCAATGATCTTGCAAATGATCAGAAATGAAGCACAAAGTATATTAGAAAGTTATAGCGCTTCATTCACATAAACCACAAAACCCCCCCAAATGATTTCACCCCTTTTGGGTCTTTTTTTGCATTTCTTTTAGCTTCCGGATAAGTTCAGCCCGGACGTGGTCCTAAATCAGCTGAGATATTCTGGAATGTTGGAGACGGTGAAGATCAGGAGGGCCGGGTATCCCGTTCGCAGGCAGTACTCAGACTTCATGAGCAGGTAAGTGCATCAGAGTCATTTGCGGGTAACAGTGCATTTAAATGCCAGACATGTTAATGCACTAACAAGAATGTTTACGTTCACTGACGGCAAGCAATGATGTTGATGCCAGTACGGAACTGCAGTGCAAAGTATGTTAGAACCTTGCAGATTTTTTTGATATATCCTTCTCATATACTCTGTGCGTAATAATGCTACAGCTTTAATATCATTAGTGGCACTGGCTCTCCGTGGCATCCTTGCATTGACCACCTTAACGGCCTTGTGGACTACTGACTGCTAACTATCCGCACGCAGGTACAAGATGCTTCTGAAGAATATTACCAGTACTGACGACTTTCGGGGAAAATGTGCCGCTCTCCTGCAGACCATTGATGACTCTAAGAAAGAATGGCAGCTTGGAAAAACTAAGGTACGAAAACCAAGAATGTTTGATCTTAATTCATTACTGATCTTCATCCACTAGGGGGAGCCCGAGAGCCTGTACAAATCTAAAAGCAGGGAGCTCCACCTAGTGGTGGCTGCAGTTTTTATCATTTTAAGTAAATATTACAAAAAAAAAAAAAAAAGTTGCACCTACTGAGATCCAATACATACATCTTTTATCTCCATGTTATATTTTAGTTCTAGTATTCGGAATTTAAATTAAAAGCTTTGCAGTGGTCGGAGCTGTGCTCTTCTGGTACAGAACTCAAGATCCTAGGCAAAGGCATGGAGTGAGTTTATCATTCCCTTTGCAGCAGGATTCTGTCAGAAAAGTTGTAAATTTTGGCACACGCCTTTGTTATGCAAAAAAAATGACATTTTTGTAATTTTGTAACTCTTTCGTCACTTTCGAAAAATGAGTAGTAAAGTGTGTGTGGTTAGCTACATGGATCACTGGCGACTTTTCGAAAAGTTGGGGACAAAGGTGCAATCTTATTTCAGCAGGGAGGTGGAGTAAAAAAAAAAAAAACTGGAGTCACAGCTCAAGACAAGTGTCATGTGCAAAAAAGTGCCCAAAAATTATCAAAAGTGTGACATTTGGTACATTAGGTGCAAATTACAGCAATGCAGACTCATATCAAAACTGAAAACTCATAACAACCTGGAAAAGCCTGTTTGCCTGTGGCCACCACTAGGGGGAGCTTACTGGACATGGTTTTAGCATTTAAAGGGTTATTCCCATCTCAGACAATGGGGGCATATCGCTAGGTGCGGAAGTTGTGGACGATGCACTGCACATGCGCAGCTGCCCTCCATTCATTCCTATGGGGCTGCTGAAAATAGCCGAGCGTTGGCTTGGCTATTTCCGTCGGCCCCATAAAAATGAATGGGAGCGGTGGCTGGGCAAGCGCAGTGCACTTCTATTTACTGCTATGCGGAGGGCGCTTGGTAGTGGCCGTCCCTGGGGTCCTCCGGCCACCACCTTCCCCACTCCGCTCTCTGTGTAGATGCGGGTCGCAGAAGTGGGATCCACACCTATCCGACAATGGGGGCATATCGCTAGGATGGGAATACCCCTGTAATAAAAGGTACAGTATGCAGTGAGCTCCCCCTAGTGGTGACTTTTGGAAAGCCTGCTGATCTATAGCATGTCCTGTATGTAGATGACCTCTGGATTTACATGTGGGGGAGAACTCATGTCCCCAGTAGCTGTGCTGGTACTTGTAGTTCTCTGGCAGCTGGAGCCTTCCACGGTTAATCGTTTTGTGGTATGCTCTTTTTTTTTTGGATTCTCTTCTGATGAAATGTCGCGTTGAATATTCTTCACGTCATGAAGTGAGCATTGTTTCTGTGCTGAGAGACAGTCGCTTGGTTAGACGTGATAAACCGCCGTGACTGATTTGTTTGCCCTGTGACGGCGGTGACTGCGCCCTGTGGTATGAGGCAGTGGGCGAGGGAGGTACATGGTGTTGTGTGGGTCATGGGCGAGATGACATCACGTGGAGTTCTGTCAAAGACGGAGCCAGCGGGGAGTCACATGGGGGTTGCCCCGGTTGGGTGGCACAAGTCGGGAGCTGGTGGATGCCTGCCATGCCTGAATGGTTACACTGGGTTATTGTGGACGGGTTCTGGAGCCTGTAGCCTCGGGCGTGCGGCACAGAAAGCCTCTTTGTTCTGCTCAAGGTCACAGGCTGCGCCTTTTGTGTCTTAGTATTTGGGACGTGTTCTTTTAACAGTCGAGAAGTGTTATCGCAGTTAATATTGATCTTAACCCTTACTGTGCAGTGTCCATCCTCCGTAAGGATCTGATCCCCTTGTGTGGTCAGCCTACAGCTCTGCTACGTATCTGCCCCTGATGAACAGTTCACAGGTTTAGCTGTCGTAGCTGAGGGGTTGTTCCAATTGTACCTGATGCAGACAATCCTCTAGCACATACCTCTGTCCTGATGGGTTGCTACATTTTACCTGCGCTGATACATTGTATCGATCTGGAGGGCTGACCATTTAGAAGTGGATATACTTGTAGCAAGCCCTTAGGATAGGCTGTCAGTATCAGATCGGTGGGGGTCTGACTCTTTACTTCTGTCGATCAGCCGCTTGTTTTCATACGATCATTCATCCCTGTACAGTTTTGATACGATCATTCATCCCTGTACAGTTTTCATACGATCATTCATCCCTGTACAGTTTTGATACGATCATTCATCCCTGTACAGTTTTCATACGATCATTCATCCCTGTACAGTTTTCATAGATCATTCATCCCTGTACAGTTTTCATACGATCATTCATCCCTGTACAGTTTTCATACGATCATTCATCCCTGTACAGTTTTCATACGATCCTTCATCCCTGTACAGTTTTCATACGATCATTCATCCCTGTACAGTTTTCATACGATCCTTCATCCCTGTACAGTTTTCATATGATCATTCATCCCTGTACAGTTTTCATACGATCATTCATCCCTGTACAGTTTTTATACGATCATTCATCCCTGTACAGTTTTCATATGGTCATTCATCCCCGTACAGTTTTCATAAGGTCATTCATCCCTGTACAGTTTTCATACGATCATTCATTCCTGTACAGTTTTCATACGATCCTTTATTTCCATACAGTTTTCATATGGTCATTCATCCCTGTACAGTTTTCATACGATCATTCATCCCTTTACAGTTTTCATAGGATCATTCCATCCCTGTACAGTTTTCATAGGATCATTCATCCCTGTACAGTTTTCATACGATCATTCATCCCTTTGCAGTTTTTGAACAGGGTAGTGTTCATCCAGCTGATCATGGGTGTGTAAAATGGCCACACTAAATATTTGGAATCAGTATTTTCTGTTACATTAAGCAATGATCATGAGGGCAGAGAATTTTATGGACAGCCTGCCGGTCATCCCATTGACGGACACTTCAGTCACCCTCTGTCATCAGTAGCAAATTAAAGGGGCACTCCACTATGGAAAACCTTTTTTTTTTTTTTTTTGTTCAGGTGGCCAAACCCATTGGACTTATGATGGCCAAACCCGCTGTTATGTACATGGGGTTGTCCCAAAATTTCCAGACAGGTGGTAGATGTTATGGGGGAGAAGAATCAGCCTTTTTGAATGTCATCATTCCTGATCCTTTTGTTCTCAGAGGTGATAGGCTGCAGTCAGAGACTTCTCCCTTCTTCCATTCAGAACACATGCATGCTCGGCTGAGCCAGCATGCAGTTATATGGACGAAGGGGTCTGGAGGGATAGCTGTCATCTAGACAAGCATTCGAAAGAGATGTAAAGTGTATGGCTAGCCTTGGGGTACTTTCACACTTGCATTATTCTTTTCCGGCATTAAGTTCTATGCTCTATGCTGGAAAATAACTGATCAGGATTATCCCCGTGCATTCTGAATGGAGAGAAATCCGATTAGGATGCATCAGGATGTCTTCAGTTTAGTCTTTTTGAGATTTCAGGACGGAGATAATACTGCAGCATGCTGCAGTATTATCTCCGTCCAAAATTCTGGAACACTTCCCGGCATTTTTTCCCATTGGAATGTATTAGTGCCGGATCCGGCATTCAAAATACCGGATCCGTTCTTCCAGTCTGCGCATGTAAAATTGGTAAAAAAAAAACATATAACGGATCCTTCTCTCTGCATGACAAGCGGAGAGACGGATCCGTTCTTGCAATGCATTTGAGAGACAGATTCGTAGCCGGATCCGTCTTCAAATGCTTTCCGTTTGCACGCAGATTGACGGAACTGCTTGCCGGACCACTCTGCCGCAAGTGTGAAAGTAGCCTTAGACTGGTCCGCCAACTGCCACCTGATCACAGGGACCTACAGCAATCCGCTCTAGCAACTGTGCAGATCCCCGGCAGCACCACCACAGGGGGTCGAGCATTGCATGGTGCTTGGAGAAATCAGTGGGACATCCGTGTATTGTGCAAATATGCTGGGTCCTTCAGAGCACGAGACTCTCTATAACGCCACTGACTGATAGATACAGGGCATAAGTACTGGACCACGCTTTTAAGAACTTGCATTTGAAAGGTTTTCTGCACCAAGCAGCCCCTTCACGAGAAGACAGACTTGAGGTTTGCTCCAGCCATGTTCTTATGTTTGCACCCCCCTTCCTTGCTCTATGCCGTACATACTACTCCCAGCCAACTCATTGACTCTGCTCCATGTGCTTTTTCTCCCGTCGATTGTTTGTGAACGGAAGGAACAACTTCTGGAAGGAAGCTGGGAGCACAAGGAGGGGGGCAGATTCTTTGTCATATTTTTTCACCAAATAAAACAGCTGCAGTCGCCTGTACAGTATAGAGAGCGGCATGCTGCTTGGAGGGTGATGAGAGTTTCTGGGCAGTGCCATCTACTCCTGACTCTACCCTTGGTGTGTACGTCTGCAGATCATCGCGCCTGTGTTCCCTAAGCTCGTCGGTTTCTTTTTTGGGGGGGTATCTGGTGGTTTGTCTCGTCTCCGCTGCATCTTATATACTGTTGTGCGTTGTATGTGTCCTCGTCGATTCCTGGGTTATGTATGTGTCTGGATCTTCCTGCAAACCCATCCCTGTATCCTGTGTCTCTTTCCCCATCCTGTGTGCATTCCTATGTCCCTCCCATCCTGTGTGCCCTATGCAGAGGTAGCAGAGCTGAGTTTGTCTTGTTGATACATTGTACTTACATGCTGTCCTATGTGCAATCACAATCATAACTAATCACATTGCTATGTGGGTCTGTGATGGTAGCTGAGCTTAAAGGGTCACCGAGTTTTGATAAAACCTTGGATATGTCATAGAGATGTATTCTGTAAGGGTCTGAGAGCTGAAACCCCCTCTGATGGCTAGAAGGAGGAGAGAGAAGTGCCTGCATATCCCGCTCTCTCCTCACTGCAGAGGACAGAATCAAGATGGGCCCATAGACTTCTATTGAGCTTGTCTCCTGCGGCGAGGAGAGAGCGATTTCTCCTCGTTCTAGCCATCAGTGGAGGTCTCACCGCTCAGACCCCCAGTGAACAAAAGTTTTAACGAAACTCTGTGACCCTTTAATTTGACATGAATCATAATGCATTTGCGGTTTTGCATAGGACTGCAGGAGTCAGATGATCAAACAATAGGCCTCCAAAGAGGCGAACAAAGGAAAGGTTCAGCTCTGCTACATCTGCATGTAAAAGGACAGGTGATGCAGTGTGACATCATAATGAATGGTAGGCGCATCTCCTGAGCTATGCATTGCTGCCTCAGACAAACTGGACTCTGCTGCATATGACACTTGACAAACACTGCTTTATCTGTGCACTGCTACTCGGTCCGCTGTCATCTGGTGCATGCCCTTCTCAGCTCACTGACTCATATCTTTAGATCACCCCCTACTCCTCCTCTGCCCAACCCCTCCCCGTGGCTCCTGGCTTTTCTCTGTGCTCGAGGGTGAGAGAAAAGTCCTAGTACGGAGTCTCCCGGGCTGCGCTGCCACAATTCCCACCTGTCGTATGGCTCCTGTCACCTCACTTACAGAGTGTCCTTGCTCACCCACAGGTGTTCCTCAAAGAGTCGCTGGAGCAGCGTCTGGAGAAGAGTCGGGATCAGGAGCTGAGGAGAGCGGCTTTGGTCATCCGAGCGTACATCCAAGGATACATTGCCAGGTACGGCTTACGTCCAGACAGTACAGCGATTCTTATTTTAGTTTATTATTTCGTTTTATGACCTTTAAGATGTGCGTGCATACCGCTGTTCACCAGAGATGTTCCCACTCCAGCACACGTGGGGTTAATCTGATCGATCCACTAGAGATTTCCACCGTCAAAAGAAGTGCATGGTAGATGCCAAATTTTACTCTTGTGTTTATAGACCCTTCTTGCACCAGCTGCAAAAGTTTTGAAAAGGTCAGAAGAAAGGAGGCGTAGGGGTACGTTCACACACAGCGAGACCTGCCGTATCCTGCAGCGGCAAAATCCAGTCCAATTGTGCCGTTTTTGGTGCGGATTTGCGGCAGATCTATGGTAAAATCTGCATCAAATCGTTACTTGCAGATTTTCCACTCTCCATTGTAGTTTATGGGTTTGTTCACACATGGGAGATATGTCGTGGATTTACCGTCGCTGTTTTTTCATGCAGAAAATCCTCAGCCTTGTACAGTATCGGCAAAGTGAATAACATTTTCAGAAACCTCATCCATAAACAATCAATCGCGTAAATTGAACGGCGGTATGGATTTGAAATCTGCAGCATGTCCTCTGTGGATTTCGCGCTTTCACAGTGGAGAAATGCACAGCCATTGTGCGGTTTAAAAAGTCGCAAACACGCAGTGTGCGGTATTTTACTGCCAGAAAACTGGGGTGGGGGAATGATAAGGTTCCCCTTAATCTCCTGACCCCAAGAGCTTGCCATCTAATTTCCCCAATGCACTGAGCAGAGCAACCAGAAATCCTTCCAGTTTAAGCCATGGAGGCGCTCATTGTCAGGAGCGGCGCTGTGATTGGAGGTAGATGATAACGATAAATCCGTCGCCCTATTTTTAGTCTGTGCTGCTACTCGGGGTCAGCGGCAGGATGTAGGACAAGGTAATGTTTTTGTTCAGGGACTGTTTGTTGCTGCAAGGAATCAGTGCAGCGGTGATGAGGGGAAGCGATGTGAGTCAGATGTGCGATGCACGTTCCTGCTTTCCTGCACCTCCGTCCATCCAGGAGTCAAGGATCCCATATTAATTTCCCCCTAGTGGTCTAGAGGGGCCTGGATCTGCGACGGAGCGAACCCCAGGGAGCCGAGAGTAAAAAGTATGTAGAGATCTCTTTCCCATCATTAAAGGGGGGTCTGACTCCCAGCACCCTTACCGATCAGTTGTGTAAAGGGGTTGAGGCGCTCATGATAGCGCTGCTGCTTCTTCAAAATTACATGCATGTTGTCTCACTTCGGGGAGTGTAACTACAACTGCTCGTCCCATTCAAGTGAATGTATTGTAATTACACAAGCAAGTTGATGCGCAATATTGTCACGCTGCACAACCCCTTTAAGTGATAAGGCAAAGGCTATGTACAAGAATATAACTACTATAATACTGCCTCCTATGTACAAGAATATACCTACTATAATACTGCCTCCTATGTACAAGAATATAGCTACTATAATACTGCCTCCTATGTACAAGAATATAGCTACTATAATACTGCTCCTATGTACAAGAGTATAACTGCTATAATACTGCTCCTATGTACAAGACTATAACTACTATAATACTGCCTGCTATGTACAAGAATATAACTACTATAATACTGCTCCTATGTACAAGAATATAACTACTATAATACTGCCTCCTATGTACAAGAATATACCTACTATAATACTGCCTCCTATGTACAAGAATATAGCTACTATAATACTGCCTCCTATGTACAAGAATATAGCTACTATAATACTGCTCCTATGTACAAGAGTATAACTGCTATAATACTGCTCCTATGTACAAGACTATAACTACTATAATACTGCCTGCTATGTACAAGAATATAACTACTATAATACTGCTCCTATGTACAAGAATATAACTACTATAATACTGCTCCTATGTACAAGAATATAACTGCTATAATACTGCTCCTATGTACAAGAATATAACTACTATAATACTGCTCCTATGTACAAGAATATAACTACTATAATACTGCCTCCTATGTACAAGAATATAACTACTATAATACTTCTCCTATGTACAAGAATATAACTACTATAATACTGCTCCTATGTACAAGAATATAACTACTATAATACTGCCTCCTATGTACAGGAATATAACTACTATAATACTGCCTCCTATGTACAGGAATATAACTACTATAATACTGCTCCTATGTACATGGGATTTTCAGCAGTTCTGCCCTATAGTGCACTCTTTGCTCTCTGTATAGTCTATATAATAGCTCCGTCTTTCTGACGGGATAAGAGTAACAATTCTGTAGGTCAAGGAGGCTGAGAACACAGAATAGCAGGAAACTAGAGATGCTTATTGACATTGGCCTTGGTGGAATGCATCCACTCACTAACTTCCTCTCTCTTTTCTTGCAGGAAGCATTATAAGCACGTGCGTCTCAGCATCATCACAATTCAGAAGAATTATCGCGCTCATTTCTGGAAAACCGTGTACCTTAGGCTCCGACACTCTGCTCTGCAGCTTCAGAAGCACTGGCGCGGGAGGACTGCAAGACGCCTGTATCAGCAGATGCTGGAGGAGGAGAGGAGGCGACGAGAGGAGGAAGAAAGAAAGCGGAAAGAAGAGGAGGAAAGACGGAGACAAGAACTGGAAGAGCAAAGAAAGATGGAGGAAGAGCGGAAAAGACGAGAGGAGGAAGAGAGAAGGTAAAGGGCTACCAAGTCATGGAACTCCTCTTACCTCTGTGGATCGGTTGGAGCTCCTTTTCTTGTAGAACTGCACATGCTCTTTATAAAATCTCCATCTTAAAAGACTCTCAAGTTCTTCAAAGATCTCTCTTACCTTGAGGTGACCTGTAAAATGTGCTAATGGTCCTTTTTTGTTCTTCTAGGGAGCAGGAGAGGCTGGAGGCTGAGCTGAGGGCTGCTCAGGTTAGTCTTGTAGATATACTATTTCTGCTTGGGTCCCTTGTACTAGAAGATGGTGGTCCATACCAATTTGGTCAGATAGGCGTCCTTCTGTTTGGTTGCTGAGTTATATGGAATGGACCTATCCTGGAATTTGTATGTTTCTGAAACCCAATAACACCTTTTTCCATCCCTTATGCAATAGATATTTGGTAAGAACATTTGTCTAGTATTAACCCTTATGACATTTACTTGTAGGAAGAACAGGAGAAAGCTCGGAACCTAGAGAACCTTCTTCTACAAGAAGAGGAACAGCGACAGATGGACGAGATCTTGAGACTGGAAAAAGAGATCGAGAAATTGCACCAGCAACAGAAGATAGATGGAGTGTCCATCACCTGTACGGACACACGTAATGAGCTGACTCGACAGCGGGAGGAACAGATCCATAAGCTAGAGAAGGAAGCATCTCGGGTGGCTCAAGAATTCCTGGAACTTTTGGACTTTGGAAACTTGGATGAGAGTGCTAACAGCTTAGAGAATGGAGTTGATGGAACCATGAATGTGGATGGTAGTTTGGTGGCACCTTTGGCTGAAGAGGAGATAGATGAAGGATTTCACGCGGATGACGAGATGTTACCGCCTCCACCCCCAATGTTGCTTTTAGAAGATGATGATGTCTTTAGGACCAGCGAGAGCTTCTCAGAGAATGGAACCTACACGCAAATTCCCGGCAACTCCACAGATTCACAGGTTTCTCCCCTAGAGCCTCCATCTACTCAAGATGTATATAGCGCCCTCTCTGACAAGTCTGAGAGCATTTATCAATGTCTATCGGATGTCCAGAGTAACAGCGACGAGGCCCAAGAGCCCATTTACAGCTACCCCCCGGATGTGGAGTCAGACTATGACCATGAAGAGTTTGATGAAGGTCCACCAGGTTCTACAAATGCCAGGAACTCAAGTGATGGCCACTTAACGGATGAGGAGATTCTTCGTATCTCCAAACCTGGCAGCTATGGCTCACAGTGTGGCAGTCTGGATTCGGTGAGTATTCCGGACTAAAAGAAAAGTTCCTCACTGGCGACTTCTCATTGCCTGCTCTTGTTCTTATCCAATGCTTGCACACATGGTGTCCCATGTTGGGCTGGTATGTGTCCAGTTCTTGTTTTTCACTGGCGTGCACTTGCTATATTGACTTTTCTGAGCTCATCTGTATTTTAGTGGCCGCAGAAAAGGTTTTTATTGTTACCGCACTTGGACTTTAGTGTTTTGCTTGAGCTTTGCAGGAAATGTTTGTGCTGAGGTTACAGAATGGTCATAAAAGCTCTCAGTGTGGACTATCAAAGTTTATTCAACATTTCTCTTGTAGTTCTTGGACAGTGATGAAGAAGCGGACAGCCATATTGACACTGACGAAGAGCTGATGACCTCACGTGTCACTCTGTTTAACGGAGGGGGCCCACCCTATTTTCACAGTTACCTGTATATGAAAGGTAATGGATCTGATCTGTTCATTTATTAATATGTCTTTATATGGGTCCCACCTATGATAGGCTATTCATTGGGTGTCCTTCTGCTGAGATTTCAAGTGATCAGCTGTAATCTGCGAAGGAACCCAGGAACAATAGTTTTTTTCCTACATCGCCACCACATAGATCCTATAATCAATTGGCTGCATGGAGATACTGAGTCCTCCGTGGTGAGAGGAACACTTTGTGGCTTTTCTCATTCCGGGTAGTAGATGAAGGTCCTGAATAGGTGACCACCCTTTTCTAAGGGTCTTCTTGGTGCTCTTTTTAAGGAGGCCATATGCCGCAAGAGAACAGTAATTAGAAGACCAGTGACTATAATGGCCTTATAATATAAGTTTTGTCCTGTCATAATCTCCCTGTTAGAGGACTGTAGCTCAGGAAGGGACTAATAGGCCACCAGGGTGTGGGTAGTGGAGCACCATCAAGCCACTATGGCCAAGGTATCTAGATACAGTCTTCTCCTATCATTTTAAAGAACTGTAGCTATAGGGGATGGTGGGGACTGATGGGCCACCAGGGTCTTGGTAGCCACTTTGGCCAAAGTAAGTAGCACAGCAAACTGAACCTTTGCTCAGTTTGAAGGAAAATCTAGTTGGCTACATCCAAGTGTTGACCTTGTTCTTTAAGCCGGGGGCCTTATGAACATGTGGAGACGTCGGTGGTGTGTCCTCAAAGACGAAACCTTCATGTGGTTCCGGACTAAGCAGGAAGCTTTGAAATCAGGCTGGCTCTACAAGAAGGGTGGTGGGATGTCCACTTTGTCCCGACGCAACTGGAAACGTCGCTGGTTTGTGCTACGAGAATCCAAGCTGATGTACTTTGAGAACGATAGCGAAGAACGTCTAAGAGGGACCATCGACGTCCGCACAGCCAAGTGAGTCCCAGCCTGGTAGGAGGTATATGTTACATCCTGAGTGTGTCTGACTCCTGTGTGTTGTGTCATTCAGAGCCATCATTGATATCCACGAGAAGGAGAACGCTCTGGATGTTGTGACAGAGGAGCGAACTTATCATATCGTGGCAGAGACTCCTGAAGACGCAAGGTAATAGCTACATTACGATATATTCTTCTATTACGTATATATGTATAATGCATACATTCAGTACTTAAAGGGGTTGGCTCATCTGGGACATTGATGGCATATTGCTTTTATGTCATCAATGTCAGATAGATGCGGGTCCCACCTCTAGGACCTGCTCCTATCTCGTGAATGGGGCCTGAGTGAAGAAGAGCACACGGTGCATGCACAGTGCACCCTCCATTCATCGCTTTAGGAGTTCCGATGATAACCATGGTGCAATCAGCTATTTTGGGAACTCCCATAATGGAGAATGGAGGGTGGCCACGCATGCACTTCAGGGGTCCCGTTCTGGAGATAAGTGTAGGTCCCATTGATGGTATATCCTATGCAATGTCTCAGGTGGGATTACGCCTTCTTATACCTTTTGTGTTTCAGTTCATCTCCATTTCCAATAAAGTCAATAAATGGACACATTCTTGTTTTCCTGCATAGGCTAAAAACCTGTATACTACTTCTCACAGCTGAAGATTTGCTACAATTGTATCCAGTGAGCTTTGTGCTGCTTTTCTTGCCTGATTCATTGTAGCAAACAATCAGCTGTTTGAAATATTAGGTCCTAAGTTGCTATTGCAGAACTATTTTAGGCTTATTCACACATTGCTGTTTCTTGGGTAGTATTTAGTATCAGTCTTTTGAAGACAAAATGAGTAGTGAATGCAAAGACAAGAAGTAGTGTAAGGGTATGTTCACATGGTGGAAATTTCACGCGGACTTCTGCTGGATTCTGCACTGAAATCCACGCCAAGTTCCTGTCCCATTGTGTGCAATGGGAATCGGTGTGGATTTTTCTTTCTGCGTGGATCAATATCAAGTGGCTTTGAGTGAGGGTAATCTGTGTGCAGTGGCAGTTGTAGATGCAAATCCGCTCCTGGTTTTGGCTTCAAATTATTGCTGCAACTTATTGACCAGCTATGCAGTGTGTGAATAAGGCTTTACAAGCTGCGGCCGAAACCCTCCGCTTTACATGCAGAATCATGCGGCTAATGGCTGCTCAGAGTGGGCACGGTATTGGCTGCTGTGTGTAAGTAGGGTTGAGCGAACTTGTATTTTAAGTTCAGTGTCCAAAGTTCAGGTTCGGGTTATCGAAGAATCCCGTTATGGATTCCACTACCACGGACCATAATGGCATTTGGAATCCATAAGGGGATTCTTCAATGAACCTGAACGCTGAACTTAAAAAAAACAAGTTGGCGCAACAGTCCTTCACTGCTCTACTTCCTTCTTCTCCTCCACACAGAGCACAGGAGCTCCGCCCCTCATGTCACATGATCATTATACCAGGCCCTTTACCACCTCTTATCCAATCCAGTGTTGAGCCACGCCCCCTGCACTGATCACATGACGGTGACGTCACCCCAGGTCCTTAGTGTTGTCCAAGGTTCGGGTTCATCGAAGAATCCCCCTATGGATTCAAAATTCCATTATGGTTCGTGGTAGTGGAATCCATAACTGGATGCTTGGATAACCTGAACTTTGGATGCAGAACTTAAAATACAAGTTCGCTCAACCCTATGTGTAAGCCCAGCCGGTATCTCAGCTGTGTGACTTATTGGCTCAGGGATGCCCAACCCGTGGCCCTTCAGCTGTTGCAAAACTACAACTCCCAGTATGCCTAGACAGCCTTCAGCTATTAGGGCATGCTGGGAGTTGTAGTTTTGCAACAGCTGGAGGGCCGCAGGTTGAGCATCCCTGGGCTAGCTCATCAACATCGCTGGTCAGACTAATACCCAGCCGGATCCTCCTCTCGCCCCTTGCAGCGGCTGGTTCAATGTCCTGAGCAGAGTTCACAGCGCGACCTCCCAACAGCTGCGAGATATGAGGGATGAACAAGCCAACCCCAAGAATGCTGTGGTAAGTGGCTTCGTGTGAGTCACCGACGTTCTCAGGAGTCTCGGTTCCTTCAAGTCTCCCGCTGCCCGGGGTCATCCTCCCACCCCATCCGGAGACCCGCATCCATTTCTTCTTTTTGTCTCCTGCAGGGAACCCTGGATGTGGGGCTTATTGATTCTGTCTGCGCCTCAGACTGTCCTGATCGGTAAGGAGCAATTCCCTAAATTAAATTGGCAATGCTGCAAAGAGGAAAATCTGTTACCCTTGTAGTAAATCTTAGAATGTTTGTGTAAGGCGTAGCAGCTCAGCTCTGTAGACGTAAATGAGGCTGCAATACCACATTCAGCCTGTGGACCGGGGTGGAGCTGTTTTTTGGGAAAAAATAAGCTGGAGGCTGTCAGGAGTTAAATAAATGTTGTAAAAGGCCCATATGTAGGTATGTAGAAGGTTAAAAAATGATGTTAAAAGTTATAAACGTTATATAATTTACATTTAAATTGTGGTTATTTACTATATATTCCCCCCACCAAGCCGGGCAGAAGCCATTGGGTGCAATTTTTGTTATGTCACTTGGGGGAGCTCTCTGCATTATTCCAGGGGAGCTGTATAATCCCTGTACAATCAGCTCCCCCTAGTGGCAACCGCAGGAAGCCAGGATTTCATCTTTTAACTTGGTAATTCTCTGAAGGAAAATTGTACCAGGAGCGCGTTCTCAGAAAAAAAATAAAGCTCTGAATATTGACCTCTTCACCTTCCCAATTGACCAGGAATCAGGAATGTCAAACCCCCCGATCTGATATTGATGACCTATACTGACAATATATATGGCTGGACAAACCCCCTATACACAGATTAGGGGGTTCTACCTCTGGGACCCCCACCGAAAAAAGAACAGGTGTCCTGCATGCCCGACCGGCCAAACCATTAATTGCAGGGGGTACAGGGCCCTCGTTCTTCTGATTGGTGGGGGTACCATTGGTAGTGCCACCACCTATCTAGTAGTTATCCCCTATTCTGTGTATAGGGGATAACGTAATGTAAACGGAATACCCCTTTAAAGAGTAACTTGTCTTTTATCTAAACTTTTAATATGTTCTCCCTAATAAAACTATCTCTAATATATACTTTATTAAATAATTAATTTTCTATTTTTACAACACTTTTTCCCACCTAAAGCGCACCCTTCCCTGTGCGCGTAAAACCCTGTTCTCTGTACACCGCCGAGCTCTCAGCGGTGCATGGAGTATAATATATCAGTGGGCAGCAGCGCTGTGAGTACGGGCAGGAGCGCACATTGCTGCCCGTGCTCCCTTGATGGTTACTAACTCCTGGCATAGGTACCCTATACGTACCCTGTACCCATGTACTATGTCAGGATTAGCGGAGCGGCTCCTGCTTCTGCCTGCTCCGCTAAGCTAAATGCTGACATGCAGTTCTCTTAGCTTAGCGGAGCAGGCACAGGCAGGGGCCGCTCTGCTCAGCTAATCCTGGCATAGTACATGGGTACAAGGTACGTACAGGGCACCTATGCCAGGAGTTAGTAATCGCCCAGGGGACACGGGCAGGGGCAGCAATGTGCACTCCTGCCCGTACTCACGTCGCTGCTGCCGCCCACTGCTCGGCGGTGTACAGAGAACTGAGTTTTAAGCGCACCGGGAACGGGTAGAAAAAAGTGTAGTAAAAATAGAAAGTTCATTAATAAAGTATAATCGAGATTAGGGAGAACATATTAAAAGTTTATATAAAGGTTAATTACTCTTTAACCCTAAACCACCCTAGACCACCAGGAACTTGAGAGAATAGCCACTAACCACCTGGGCCACCACGGACAATGGAAATCATTATTAACCCACTACATAGGCCCTAATGCACACTATGCTGAAGGTTGCGGCGCCTGCAGCTGGTTCACGTGTAATATCTCTGTCATACAGACCAAACTCCTTTGTAATAATCACTGCAAACCGGGTCATCCACTGCAACACGGATATCCCCGAGGAGATGCACCACTGGATCTCTCTGCTGCAGAAGCCTCGAGGGGAGGCCAAGGTGGACGGACAGGAGTTTCTTGTGAGAGGTAAATCAATGGTCGGACGGAGGTGTATGCGGCCCGTGTCCCCATGACTACACTTCCCGGCCTATGTTTCATCCATAAGACGTTAGGCCTCATGGATTCCAAGGGGTTGGTGTGAGAGCCAGTGCCAGGAAGCGTTGTCATAGGGACACCGGAAGAGAAAACACGTATGTACACAGTGTATAGTATAAAATATAAATTGTCTGACGGCTGACCACCACTTTGGCTGCTATGGAACATTTATTAACTTGTTGTCTATGTTCTTGCTTCTACAGGTTGGCTCCATAAAGAAGTCCAGAACAGCAACAAAATGGCGTCCCTCAAATTAAAGCGGCGCTGGTTTGTGCTGACCCGGAATGCTCTAGATTATTACAAGTCCTCCGAGCGAATGGCATCCAAACTGGGCACCCTGGTCCTGAACAGCCTGTGCTCTGTGGTGCAGCCTGATGAGAAGACTCACACGGAGACAGGTGACGTAAGCAGATCAGGCAGGGAAGCTCCGTCATTGTCCTCCCTGGACCAGTAATCTCAAACCTTCTCATCTGTAGGATATTGGAACATTGTGGTGTACGGGAGGAAACATTCCTACAGATTGTATACCAAGCTGCTGAATGAGGCCATGAGGTGGGCCAACGCCATCCAGGGAGTGATCGACAGCAAAACCCCCATAGAGACTCCGACCCAGCAACTCATCCGGGACATCAAGGTACATGCAAGTATCTGATGGAGTGCAGCTCTGGAGTATAATACAGGATGTAACTCAGGATCAGTACAGGATAAGTAATGTATGTACACAGTGACTCCACCAGCAGAATAGTGAGTGCAGCTCTGGAGTATAATACAGGATGTAACTCAGGATCAGTACAGGATAAGTAATGTATGTACACAGTGACTCCACCAGCAGAATAGTGAGTGCAGCTCTGGAGTATAATACAGGATGTAACTCAGGATCAGTACAGGATAAGTAATGTAATGTATGTACACAGTGACTGCACCAGCAGAATAGTGAGTGCAGCTCTGGAGTATAATACAGGATGTAACTCAGGATCAGTACAGGATAAGTAATGTATGTACACAGTGACTGCACCAGCAGAATAGTGAGTGCAGCTCTGGAGTATAATACAGGATGTAACTCAGGATCAGTACAGGATAAGTAATGTAATGTATGTACATAGTGACTGCACCAGCAGAATAGTGAGTGCAGCTCTGGAGTATAATACAGGATGTAACTCAGGATCAGTACAGGATAAGTAATGTATTGTACACAGTGACTGCACCAGCAGAATAGTGAGTGCAGCTCTGCAGTATAATACAGAATGTAACTCAGGATCAGTACAGGATAAGTAATGTATGTATGTACACAGTGACTGCACCAGCAGAATAGTGAGTGCAGCTCTGGAGTATAATACAGGATGTAACTCAGGATCAGTACAGGATAAGTAATGTATGTACACAGTGACTTTACCACACATAATAGTGAGTGCAGCTCTGGAGTATAATACAGGATGTAACTCAGGACCAGTACATGATAAGTAATGTATGTACACAGTGACTTTACCACACATAATAGTGAGTGCAGCTCTGGAGTATAATACAGGATGTAACTCAGGACCAGTACAGGATAAGTAATGTAATATATCTCTGCTTCCTATGTACATTAATTCTCTATGTAAATGGTAATATTGTAAACATGTACTCACTATATATGTGTTGTTGCCTCTGTTTTCGGTTGTGCTGATTTATCCTCTAGAATCTAGATACTTACTATTCTTCTGTCTAAAAAATGTGTTTTTGCATCCTCCATGTCGCATTTTAAAAATAATCTCATACAGTAGATGTGATACTAGGATCCTGATTCTAGGTTTGCTATTATACTGTCACCCAGTGGTGAAGAGGAGGTACTGCAATCTTCACAATTGACAAAGCCGACTTCTTTCAATTATGTGTAGTGATTAAATGTTATGTCTGTGCTTTTTCATGCTTTTATTTGCAACTGCCCCCCCCCCTCCCCGCGAAAAAAAGAAGAAGAAATAAATGGTGCTAATTGTCCTATTCTCTCTTTCTCTCTGTATCAGGAGAACAGCCTGAACAGTGAAGCTGTGGAGCAGACGTACAGAAGAAACCCTATCTTAAGATACACCCAGCATCCTTTGCACTCGCCACTTCTACCGCTGCCTTATGGGGACGTCAACCTCAATTGTAAGTATCCTCATCATCTGTGCGGGAGACGATGGGCTTTGTGCCCTTCCCGTGACTAAGTTCATTTGTGGGGACAATAAAAGTTCATGGAGTAAAGTCCGGGTCCTCAGTGTCGGGCAAGGTCTAGTTTCCAGCTTTACATCCTGACTGCATCTACGATGAATATGGTAAAAATCCAGGAAGAGCAAACAAGCTCCGTCCCAACATATACTAGTAAGTGAGGCGGGATGTAGGCACACGACTAACGCGTTTCTGACTTTGGAAACTGGGCCTGGAATGTGTGTAGTCTGTATCGTGATTTCATAAGGTCAGCTGCCCTGACGTGTCTGTTTTAGTAAATAAAGTATTTCCTTACAGCATTGTGGAGGTGTTCCTCTGTTATTCCTCCTGGTAATGTATACAACTGGGGGTCGAAATTCACCTGGTCATTAGGACATGTCTCTACACAGCCTGACACTGTTCAGTCAGAGCTGATACCGTCAAACCATGTAGGGAAAACACCCCAAGGACAAGGTAATTGGTAACATCCGGTTGTCAGTTTATGCATACATTTCCAGGAGGGGTAACAGAGGGACACATTAATGCAGTGTTCTCATGATGAATGCTAGGACATACCAAATAACATCTTCTTCTTAGTTCCCTCCTTACTGATAATAATGCATAACTGATAGGTCCCAGAGGGACTGTCCTCTAGGACCTAAGTCCCTAGTGACAGTCTAACATCGGCACATGGCACAATGTACCCTCTAAGCTTCATCATCATATGTCTCTTATAGTGCAAAAGGAAAAAGGTTACACCACGCTGCAGGACGAGGCGGTGAGGATCTTCAACTCTCTCCAGGAGATCGAGACAGTCCCTGATCCAGTCCCTATAATCCAGGGCATCCTGCAGACCTGCCAGGACCTGAAACCCTTAAGAGATGAAGTTTATTGCCAGCTGATCAAACAGACCAATCATGTCCCTCAACCCAACAGCCCGGGCAACCTGCGCCACTGGCAGCTGCTCACCTGTATGAGCTGTACCTTCCTGCCCGGCCGAGACATCCTGCGCTACCTTAAATTCCACCTTAAGAGGTAGCTTCAGATCTAATGGCCATATGCACATTGCTCATCATTGGTTTGCTCTCTCTGTGTACCTGTCTCTTCTATCTTGGGGGGGACAGGCATTTTGGGGTGGTCTTTTAGTATGGACACTAATCTTAAATGCTGCTTGCAAAATGGCTCATTCCACTACGCAGGTGACAGATTGTGGTCATCCTCTGAGGAGGGTTTCTTCTGGGAGTCCCCAATCAGCTGCTGTTATTGGAAGGTTGTAATGTTTATGGGCATTGTACCTGTATTTTACTGCCACCTAGTGGATGCATTTGGAGTTGCAATTCTTCCTATAGGTTGCTACAACTTGGTGGATGCAGATGGGCTTGTATTACTTCTTGTATGTGACTGCCACCTAGTGGATGTACCTGGAATTGCAGTGATTATACATTATTACAACTTAGTGGATGCACAATACTTGCAGTTGTAATTCTTCTTATAGGTTGCTATAACTTAGTGGATGCAGATGGACTTGCATTACTTCTTATATGTGAGTGCCATCTAGTGGACACAGATTTGCATAACTTCTTATATGTGACACCTAGTGGATGTACATGGAATTGCAGTACTCATACATTACTACAACTTGGTGGATGCAGATGGACTTGCATTACTTCTTATATGTGAGTGCCATCTAGTGGACACAGATTTGCATTACTTCTTATATGTGCCACCTAGTGGATGTACATGGAATTGCAGGACTCATACATTACTAAACTTATCCGATGCAGATGGACTTGCATTACTTCTTATATGTGACTGCCATCTAGTGGACACAGATTTGCATTACTTATGTCACTGCCACCTAGTGGATGCAGATGAACTTGCAGTACTTTTAAGAATTTATACTTTCTTGAAGGACCTTTCTGACGAGTTCTTCTTTTCCAGGGTGCGGGACGGCTTCCCTGGCACTGAAGTTGAACAGTTTGTTCACTTCATCGTTGATGCTCTGAAGAAAACGAAATGTAGGGAGCTGGTTCCATCACAAGAAGAGATCTCGGCGCTGCTTACACGCAGCAACATGACCACGACGGTTTACTGTCATGGCGGAGGTTCCTGCCAGATCAGTATTAATTCTCACACCACAGCAGGAGAGGTGAGTGCGGGGGTGAAGGGACTACTATGTGCCCCACAGTATCTAAATCTAATAGGGGGTATACAATGTCTATATAATACTGACCTACAATTAATATCGAGTCGCAGGCCTCCTGTGGTGGTGGTGTCTTTAGCAGCTCAAAATCCCCTGCGCACATAATGCATATAATGCTGGCTGTCTGCTGCCACCACCAGGGGGAGCTCTCTGCTTGCAGTTTTATGCAGCTCCTATTGAAAACCATTATCAGTCCATCTTCCTTCCTTTAAACGTGTAGAAGATAAGTGACAATTTCTGTGGTTGCAGGTGGTGGAGAAACTAATCCGTGGCCTGTCTATGGATGACAGCCGTAACATGTTTGCCCTCTTTGAACGCAACAAACAGACAGACCGGGCGGTGGAGAGTCGGGTGATTGTGGCGGACGTACTTGCAAAGTTTGAAAGGTTGGAGTTATCTACATTTTTTTATGGACGCGTCCAGTTTCTGATTTTCTGTTTATAGGAGGCTTAGAAATGTTCATCTCTGTACAAAAAAATCAGACAACCAGGACCAAGAAGATAAAATGGCGTTCATAGTTATGCTAGTTCTAATAGGAAACAGTCAGCAAGCTTGCCATTTGATACCCCTGTAATAGCCTGATTGTGATGCTGTACTGCAGAGGCTCTTAATTCTTTCTACATTAGATAATTGTGTAGCCCCTGTTATAAAGACTGCACTAACCAAATGATTTATGGAGACATTGAGCAAGCAGAGAACATTGGGGGATTTCAGCTCTGAAGCCTGCAGAATTGTAAATGCTGCTGTGAAGTATAGTACCAATTATATGTAAGGAGTATTACACCACAAGTGTATGTACAGAGTAACTCCACCAGCAGAATAGTGAGTGCAGCTCTGGAGTATAATACAAGATGTAACTCAGGATCAGTACAGGATAAGTAATGTAATATATGTACACAGTGACTCCACCAGCAGAATAGTGAGTGCAGCTCTGGAGTATAATACAGGATGTAACTCAGGATCAGTGCAGGATAAGAAATGTATGTACACAGTGACTCCACCAGCAAAATGAGTGCAGCTCTGGAGTATAATACAGGATGTAACTCAGGATCAGTATAGGATAAGTAATGTAATGTATGTATACAGTGACTACACCAGGATAATAGTGAGTGCAGCTCTGGAGTATAATACAGGAAGTAACTCAGGATCAGTACAGGATAAGTAATGTATGTACACAGTGACTCCGCCAGCAGAACGAGTGCAGCTCTGGAGTATAATACAGAATGTAACTGAGGATCAGAACAGGAGAAGTAATGTACGTACACAGTGACTGCACCAGCAGAATAGTGAGTGCAGCTCTGAAGTATAACACAGGATGTAACTCAGGATCAGTACAGGATAAGTAATGTAATGTATGTACACAGTGTCTGCACCAGCAGAATAGTGATTGCAGCTCTGGAGTATAATACAGGATGTAACTCAGGATCAGTACACGATAAGTAATTTAATGTATGTACACAGTGACTCCACCAGCAGAATAGTGAGTGCAGCTCTGGAGTATAATACAGGATGTAACTCAGGATCAGTACAGGATAAGTAATGTAATGTATGTAGTGACTCCACCAGCAAAATGAGTGCAGCTCTGGAGTATAATACAGAATGTAACTGAGGATCAGTATAGGATAAGTAATGTAATGTATGTACACAGTGACTCCACCAGCAGAATAGTGAGTACAGCTCTGGAGTATAATACAGGATGTAACTCAGGATCAGTACAGGATAAGTAATGTATGTACACAGTGACTGCACCAGCAGAATAGTGAGTGCAGCTCTGGAGTATAATACAGGATGTAACTCAGGATCAGTACAGGATAAGTAAGGTATGTAGTGACTGCACCAGCAGAATAGTGAGTGCAGCTCTGGAGTGTAATACAGGATGTAACTCAGGATCAGTACAGGATAAGTAAGGTATGTAGTGACTGCACCAGCAGAATAGTGAGTGCAGCTCTGGAGTATAATACAGGATGTAACTCAGGATCAGTACAGGATAAGTAAGGTATGTAGTGACTGCACCAGCAGAATAGTGAGTGCAGTTCTGGAGTATAATACAGGATGTAACTCAGGATCAGTGCAGGATAAGAAATGTATGTACACAGTGACTCCACCAGCAAAATGAGTGCAGCTCTGGAGTATAATACAGAATGTAACTGAGGATCAGTCTAGGATAAGTAATGTAATGTATGTACACAGTGACTCCACCAGCAGAATAGTGAGTGCAGCTCTGGAGTATAATACATGATGTAACTCAGGATCAGTACAGGATAAGTAATGTAATGTATGTAGTGACTCCACCAGCAAAATGAGTGCAGCTCTAGAGTATAATACGGAATGTAACTGAGGATCAGTATAGGATAAGTAATGTAATGTATGTACACAGTGACTCCACCAGCAGAATAGTGAGTACAGCTCTGGAGTATAATACAGGATGTAACTCAGGATCAGTGCAGGTTAAGTAATGTATGTACACAGTGACTGCACCAGCAGAACAGTGAGTGCAGCTCTGGAGTATAATACAGAATGTAACTGAGGATCAGTGCAGGATAAGTAATGTAATGTATGTACATACACAGTGACTCCACCAGCAGAATAGTGAGTACAGCTCTGGAGTATAATACAGGAACAGGATGTAACGCCAGATAAATAATTGTAAATTATGTGTAAAAATGAGCACACCCTTTATATAACAACCTGTACTACATCTTTACAGATTTTAGCTCTTTTATATATATTATATATTTTTTATATATATTTATATTATAGCACTCGCATCTTTTATAGTATTTTCCCTTCCCTGTGGCGCCCCCTGTCTCTTTTCTCAGACTTGCCAGCACAGGAGACGAGGAGGAGGAATCTGGACAGTGGACTCTGTATTTCAAACTCTACTGCTTCCTGGACGTGCAGAGCGTTCCTAAAGAGGGCGTGGAGTTTGCCTTCATGTTTGAGCAGGTCTGTCCCATTTATCAGATAATCTGAGCATCTTTCATCTTCCTAGCTGATCAGAGCCGTGCCGCGGAAAGACATTATAGCCATCCCTATATCCTTAAACTAGAGTATCTTGAAAGGATGGGATTTTCCAAAAAGTGGTGAAATCTCTTTGTTTCCATCCGATATCTTTCTAATAGTTGTTAAATCCGAACTCCTTGGAGGGACATAACTAAAGACTGAAATAGGCCCCATCTTCTGTATCGATTTCATAATATATATGTCTATAAAGATCGGAGCTTCATGTTTCTGATACAGAGCTCCAAATCTCCTGCGCAGACATAGTTATCCAGGTTTTGTCCTAGATGGGGGGTGACTAATGATAAAATCCTGCCTGCACCCACCACTAGGGGGAGCTTTCTGCAGACAGGCGTAGTACTGGAAGCCTTACAAACTTGTATGCCTTCAGCTCCCTCAGTGGAATGTTCTCATTCTTTGACAGCAAACGGAGATTTTAAAAATGGTGAAAAACTGAAATGTAAGGTATATTAGGATGCGACACTGTGTAAGTGATAGACCCCGATAGCTGCAGCTCCTCTGTTCACGTGTACTCCTTCTCATGTCCCTATGACAACACTGCTTTCCTGTATTGCCATGGGGACATTGATGATGAAGGTGATTATTATCCGACGTCCGCTAACATACATACATGACTGCCGCTATTTAAGGTAGTTAGGACATGGACACTGAGCCTAAGGCCTCGTGCACACGACCGTTGTTCGTTTCCGCGTCTGTTCTGTTTTTTTTCACGGATAGGATGCTTTTCCATTCATTTCAATGGGTCCGTCAAAAAATGCGAATGGTCAACCATTTTTGTTCCACATCTGTGGTCCGTGTTTACATTCCGTCAAAAAAATAGAGCATGTCCTATTTTTTTCATGTTTGCGGACAAGGATAGGCATTATTATACAATGGATCTTCCAAAAAAACGGATCCGCCCTAAAGAACGGTCAGACGCAAAATTAGCGGACGGAACGGACGCGTAAACAAACAACAGTCGTGTGCATGAGGCCTAAAGGTGCCCCCATGACAACTTTGCAGGATCAAGCAGGAAGTGTTGTCGTGGACACATAGGACACTGTAGACCTTGCAAAGGAAAGCAAATTGGGAAAAACTCATGAAATTATATAAGATAGAATATACAGGTACATATTCTGCTTTTACTGCGCGGCTGATGGTTTCAAATTTTTCCAGGCTCATGAAAGTCTAACAAGTGGTCACTTCCCAGCCCCAGAAGACACTTTACAACACTTAGCGGCCTTAAGATTGCAATATCAGCATGGAGACATTTCTAAAGTTTCATGGTCCCTGGAAAATGTCTACCCTGTTCAGCGGCTAAAGAACAAAATTCTTCAGGCCACTAAAACCAGCAGTACCACGTCTGGTCAGACCCTGGAGAGGAGGAGAACCAGCTTTCTAGAGGGGACCTTGAAACGTGGCTTCAAAGTGGGCTCTATGAAGAAACAGAAGATGGAGGAAGAACAGATGATGGAGATGTGGGTGAAGGAGGAACTGTCAGCAGCACGTACCAGTATAGCGGAGAAATGGAGTCGTCTTCATGGGATGTCCCAGCACCAGGCAATGGTGAATTATATGACGATTGTTACTGAGTGGCCGGGATATGGATCCACGCTGTTTGATGTCGAGGTAAGAGCTCCCCGCAAAGTAGTAAACTATGTAGGAGCCGTGGGAAGGCAGTGAGTACGTGTGGATTTTTTTTGGGAGATTTGCTGTGGATTTTACCCTATGCTTTGTAATGTAAAATATAACTACTATAATACTGCTCCTATGTACAAGAATATAATTACTACAATTCTGCCTCCTTTGTACAAGAATATATCTACTATAATACTGCTCCTATGTACAAGAATATAATTACTACAATACTGCCTCCTTTGTACAAGAATATATCTACTATAATACTGCTCCTATGTACAAGAATATAATTACTACAATACTGCCTCCTTTGTACAAGAATATATCTACTATAATACTGCTCCTATGTACAAGAATAAAACTACTATAATACTGCTCCTATGTACAAGAATATAACTACTATAATACTGCTCCTATGTACAAGAATATAACTACTATAATACTGCTCCTATGTACAAGAATATATCTACTATAATTCTGCCCCCTATGTACAAGAATATAACTACTATAATACTGCCCCTATGTACAAGAATATATCTACTATAATACTGTTCCTTTGTACAAGAATATAACTACTATAATACTGCTCCTATGTACAAGAATATAACTACTATAATACTGCCCCCTATGTACAAGAATATAACTACTATAATACTGATTCCTATGTACAAGAATATAACAGCTATAATACTGCTCCTATGTACAAGAATATAACTACTATAATACTGCTCCTATGTACAAGAATATAACTACTATAATACTGCTCTTATGTACAAGAATATAACTACTATAATACTGCTCCTATGCACAAGAATATATCTGCTATAATACTGCTCCTATGTACAAGAATATAACCACTATAATACTGCCCCTATGTACAAGAATATAACTACTATAATACTGCCCCTATGTACAAGAATATAACTACTATAATACTGCTCCTATGTACAAGAATATAACTACTATAATACTGCTCCTATGTACAAGAATATATCTACCATAATACTGCTCCTATGTACAAGAATATAACCACTATAATACTGCCCCTATGTACAAGAATATAACTACTATAATACTGCTCCTATGTACAAGAATATAACTACTATAATACTGCTCCTATGTACAAGAATATAACTACTATAATACTGCCTCCTATGTACAAGAATATAACTACTATAATACTGCCTCCTATGTACAAGAATATAACTGGGCGTAGCTATAGGGGGTGCAGAGGTAGCAGTCGCTACCGGGCCCAGGAGCCTGAGGGGGCCCAAAGACCCTTGTGCCGCATAAGAAGACTCACAAAGCACTGAGGGAAGGGGGGCCCAAGCTGAACTCTTGCACCAGGGCCCATGAGCCGTTAGCTACGCCCCTGATAACTACTATAATACTGCCTCCTATGTACAAGAATATAACTACTATAATACTGATTCTATTTACAAGAATATAACTACTATAATACTGCTCCTATGTACAAGAATATAACTACTATAATACTGCTCCTATGTACAAGAATATAACTACTATAATACTGCCTCCTATGTACAAGAATATAACTACTATAATACTGCTCCTATGTACAGGAATATAACTACTATAATACTGCTTCTATGTACAAGAATATAACTACTATAATACTGCCTCCTATGTACAGGAATATAACTACTATAATACTGCTCCTATGTACAATAATATAACTATGATAATACTGCTCCTATGTACAAGAATATAACTGCTATAATACTGCTCCTATGTACAAGAATATAACTACTATAATACTGCTCCTATGTACAAGAATATAACTACTGTAATACTGCTCCTATATACAAGAATATAACTACTGTAATACTGCTCCTATGTACAAGAATATAACTACTATAATACTGCCTCCTATGTACAAGAATATCACCACTATAATACTGCTCCTATATACAAGAATATAACTACTATAATACTGCTCCTGTGTACAAGAATATAATTACTATAATGCTGCCCTGTATGGACCTCTGTATTTAGGACAGGGTTCCTGTATACTAGGCCTTCATTGTATATGATAATTATAAATATTTTATGTGATTTTTATCCTTTTTCCACAGTATAAAGAAGGAGGATTTCCCAATGATTTGTGGCTGGGGGTCAGCACAGAGAATGTGTCGGTGTACAAGCGTGGAGATCCAAAGCCCCTGGAGACGTTTCAGTATGAGCACATCATCTTCTTCGGGGCTCCTCAGCCCAACACCTTTAAGATTACAGTAGACGACAGAGAAATGTTTTTTGAAACGACCCAGGTCAGTGTCCTCACCGGGTCAAGCACTGAGTTTACTGGTCTAAATGCCGCAGACTTCTGAAAAAATTTGGGCCAAACGAATGACTTGCGCGCTTCGCACTACATCTATTATATTCTGTCGACATTTTTTTACTTATTAAATAAAGGAGTGCGGTTCCTGGTCAGACATCCAGGAACCCTGCCGATCAGCTGTTTGTGAAGGCAGTGGCGCTGGCAGTAGCGCCTTCTCTCGGTTTCCCTCAGGCCCAGGGACATCACGATTAGTATCACTGGCCTGGGCGGGGCTAATCTCTGTTCACTTAGCCGCGCCCAGGCCAGTGATATTAGTCGTGACTTCACTGGGCCTGCAGTAAACAGCAAGAAGGCAGCGGCGCTAATGCCAGCACCGCTGCCTTCTCAAACCGCTGGTCGGCAGGGGTCCTAGGTGTCAGACCCCCGTCGATCAGACGCTGATGATTTATCCAGAGCATAGGTCATCAGTTTAAAAGAACTGCAGAACCCCTTTAAGATGTAACAGCATTCACTAGAAATGCGCCAAAATTTTGGTGTACGATTCTGGCGTAAAGTAAGGCTGCGTTGTGAACTCCGGGACTCTGATCCGGTCACTGTTTTTGGCAAGACAAAAAATACTACACACAGCAATTTTTGTCTGGCTGAAAACCAGCACATATGCCAGACAGCTGCCGGATCCTATCATAGTGAGTGGGAGTCTGGCGGTGCACGGTGGTATCCGGCTATACAGTGAACTTCGGCAGTGTTTTTCTCTACCGGAACAGATTGCCGGAGTTCACAGCGCAGATGTGAACACTGCCTAAGACAACTACTCACAAAAGTAAGGCTTTCGTTCACTTCTCCGTACGGAGATCCAGCAGGCTGTCCCGGCACAGAGCATCCTGACGGATCCACATTGACGGCATTGGGGTCTGGCAGTGATCCAGCTGATTTTCAGCATAAATGCTGGATTTCGGCTGAACAAAAAATATTCTATGCAACATTTTTCTTGTCTGGTCAACAGCCAGCATTTGTGCCAGATCTCCGAAACGGAGCTGTGAATGCAGCCTAAGGCCTCATGCACACGACCATATTTTTTGCGGCTCAGATGAATACCCTTTCACTTCAATGGGGCCAGAGACTGCGGAACGCACATGGGCCGCAAAATAAGGCACGGTCGTGTGCATGTAGCCCAAGTCTGTTTACTCAGGCGGATACATTGCCTGTAGTTAGCACTAACCGATGATATAACCACTTCATTGGCACTCTTTTACTGCATGTATATCATGCAATAATCTCAAAGGTTTTCAGTATAAACTCAGTCCCCAGATCCCCTTGCAGTAAACCAGACCAACAGGGGAAATGACTCTGTGAGGTCACAGTGTGAGTATAGGTACGGAGATCCGGCAGGCTGTCCCTGCACAGAGCATCCTGATGGATCCCCATGTCTCTGTGAGGTCATGGTGTGAGTATAGGTACGGAGATCCAGCAGGCTGTCCCGGCACAGAGCATCCTGACGGATCCCCATGTCTCTGTGAGGTCACGGTGTGAGTATAGGTACGGAGATCCGGCAGGCTGTCCCGGCACAGAGCATCCTCACGGATCCCCATGTCTGTGAGGTCACGGTGTGAGTATAGATACGGAGATCCGGCAGGCTGTCCCTGCACAGAGCATCCTGACGGATCCCCATGTCTCTGTGAGGTCACGGTGTGAGTATAGGTACGGAGATCCGGCAGGCTGTCCCTGCACAAAGCATCCTCACGGATCCCCATGTCTCTGTGAGGTCACGGTGTGAGTATAGGTACGGAGATCCGGCAGGCTGTCCCGGCACAGAGCATCCTCACGGATACCCATGTCTCTGTGAGGTCACGGTGTGAGTATAGGTACGGAGATCCGGCAGGCTGTCCCGGCACAGAGCATCCTCACGGATCCCCATGTCTCTGTGAGGTCACGGTGTGAGTATAGGTACGGAGATCCGGTAGGCTGTCCCTGCACAGAGCATCCTGACGGATCCCCATGTCTCTGTGAGGTCACGGTGTGAGTATAGGTACGGAGATCCGGCAGGCTGTCCCGGCACAGAGCATCCTGATGGATCCCCATGTCTCTGGGAGGTCACGGTGTGAGTATAGGTAGGCCGAGGGTAAAAGGCACAGTTCTGGTTACTCACAGTTTTGTCGAGTAATTATCGGACCCTTATGTTTATACCAACATTCGTTCCGAATAATCTGCCCATGTAGAGGCGCCACCTCATTGGGTGAAATCATCGTACACGATGACACATAATTCATTGTCTCGGGGCAGCAGATCGCTGTTCAGATGAAGAATCTGTATGTGGACGAGTGACTGCAGTAGCCATTGCTCATCCCTGTAGAGTGGAAGTGATTGCTACATGTAACTGCCGCTCTCACCTCCTCTGACAAGCAGCCAAATATTGGGAAGGCTCCTGATAACTGCCTGCTCAGTCACAGCGTGTAAATGCGCCAGCATTCTTGGACAGTGGATATTGGTGAATATTCCTGACGCTTCGGTCTGAAGTTTGTTGTACAAAACCAGAGGAAATTATTCTTGAGGCTCATCCCCTGGCAAGACAGGAATACTCACAGTATGCGTCTGCCAGGGTACAATCAAACACAAGACAACAGCACTCTGCAAACAAAAAATATATAAAATGTACCAGTGCTAATGCTATGCTAATTATATAATTGTGAGCTGCTTGGCAAATACATTTTGTACAAAATAATTTGTGCCTGTCTGCCAACAGCAAGGTGATCTCTTTAGGGCAGGAACCTATGCTAAATGCTACTTCTTTTAGTGCCAGCTGGCCTCCATTATTTTCAGGGGATGCAGGTTCCACGTGCATGCTGAGCCCACACTATATAATTATGACTGAGCAATAGTTGAGCGATCTTGTGTTTCTGTAATTCCCATTGCAGAGAATGGCATCTGCACAAACAGCAGAGCACAGCACGCTGCGCTACCTCCATAACTCCTGAGTTACCGCACACAGAGGAGCTCGCTGTGCTCTTCTGTTTGAGTAGCTCCTACTCGACACTATGGGAGTTAAGGATACAGCGGACTGCAGCCGGCCCAGGGGTTTTCATACCTCCGCCCACCCCCAGCTGACACTTACTTTGGTTATTCCCATCTCGTGCCCTAAAAAGCTGAGATGGGACAACGCGTTTTAGTTAGGGGGAAATCCGACCTCTGTGATCCCTACTGTTTGTGAGGATGAGCGTTTTCAAATCCCTGGACAGAGCAGAGCATGGGGAATATCTGAGACCGTAAATGAGCGTGTATGTAGTAACGTAGTATTAGTACTAGTGTATTTTAGTAGAATCATATATAGTACTGGTACAGTCCAGTATTAATAGTAGAAATAGAGCAGAGTGGGAGTAAGAGGGAGTAATGGGGGCATTAGAAAGATCCCGGTTATAGTTTTAGTAATTGTGTAGTGGTAGTATAGTCTTATACTACTACTAGTAGTAGTATTAGTATATATTGTTTTAGTAGTAGTGGAGCCTAGCAGTAGTGATATATTTGCAGTACTAGTAATATTGTTGTACTTAGTGTTGTAGTAATATAGTTGTAGTTTGGAGTAGTGGTGGTAGTAAAAGCAGTAGTAATATAGTTGTTGTTGTTGTTGTTGTTGTTGTTGTAGTAGTAGTAGTAGTAGTAGTAGTTTTTAGTTCTAGTAGTATGTAGTTTAGTACAGTCGTAGTAATATAGTTGTAGTGGTGGTAGTGTACTAGAGCAATATAGTGGTAGTGTAGCAGTAGGGTATTATATTATTATTAGTGTAGTAGTTGTAGTTGGTGGTGGTTGTAGCAGATGTTTGTAGTTATTACTTATCCATACTGTTAGCAATACTCCATTCTTCTTATTCCTGCAGGTGGGAGAGATCACCAAGATCATGAGAGCCTACATCAATATGATTGTGAAGAAGCGCTGCAGCGTCAAGTCTGTAACAAGCCAGGACAGTCAATTCAGCAGCTGGGCCAGGTGACCAAATGCGCCCCCCTAGTGGTGGCATTCCAGGACATTCCCCCACCCAGTGACTATAACGTAATTGATTTGGTGATTACGTGACCTGCACAATACACAGGAATAATATGAGCGATTCTCGATCAACATCGTAGACTGCAAGGAGGCAGAACCCTCTGAAGAACTTTTTGTACTTATGTATCCAGACCTGGAGTAAGAAGACAACCTGTCACAACCTCCTTGCATAACAGACTGGAGCCTTGAATCTTCAAGGCGACTTTTATTTCTGCAAAATGGCTGTAAGAAAACATCCTCCTTTTTTTCTATAAAAAATTCTGTCTTCCTGCTGAAGATGTGACGTTGGGCCACCTCCGCTCCAGCTCAATCTTCTGAATCCTTCTCAGGGATTTTCAAGATTTACAGGGAGCGTATCTCCCACAGCTGGTATTTGATGAAGACATTGATGGAGGCCCAGTGGAGATTGGACAGTATTAGTCCCCCCCGTCCATTGTGGACAATCCCTGGTAGGACAGGGACGGTTCTTCTCCGTTCTGTGCTTATGAGATATTCTCTGTAACATATGAAGCACACGGAGTATTATTTATTTTCTAAACTATTCCGTCTTCCCGATGCCACTATGGCGCTCTCCTGTACAGGTAGCATCATCCTCCTCCATATTACAGTACGTGCTATGTAGCATTCGTTGACAGGGGCACCCTGGGGTAAGACTCCTGTTATCCAGGGGACACAAAGACTATTATACAGTGTTCCTGGATTAATTGTCCGGTGCTGTATTTAAGACCATTGGTTACTTCAATGGAGACTTCTTATCCCATGGTGTCATATCTGAGAGACGTATCTCTATAGGAACATTCTGGGCAAAACTGGTGCACTGTGTTATACCTAAAGCAGGGCCTCAGAGGTGGAGCATGATACAGGAATTCAAACACCAATGAGAGAATTTTTGTCTCATGCTCCACCCCTGCAGAGCGAGCACTAGGCATAAAACAGTGATTTAGAGTGGTCCTTTAAACTCTCCTTCAGACAATCATGGCACAGGGATCAAGACTCTCTAATGCACAATGCCTCGTAAAGTATTATAGGAGTTGTCCAGGAATAGGAAAACATGGCTGCTTTGTTTCAGAAACTCCACACTTTCCCACAGGGTGCGTGTGGTATTGCCGTCTGGCCCCATTTACTTCAATGGAGCTGAGCTGCAATGCCAGACACGGCCCATGAACTGGCGTGGCCCTATTTCTAGAAGAAAACAGTCATGCTTTTCCAGTCATGGTCATATCCTTTTCACATGGACTCCTCTACACCTACAGGTGAACACAGTATATATTGCCATCCAATGCCAATCAGGGGAAGTATCTGTTTTTGTGTTTTTTTTTTTGGTTGGCGAACGGAGGCCATTGGGTTATGTCTGTCTAACCTCTGCGGCCTCAGTCTTAGACCGTGCTTCTGGGCTGCTGCAGGCGGTGGTGCCCAGGATTGAATGTATCTCGCTTCTTATGATAGATGGTGAAGTTGACTGTTACTGCATTTACATTATACTGCTAATAAATTATTACGTTTATTGATTGAGGAGCGTGACTCTTTATATCATGGAGATGATTATATACCTTATATCACAGGATTTACTCAGTGATTCTGCATACTGTTATGTGCTGACTCAGGAGCGGCGCCCCTCCTGTGCGGACCACTCTGCAGGTGACGACTAGGCTGTCATTCTGACTGAGCAGGGAGAGCTTGGAAGCTGAGGCTTAACGGGGATAATGTTCAACCAATTCTTCTTCCTTGGTGCCCTTTTAGTAGAAACTAACTGCTGCATACAGGGGATACGCCAGAGGTCCGGACGTTTTGGAGATTTTCAGAGCCAGTTGTCTACTCCTCACAATTGGTCCTTGTCAGAGTCACCCACATCCTCACGCTTGGCAGCTTTCCTGCTTCAAACACATCAGCCTGAGGAACAGTTTACCTGCCGTTTAACACATCCCACCCCACGAAAAGTGCTGCCATCTTGAGATAATCTACGTCATTCACATTACCTGTAAGTGGTCTAAATGTTACGGCTAATCAGTGTAAGTTTTACAGCGTTTTCTTTAGATTTTACGTGTATTTTTTTAGTTTTATTTTTTATAGCAGAAAGAAAATTGTACAAAGATCTTTCCGCTTATTAATATTTGATATAAGTCTTTTATTTAATATCTCTCTCCTTACCAGACAAGACTGGTAATTTGCCCCTGCCAGGCAGACTCCTCATGATCTAGTAGGTCAGGGGTAGGAAAAGAACTGCACTGATGTTGCCAACCAGTGCAGTTCTGAGGTCAGAAGGGCTAAAGGAACCTGTGATGACATCATCACCGGTGCTTTGCCTAGTGAGAGTATAAAAGAGAACTACAGGAGAGACGCTTTCCTTCCTCCAACAGTATCACTGTTCCTGTCCTGCTTCTGCCAGTCTGTAAAGAGTGGTAGTGAGGGGAACAGTACTGCTGCCAGTGTGGAAATGGTGGTCTGGTATTTTGCTCTGCACTATGGTATTCATTTGGTGCTACTTGGGTGGTATTCTGTGCTGCATTGTAGTATCTGCTGCAGGGGGTATTTTCAGCTTTATCGTGATCGGCGGTGCTATCGGGGAGGTAATTTTGCAATGTGCTGGGATGGAGATGTAGGGAGTGGCAGCAGATGGTGGTTATTGTCCTCAGTGGCAACCCTACTTCAGCTCTCCTTGGGCTGGACATGCAGTGAATGGAGGGGTACTTCCTTCATTCCGGACTTTGGGGCTTTTGCCTGGTGGTGGTGGGGACACCCTTGGTGTTAGGTGTGTGAGTAGCAGGGTGAAAAAGAGTCAATAACCAATCCTGTTTTGTTGCAGTCAACAAGTCCCTCTTTACTGAATAGATGATGGGAGTTGCAGTACATATAGTGGCAATAGGTACAGTTCTGAGGTAAATCACAGTAGGCTTTTCCTCATAGGCGTCTATAGGCAGCAGCAACGATGGTAGTAATCCACCCTTTGGTAGTAATCCATTACTTTGCAATCTGCCCAAATAACCACACACGTTCAATTCTATTCTCATTAACTCTTTCCGCAATGCCCAGTCTGCGGGGTGCAGATCTCAAATTCGGATGGCCAGTCCGTCTCAGAAGTGTACAGCTTCTGGTTTGGAGAACAATTGAATGTTTCTTCTCACATGGTGCAATACAGTAAGTGTCTTCAAGTAAGATGATTGCCAGGAGGCTTCCATATCGTACGTTATCTGTTATTATGAGAAGTCTTGTGTGTTGACTTACCCTCGGGTTTATATCGCCATTATTCGCACCAAGCACGGCTCCACATTTCTCTGAAGTGCTTTGTAATTAAGAAGCTTGGAACATTTTTCATTCAAGAAGTGAACACTGAAGATCAGAGAGACAACTAGTCTAAAAATTGTAACTTCACAGTCCCTTTCCATTTTGTAATATATTAAAAGTAGAAGACTTAGAGCAGTTGCTGGGGTGATGGGCTGGACCCACCCCTAGGTTGATGAGTAGGCCTAGAGTTAGGATGTGTTTGTTTAAGCTGCTGAGAGCTAGGCCTAATCCAGGGAACCTTCATCCCTGAGGCTGAAACCTGCCAGACAAGCAACTGAACTGAAAGTCTACTCCTATAGAAAAAGAGAAGGGACATTCTTTGATGGGTGAGAACCACTTAAGGCCATGTTGGACTGAGACAGCAAGGTAATTGCTTGTGTATGGCAACAGGTCTTACTGCATGCGGAAATGTGCCAATAAGAAGTGCCCCTAGATGCCCCCATAATGTTCCTCTCCCCCTTCCCCTTGGTGGCCACCATATTAAATACCACTTTTGTGCCCACATAGTGCCCCCCAATAATGTAACAGTAAGGAGTGCCACTAGATGCCCCCACAGTGCCCCCATATAAAATACCACTTTTGTGCCCCCCAATAATGTGCCAGTAAGCAGTGCCCTAGATGCCCTCATAACGCTCCTCTCTGCATTGTGTGTCATATAAAACAAACAAACACTTATACTTACCTCCATGAGATTTGCAGCAATGCGATGCAGGCCTCTTATGGCCATTTTGGAAGCGCTGATTAGTACCGGAGGATCGGTACTGACTGTTTCCTGATCCTCGGCTGTCAGCTGTGCAGGAGGAAGAAGATCGTGGTGCCGGAGCAGGAGAGGTATTTGTTTTATTTATTTTTGCTGGGGGGCATAATGGCCAGGCTGCTGGGGGCTGAGGAATAATGGGAGGCCTGAGAGACATAATGGGGGCTGAGAGGCATAAGAGCTGATTATGGTGGCTAATGAGAGGCATGGGGGCTGATATGACGGTGATGAGAGGCATGGGGCTCACATCTGAGGTCTGATTGGGGGTCATTTACATTGAGGTCTGATTGGGGGTCTGATTGGGGCTGTCAGCTGAGGTCTGATTAACATTGGGGGTCTGATTGGTGGTCTGACCTGAGATGTAATGAAAAATATTTTTTTTCTTATTGTGACCCTCTAAAACCTAGGTGCATCTTATAGGTCTCCTTCCTGAACTGCAGAGCGGTGCCCACTTCCAGCCCTGAGTCCAGCTGCCCAGAGCACTGATCCTGAGCCTGCTGGAGTCTTCAGAACTGTAAGTATTTACAGTCATTCACTGTAAGCTATATTATATATATTACTTGTTTTATGTGAGTAAAGGTGCTGGGTGGTTGGAGAAGGGGGAGGGGTACAGTACTATCTGTACATTGTAAAAAAAACAAAGTAATCTGCAAAATACTATATATTTGTTGTTGTGCTTTTGCTGTTTTAATTTTTAGAATAATGATACAGCCATTTTTTTTAATACTTTTGCGTGATATAGTCACCAGAGCCGCAACAGCTAAACGTAGTAGTTCTGGTGTCTATAGCATGTCTCTGAAAGCTTTTTAATGTAAACACTGCCTTTTCAGAAAAAAAGGAATGTTTACATTACTGCCAAGGAACACCTCTAGTGGCCACTCATCAGATGGCCACTAGGGGTGCTTCTGAGTTCAGTGTTGCACAACGTGCAACACTGGCATTGATGCTAAACACTCCTCATAGAAATGCATTGATTCAAAGAATCTGTATGACAAAAGTCTCCCAATGCTTCACTATGGGAAAGCAGTGGGTTGGCTATGATAATTCTTACACACTGCACATTCCTGTGCATTGTATTGATGAGGTGATCTGTAATACACACACAAACTGCGCATTTCTGTGACCAGTGGCGTAACTAGAAATGATTGGGCCCCACTGCAAATTTTTGAATGGGGTCCCCTCCCCCAGTAATTTTTTCACAACCCCTTCTTTTCATGCCGCCCCCTTTCCTGTGGCTAGTAAAGATCGCTCTCTCAGACCAGGCCCGGCAGCTGTTCCATCCGTTTTCTACACTGTCTATACTGCCACTGTACACACATAGTGAACCCTTGCTTTGTTAGCGGAAAAAAAGGTGATTAAAATTGAAAATCTGCCAAAAATGTAAAATTCTGAAATTTCATCTCCATTTTCCATTAATTCTTGTGGAACACCTAAAGGGTTACCAACGATTGTAAAATCAGTTTTGAATACCTTGAGGGGTGAAGTTTCTAAAATGGGGTCATTTTTGGGTGGTTTCTATTATGTAAGCCTCACAAAGTGACTTCAGACCTGAACTGGTCCTTAAAAAGTGGGTTTTGGAAATTTTCAGAAAAATTTTAAGATTTGTTTCTAAACTTCTAAGCCTTGTAACGTCCCCAAAAAATAAAATGTTTTAACGTTATCACCACATAAAGTGACACATGTCAGATTTGCTAAAAATGGCCTGGGCAGAAAGGTGAAAAATCCGGTCTTGAAAGGGTTAATTAGTAAACATTTATTTTGAACATAGTGAAGAGAAATTCTGTACCAAGTGTAGGTGATGTGGGCGGCGCGATATGTGGGTGTGGCTTGAAGGGGGTGAGGACATAAGGGCTCCATAAACTCCTATTGTCCAGGGGCCCCTTGAGTTGTCAGTCCGCCCCTGGAAAGGACTGTATGGGAGTCTGCGTGCCATGAGGAAGACACTGTGTGAAACCGCACCATGTAGAAGAAGTGCCATGGAGCTGATGCCATTCAGAGGAGACTCTGACCAGAGTGTTGGCGCCAATTAGAGTTCAGTGCAGTGGAATCAAGGGACAGAGTAAGCTGTGTCGACCCTTAGAGGGACTGTGTATAGCTGCCTGTTGCCACGCAAACAGACACTGTCCACATATAGCCTACTGCCTCTTCCTAAGGCTCTGCCCTCATTGAGAACCTGTAACCAAACTCTTATTGCCGCACGTGAGACTGTAACTATCAGGCCTGTTGCCTCTAGTAAGGACTCTAACCACCAAGCTTGCTGCCTGTAGTGTGAACAGTAAAATCAGTTGTTTCTGTTACACCAGTGTCCACTTAGTTTCTTCCACTGTCCTAGCCAAGTGGGAGTGGGGACCCAAATAGTTATTTTCCATAATGTTGGACGTCCTTACATCCATCCAAGGGGCAGCAGTCACCGTTAACACCGTTGCCCCCGATACACGAACATGTGGTGGCCGCTTTCAGAACTATTGCAGTCTATGGGGTTATTTACCTGCCATTCAAAAATAGGTCATGTCCTATTTTTGGCCATTTTCATGGTGAAATGTTCCCCATGCAATTGAAGGGGGCTGTTTTTAATAGCCGTTTTTAGAAAATTCCCTTTAAAACCTGAATGGTTTACCTTTATTGGCTGTTTGAATGTAGCCTTACACTTAGGCTACTTTCACACTTGCGTTCGTGTGATCCGGCAGGCAGTTCCGTTGTCGGAGCTGCCTGCCGGATCCGCCGATCAGTGTGACAACTGACAGCATTTGTAGACAGATCCGGGTGCGGATCGATATACAAATGCATTACAAGAACGAATCAGTCTCTCCGCTTGTCATGCGGATGGACGGATCCGTCTTGCAGTCTTTTTCACAGTTCTCCGGTCTGTCCTTCAGTTGTTTCGCAATGCCGGATCCGGCACTAATGCAAGTCAATGGGAATTAATGCCGGCGACTGATCAGGCGGCGACGCAGCATGCTGCGGTATTATGTCCGGCCAAAACGCCTGACAGTGACTGAACGGAAGGCATACTGATGCAAACTGAATGGATTTCTCTCCATTCAGAATGCATGGGGATATGCCTGATCAGTTCTTTTCCGGCAAAGAGCCCTTTTGACGGAACTCTATGCCGGAAAAGAATAACGCAAGTGTGAAAGTACCCTTAACCTGTGTTATTATCACAAGTAGGTCTCAAGACCCTCACAAGTTGCAACCTCTGAGGTTGCCCCCTCCATGTAATAAGGCCTATGGACAAGGGTTAACGTGGAGAGAGAATCCATTTGGTAGAGCGTACATGATTATTTATGACTGACTTTGGGCCTGTACAGGGGAAATGTATTCTTACTGTACACCCCGGTCAGTCTAATGGCCAGTAAAGATGGGCCTGGTATAGGAGAATCTTTTACTTAGTACCTCATTCATGATATCCATAAGTTCTAATAGGACAATATGAATGGAGACAATGAGAGCCCGAAAATATACCTGTAACAGAACCCCCCACCGTGTGTCATTTATAACACCGGTGCCTTCTTATATGGTAGCGTGGACTTCAGGGCCCATCAAGCATCAGGGTCTAGCTGTGAATGCCATCTCTACACCCCCTATAGCTGTGGCCATGTTGAGCAGGTTCTTCGTGTTCTCATCAAGTGGTTGTTGACGTTGTTGGGTTTTCCATCATGAATATACAAAAGTGAGACGACTGCGGGTCTAAACATTACATACTGATTTATTTATTTCTTATATGGCGACATGATTCAGAGAAAAGCTACAATCAAACTGCAATTCACGTATTTCATGCGGTATATTATCATATCTTATTCTTAGAAATCTTTAATGCAACGCCATCCTGACTGAATAAAGCAGAAGTATACGTAAAGTGATGATCCTCACAGGTTCTAACAAGGGAGGCCAAAGCTGCAGCAGAAGACATCCCCATTGATAGAAGCAATTTTTATTGGAAGGAGTCTGTGCTGGTCCCAACTACCAACATTATCTTCTGTGAGGTCTATAGGACCTGCAAGAAGATAACATTTTGAAACAAAACCTATTTGCTTTTTCCTTGATGCGATTCAATTCTTGGTATGAAATGTATGTCCCTCGTCTGGAACCTTGTACAATGCTTCTTTGCTAAGCTTATATAATGGTTATATCAATTTGCTCACGCTGCAATAGCTCAATCAGCCATTTCTTTGCTGCTAACTCATTTTAAGCAGGGGGTAGTGGTACATCTGTTGGAGGGTCTCGTGTATCCAAAATTCTCATATCTCGGCAGTGCAGCACGGGCTCTCTTCCCAGGCCAAGCTGGTATGTCCAGATGTAAACCTTCTCTTTAGGTTGCAGAGTAACGGAGATGGTCTCTTCAGTTTCAGTAGCTTCACTCCAACTTTCTTGCTCTGTGTTGACACAGGATCCACCATATTCTGCTGTCAGAGAGAACTGGGCCTTGGTAATTAAGGCTGTCAAACCACCAGTTTTTGCTGAGATTGTAGCGGACACTTTCCAGTTATGCTCTACACTAGACATCTTCTGCTTTTCATACCCAACCTTCTTAGTGATCTTCTTCTCCCAGCTGACAGGGGTCTGGGAATCGTTGCTGATAGTCTTGCTGCATACCCATTCACCATAAGATGGGCCCTTGATAATACTTAAACCCCCTGGTAGAAAGTTGACGACATCAGGATGGAAGGAGTAGGTATTAGTATCCAAGTTTTCATGGAGGTTAGTGGTTCTTACGTATTGGATCCCCCACTCATCTTGAGGCTTCACAAAGTAACAGTAATCTTTGGTGCCAAAATAGTAAAGACCATTCCTGCAGTTTGGGTGTAGAGTAAATTCTGCACCATCTTCATAACGGTTCATGTTGCTGGTTCTACGGTAAATGCCTTGCTTCAGAAAGATGATATAGAAGCTACCCCAAGCCGACAGGTAGAAGTCTCCTCCTTGGCAGTTGGCATGTAGGGTATAAACGATGGCACTTTCATCTTTGTTCATGTTAGTGACACGGCGATAAGAATTTCCCTTAATTATGTAGAACAGGTCATCTTTATGAGCCAGGTAATGATCTCCTCCAGTACAAGAAGGATGCAAGCTGAAGACTTCCAGATCTTCTCCTTTGTTGAAGTTAGATGATCTCATGTAGCAATTAAGATCTGACCGGACAATGTAATAATATTCATTGACGCCACAGAAATCCACGCCTTTGGCCTTGTTCTTGGGGACAATTTCTCCAACCATGATTCGGATTCTGAAAGAGATGAAAAAGTAAAGAATTTTCAAACAAAATGCAGAGAAGCACAATCCTATCAGTAACATGGTTCCTGATCATGTGACCGATTCAAGAAGACAAAACGCTTTAGTTCAGGGATCAGCAACCTCTGGTACTCCAGCTGCTGTGAAACTACAACTCCCAGAATGCTCCATTCCACTCTGGGGGAGTTTGACAAACAGCCGAGCACGTTTATAAAATGTAATGTGCCTGGTTCACCAGCAGGTGGCAGTGTAAATGGCAGAGCTATCCTTAGAGAGAATGGAACTTACCATTCCATTCTCTCCCCTTTGGGCAGAAGTGGTTCAGTACTGCTTGCTATCAGAAGGAAGTAGGGCAGTTCTGGTTTGTTCTGATTGAGACTCCATGTTGGAGCTGCCCGGATTCTAGCCTACTTTTTGGCTGAAGATAAGTCCGACTGAAAAGTGAAGTGCAGCATACAGAAGAAGCTGAGTTATACAGCCGGCCTGTCAGTACAGCAGAGTTAGAGAAACAGGTATAACAGAGTGGAGTTTGCCTGTCAGTTTCATGCTAAAGCCTGCTGGAACCAAGACAAAGCCTGTAAACCGTTTGGAGAACGTTTATGCAAAGTAAAGCTGCCATTGAACTTAATTTCAGGTCTGGACTACAGTTATTCTTTTATCCCTCAATTATTCCCCCTATTTATTGCTTTGGAGCCAAAGCCTGGGGTCCAGCCGTATCCTGGTAGGAGCGACGTGACACACATAAAAATACATTTATGCTGCACTACACAACTAAGCATTTCCTACATCTCGGAAGCGACATAGAGAGCCCTGGGGGGAGGCGCCCGTTGGACATGCTGGGAGTTGTAGTTTCAGAACAGCTGGAGTGCCGAAGGTTGCCGATTTCTGGTCTAGAAGATAAAATTGAAGGATTTGAACGCTTGTTACACAGGCGCATAGCTGTATGGGATGTACAGATAGCAAGCTCACAAGAAGACACCAGTATTATAAATGGCACATGCTGGACGGAGGCTCCGTTACTGATTTTGCATTGGGGCCCAGTTACACCTCAATACATGGTCCAACTGCAGCGAGCCCCTGATAAGCTGATGCAAAGGATGAGAGTGGTAATGAACTGGGTGTCTGCTGTTTAAGCCCGCTGGGACCCCCACCAATCACGAGAATGGGAGTGCCATATCCCCTGCATCACTCCTGAAGTGAATGGAGCGGCCGTTCGCACATGCACGTGGTCGCTTCATTCATTTCCATGAGAGTTGTGTTTCCATAGAAATGTCTGCCCGACCCTCTGCTCCGTTCACTTCTGGGGGGCTGCAGGGGGTACAGGGCCCCCATTCTCGTGAATGTTGGGGCTCCCAGAGGTAAGAATTCCACCAATCTAATAGTTATAGGGGATAATTTCAAACAACTGGAATACTCCTTTAAGTGCACTGAGGTCAGTCCCAAGCTACTCTGTGCACCCTTGCTCCTCCTGCTTCCTCTGCTAGCGACTCCCTCACCTTGTTTGACAAGATGAGGCGAGGTGAGTACGCACGAACCTGATCCCATCAATCAAACAGAGGGAGGCCCTGACAAGGCGCAAGAAGCAGGAGGAGCAAGGGCGCTCAGAGTGTCTTGGACCCGCCCTTGGTGCACTTAACTTGCTAATTTTTATATGGATTAATTTTCTCCAACATGAAGCAACGGATCGCTAAGTGAAAGGCATCATTACATTCAGATGATCGAGCTTTACGAGGCGCTGTGCACTATGGAGAAGCTACAATACCCCTCAAACTATTCCGACACTGGCATACCGCCTATATAGGCAGACTAGGCAATTGCTCTGGGGCCTGTGAGTGTGAAGGGCCCGGCCAGGCTGAATGGCCCCATCCCCGTTCCGACCTAAATGCACAGCTCCTTTACTCCTGGCCCCTGCAGCTGCTGCCATCTGCCCAAGATACCGAGCTGGTCAATAAGCTGGGAGGTGCTGTGTTTCCTGCTTATTGATTAGCACCCTGACCTGTCCTCCTGTCTTCACTCTGCTGCTTTACTGCCTGGTGCGTCCAGCATCAGCATTACAGCAGCAGCAGCCACTGGCGTACATACAGGGGTCACAGTTACGATCGGGCCCGGCACTCCAAGGGCCCGGGCCCCTTGATGTGCCATGATCAGCGCTGACCACGGCAAGTGCGATGTCGGGCGTGGATCGGAGGTGCTACCGGGTCCCCGTGATGCTGTGACAGGGACCTGATAGCAGGGAAGGCCGTCCGATGCCTTCCTTAGGCATCGTGGCTGCCATCCTTGTAAGCCTGTGAGATCCAGCCCCCTGGATCTCGCAGGCAGGAAGCTGTATGTATAATACACACTGTATTACACTCACAGCCAATGCATTCCAATACAGAGTCATTAGAATGCATTGTAAAGGGGATCAGACCCCCAAAAGTTGAAGTCCCAAAGTGGGACAAAAATAAAGTGCATAAAACTTGAAAAATAAAGTTTCCCCCCCAAAAAATAAGTTTCAAGTAAAAAAAAAAAGACAACATCATTTTCCCCTAATAAAGTAAATATTTTTTTTTAAATATAGGGAAAAAAAGAAAGGTAGGCATATTGGGTATCGCCGCGTCCATATCAACCGGCTCTATAAACATATCACATGACCTAACCCCTCAGATGAACACCGTCAAAAAAATAAAATAAAAACTGTGCTGAATAAACCATTTTGTCACCTTACATCACTAAAAGTGCAACACCAAGCGATCAAAAAGGCGTACCAATCTAACCGTCACCTCATCCCACAAAAAATGAGCCCCTACCTAAGACAATCGGCCAAAAAATAAACAAACTATGGCTCTCAGGCTAAAACATGATTTTTTTGTTTCAAAAATGCTTTTTTGTGTCAATTGTAAAACAAAATAAAAAGGGTTAACGTATTTGCTCCTGTTTCCTAGCATTTATAAAAAGTCACAGAGCACTTCACGAATTAGACTCGGCGTATTGCTATCAGTCTGATCTCTGGCGGTTCTTTTTCAGTACGACAGGTTCATATTCACTAAGAATGGTCTAATTAGTAAGCCTAAAAAGGCGCATTTTCAGTAATAATTTTATATATATATATATATATCTATACAAAAAGGAAACAGTGGCAGCACAGATAAAAATATATGTGGGTGCACGACCAATGGAAATAGGCACTTACCCATAATGTAAAAAGGAAAAACGGCCAGCTCTCTAAAAATCCAAAAAATAAGAAGGTTTATTCACCCATATGGTAGAAAATCAACCTTTCGGCTCAACAATAGAGCCTTTCTCCAGCAAAGAGAAAGGCTCTATTGTTGAGGAAAAATGTTGTTTTACCACGATATGGGTGAATAAATCTTCTTGTTTTTTGGATTTTTGGAGAGCTGTCCGTTTTTCGATAAATATAAGTCTAAAACAGCATGTTCAGAGGTTGTACTCACAGGATGTGCAGTTGGGTTATGGACAGGGCTGGAAGCTCTGGTGCTGCTCTCTGGTGAAGCTCTGGTCAGATAAGTGCTCTTGTTATATACTCTTCTTATGCGACGCCTATAGCCTGGGGGTTGGCTGGGGAGAAGGACTAATTCACTTTATTACTCCTGCCAATAAATGTTGAAAAAAACCTGGTGTGGCTGGACAGCTAAGACCTGTCCTAGGTTGCTAATATGGCTTATATGTGTATATAGCTAGACCTGCCAATAACCTTAATATAGTTCATATGTTTATATGTTAAAGATAAAAGCAGAGTTATTTACTGTGACTTCATGTTTTGGATGTCATGTAACAGTTAGGGTGGGTTCACACTAGCATTAGGGATTCCGTTATGGCCTTCCGTTATAACGTGGTTATAACGGAACATAACGGAATCCATAAGACGGAAGGACGGATCCGTTCTTTTGCCCATAGACTTCTATTATGATGAAATGCAAAAGGAAGTCTTTAAATGGCATTCCGTTTGCTTTCTGTCATAATACAAGTCTATGGGAAAGCATAACGGATCCGTCTGTTTCCCGTTCTGCAAGACGGAAAATAAAGTCCTGTGGATAGAACTTTGTTTTCCGTCTTGCATAACGGGATCCAGACGGATCCGTTATGCTTTCCCATAGACTTGTATAACCATGTTATAACGGAAAGCAATAATGGAATCCCTAACGCTAGTGTGAACCCACCCTTATTTATTGTGTTCACAGAAGCAGAAAAGATAATATGCCTTTAAGATTCATTATATGAATGTAAGGTAAGCTCAATGACACACCAGAATAAACAACAGAAAGTATAGAGTTAAACTGTTCTTACTGCCCAGGAGTCTTGACCAATCACAGCCAGCCTCACACTGAGCAGGAGTCTTAACCAATCACAGCCAGCCTCACACTGAGCCTGTGTGGGAAATCCCCTAGCTGGAATCATTATTCACCAAAAAGAGGAGCCAAACAGACACACACTTCCAGTCAGATATGAGTTTTATGGACTCAAAGAGGCCAAAATAGGTATTTTGAACAGTTATGATATGTTCCTATTGTTAGTATAGTGATCAGAACTGTATGCTGAACCAGTTATATGTGTTTACTTACAGTTCCACCATCTGCGAATAGTTCAAACAAACTGCGTAAATCTTATCAAACTACGTACAGAGCAAACTGCAAACCAAGTTGAGCAAGTAGAACTATTGGTTAAGCCTCAGATATACCTCTCAGAGAGATTATAAAGTGCTTAAATAACTTAAAGTGAGAGTACAGATACTGAAGAGATAAATATATCCACCATTTTATGTTGAATCACAAGACTGAACAGTTAAACCACCATTTTGTGATACTTTATCCAAAATGTGAAGAAATAGGTACAAAATCCAGCTCTTGACAAACAAGTGGTTCTTTATTTGCAGTGCAGTAAAAACTTCCAACAGACAAACGCAAAAGTGTCTACTCGTTTCGGATCTCAGTCCTTACTTATGACTTGTATAACAAACAATAAGCACTTTCCTATATACCCCTCTTACTCCTATCCACAGGGATTCTGGTGTCACATGATCGGAATACGAAACTGATTTGATATTGATATTACAGGATTTGATATTACAATAGTATTGATAAAAATTTCCTTGCCGTATATTGCATTGCTTTACATTTTGATATTTTTTGAGACTTGTAGAAAGATTTTTAGAGTTTATACCATGTGTTCAGATTTTATTAATCCGTTTCGTATTCCGATCATGTGACACCAGAATCCCTGTGGATAGGTGTAAGAGGGGTATATAGGAAACTGCTTATTGTTTGTTATACATGTCATGAGTAAGGACCGGGATGCAAGGGTCCGAAACGTGTAGACACTTTTGCGTTAGTTTGTTGGAAGTTTTTACCGCACTGCAAATAAAGAACCACTTGTTTGTCAAGAGCTGGATTTCGTACCTATTTCTTCAGTTTCAACACAGCCGTGTCCAGGCTATAATCCGAGCTCACAACAGGTAGAACAGGGGAGAGCTGCTTTTTCCTGTGTCCTAAGTCTTTTCCTGTGTGGACGGCGTGCGCTCCCTGTATTATAATACGGACATTGCGGATTTTCTTCCTATAACAGGCTGGGACATGGCTCATGCTTCTTTACAATCACTGGAAGTAATGCAGGATCGAATGAAGAAAATGAATGCCATTTTCAGTGTCCCGGATCAAACGCTGCAAGAAAATCTGGACTTAAATATTCTAATGTCTTCGCTTGAAAAGCTATTGACTAAAGAGCTGCGGACCTGGTGGGATTCTACGTCTTTACTGAAATATTTAGACAAAAATATGATCCCTAGAGGGCTGAGAACAAAAAAGAAACCCACCATGTCCTATTCAGAGACATTTACAATGCAATGGCAGGACACTCTAACTGAAAGCTCAATGAAACTTACTGAAGTATGCAGATAAACCTGTTTTTCTGGAGTTGGATAACAAACTAAAAGATAACCTTAGGAGGAGGATTTAATCCAATTGAAACAAAGCAAGTTTAACAGAGACGTAATGGATTATCCTAGTAAAACTGTCTATACCCTGACAGGAATTAACCCACCAAGGAATCAATCCAAAAATAAATATACCACCAGAGTCTCTTTCAGCTCTATAGAATTTGGGTCCTCAGATTCGGCACCTGATAATGGCCAAGACTCTGTTAACCTGCATGCTGGGTCTGTACCTGCATCCTCCACTTTAGTTTCACAGCATAAAAAGACTTAAAAACGGATGGCAGGCAGAAAGCATCAGAAAAGGTTGACGATATCCATCACGCCATGTGACGATCCCTTCTCTCGGGTCACGTCACGGGGTTGAATTATAGAGTTGTGTTCAAAATTATTCAACCCCCAATGCTGTAAAGGGTTTAGGGAATTTAGTGTACATTGGTAATTGTGTTCAGAATGAAATCTTACAAGGACTTTTTAAAGAACCAAATGCAACTAAAATGACATCAATTGTTTTTGTAATACAGTATTAAATGGTTTTTTTTGTGATTTCTTCATTGACACAATTATTCAACCCCTTAACCACTTCAGCCCCCCTAGCTTAAACCCCCTTAATGACCAGGTCACTTTTTACAGTTCTGCACTACGCTACTTTCACCGTTTATTGCTCCGTCATACAACTTACCACTCAAATGAATTTTACCTAATTTTCTTCTCACTAATAGAGCTTTCATTTGGTGGTATTTGATTGCTGCTGACATTTTTTCTTTTTTTGCTATTAATCAAAAATGACCAAAATTTTTGCAAAAAAATGACATTTTTCACTTTCTGTTGTAACTTTTTTTTTTTTTAAACTACATCTCTATATACATTTTTCTCTAAATTTATTGTTCTACATGTCTTTGATAAAAAAATATCCAAAAAGTGTATATTTATTGGTTTGGGTAAAAGTTATAGCGTTTACAAACTATGGTGCAAAAAAGTGAATTTCCGCATTTTGAAGCAGCTCTGACTTTCTGAGCGCCTGTCATGTTTCTTCAGGTGCTAGAATGTCAGGAAAGTATAAATAGCCCCCAAATGACACCATTTTAGAAAGAAGACACCCCAAAGTATTCGTGGAGGGGCATGGTGAGTTCGTGTATCATTTCATTTTTTTTCACAAGTTAGCGGAAAATGACACTTTCTGAGGAAAAAAATAATAAAGTTTCCATTTCTGCTAACTTCTGGCAAAAAAAATAAATAAAATCTCCCACGGACTCACTATGCCCGAATGCTCTACTTTCCAAATTTGGTCATTTGTGGGGTGTGTTTACTGTTCTGGCATTTTGGGTGGGGCTAAATTGTAAGCAACCTTGTAAAACCTAAAGGTACTGGTTGGAATTTGGGCCCCTTTGCGCACTCAGGCTGCAAAAAAGTGTCACTCATATGGTATCGCCGTACTCAGGAGAAGTAGGGCAATGTGTTTTGGTGTGTATTTTTACATATACCTATGCTGGGTGAGAGAAATATCTCTGTAAACTGACAACTTTGTATAAAATTTTTTAAAAAGTTGTCATTTACAGAGATATTTCTCACACCCAGCATGGGTATATGTAAAAATACTCCCCAATACACATTTCCCTACTTCTCCTGAGTACGGCGATACCACATGTGTGACACTTTTTTGCAGCCAAGATGCGCAAAGGGGCCCTAAAACCAATGAGTACCTTTAGGATTTCACAGGGCATTTTTACGCATTTAGATTCCAGACTTCTTCTCAGGCTTTAGAGACCCTAAAATGCCAGGGCAGTACAAATACCCCACATGTGACCCCATTTTAGAAAGAAGACACCTCAAGGTATTCCGTGAGGGGTATGGTGAGTTCATGTAAAATTTTATTTTTTGTCACAAGTTAGTGGAATGTGAGACTTTGTGAAAAAAAAAAAAAAAAAAAATATCAATTTCCCCTAACTTGTGCCAAATTTTTTTTTTTTTCTGTGAACTCGACATGCCCCTCACGGAATACCTTGGGGTGTCTTCTTTCCAAAATGGGGTCACATGTGGGGTATTTATACTGCCCTGGCATTTTAGGGTCCCTAAAGCGTGAGAAGAAAAATGCGTAAAAATGCCCTGTGAAATCCTAAAGGTACTCATTGGAATTTGGGCCTCTTTGCACATCTTGGCTGCAAAAAAATGGCACACATGTGGTATCGCCGTACTCGGGAGAAGTAGGGCAATGTGTTTTGGGGTGTATTTTTACATATACTCATACTGTGTGTGAGAAATATCTCTGTAAATGACAACTTTTTAAATTTTTTTATACAAAGTTGTCAATTTACAGATATATTTCTCTCACCCAGCATGGGTATATGTAAAAATACACCCCAAAACACATTGCCCTACTTCTCCTGAGTACGGCAATACCACATGTGTGACACTTTGATGAAACAAAATTAGAACTGTTTGGGCCCATGGATCAACGCTATGTTTGGAGGAGGAAGAACAAGGCCTATGAAGAAAAGAACACCTTGCCTACTGTGAAGCATGGCGGGGGGTCAATCATGCTTTGGGGCTGTTCTGCTTCTACAGGTACAGGGAAGCTTCAGTGTGTGCAAGGAACCATGAATTCTCTTCAGTACCAGGAGATATTGGATGAAAATGTGATGCAGTCCGTCACAAACCTGAGGCTTGGGAGACATTGGACCTTTCAACAGGACAATGATCCCAAGCACACCTCCAAGTCCACTAGAGCATGGCTGCAGATTAAAGGCTGGAACATTTTGAAGTGGCCATCGCAGTCACCAGACTTAAATCCGATTGAGAACCTCTGGTGGGACTTAAAGAAAGCAGTTGCAGCGCGCAAGCCTAAGAATGTGACTGAACTGGAGGCTTTTGCCCATGAAGAATGGGCGAAGATACCCGTAGATCGCTGCAAGACACTTGTGTCAGGCTATGCTTCACGTTTAAAAGCTGTTATAACTGGAAAAGGATGTTGTACTAAGTACTAAGATTGAATGTCACTTGGGGAATAAAACTGATAATGATGTGAGCACAGAAAAGACATTTGTGGTTATTTCATTATAAATGTGATGTTATATTTGTCTGACTTACAAGCGCCTCTTTGATTTAATTGTAAACAAGATGACTGAAATGATCAAAATCAATGTCAAAGTGGCCAAAACACTAAATTTCAGTGGGGGTTGAATAATTTTGAACACAACTGTAGTAGTGAGCTCATCAAGTTACCACGTAAATTCCCACCCACCTATTCTAGATGATGGAATTATGCTAACTTACTCTACTCGATTTTAACACCCCCAATATTTTCTATCGCAATTGCTGCCACCACCTATACTATAAGGCAATAGGGGCCTATACTCACATATTCCCTCAACCCAAAAGTAACACCGTAACACGAGTTATCTATATGGGACCTAAAATCCTCTGAAACACTGCCGATAACGTTATTCCCTCCGAAAGAGCAAGTTCTATAAGACAACAAGGAAGGGAATACACAGTAGTGCAGTGCAAAAAGAAAGTGTCAGATAAAAGATAAAAAAACAAAAATATACATACAATAACAATGCAGTAAACAGATAAAATACAGAATATTGGCTTACTGAGATGCAGCAGTTATATTCCGGCTGTGGGGACAGCTGAGGATACGGGCAGTCACTCCAAGCAAATGTGGATCCCCAAAATGGCTGACACCTAACTGTTCCCCACCACCCATTTTAATCTGAGTCGCCTCGTCCCGGTCATACAGACACCAAATATGATTGGGTTATGATTTCCAGAAGGCCAGATCCTGAATTCCGAGAAATGCCTCATGTCCAGGACGGTGCGTCTAGGTTCTCCCCGAAGCCCATGTCAGGCTGAACACAATTACTATGGTTCTGAGGATGTGGGTGTTATGAGGTCGGAGTTATGGCTTCTGATATTATTTCATCCACCTAATGAACGGCTTTAAACCACCTGCTGGGTTAGCAGCCACCATGTCTGGGGTTGTCATGCATTTTTAGTGTCCTCTTCCAGGTCTTCATTAGTGCGCGCATATGGATTGTAAGTAACAAGCTAGTGCTAAATTGAGTTTCCTCTGAGAATGTGGAGTGTCTCACCTTTTTGCAGACTGATTGGCATCTACAGGCACAATTTGTATAAGTCCTTAACAGAACAAAAGACACCGACCTACAATCAGCGATTGATAATGCAGGTTTAGGAAAATCTAAATTCTGTCTGTCTGTCTACCTCAGCTTTCGTTACACGCCACAAGAAGCTGTAGAAGATCTTCAGGTTATCAATTTATCAGCGACCATATTATCACAGGATCAGATGAATGTTCTCAAAAAGGGACTATCCTTTTCACCTACTTACCATTTTGACCTATATCAGACTATTGTAGACGTTAATCGCTTGGCACGCAATTTAAGTTTGAAAATACAGTGCACAAGACAAAGAAAATTGCGGCACTCGCCTTAGGATGTAAAAACTTTCTTTAATCTTCCATTACTTAAAAATCAGCGGGACAGACAACATTTGATGCACATGTTAAAAAACAGCGGTCTCGGTTTTTTACATGTGCACGAAATGTCTGTCCCGCTGATTCATGTTTAGGTAATGGAAGATCAAAGAAAACGTTTGACATCCTAAGGTGAGTGCCGCAATTTTCTTTGTCTTGTGCACTGGATTCTTGGAGATCTCGCCTGTCAATGCACAGCACCACCGGATGATTCCCTGCACATGGTTTGGTTTGCATTTGTGACATTATCAGTACAGGACTACTATGACATACACGTAGTGCCTCTCAAACTTTTTCTATGCTATTATTTTTAGCTTTGAAAAAACATTTTCAAGTGGGTAGTGACACGGTACAAGATGCTTTACCACATAGCGGTGAGCTCAGTGTCACTGTGTCCACTGACGATGTAGGGGCTGTTAATCCATAGGAGACCCCGTGCACCAATATGGACTTGAAAGAAATGACACGTTTGTTTTTTGCAGGAGATGCGATCAGAGCAGGGGAACGCGGCATTGATCAATACCTCTAGGGGTTTTATAACCACTAATAGGGATTTTTATCCCTTGCAATCGTGATCCCCTGCTCTGGATCGCTATCAAGATTTAGTGGGAAAGGATCTCTGCTTACTGTATGACAAAATAAAATCTAATAGCAATCATGATGAAGCAAACTTTATTTCCAAGACAGGTAAAAATATATATAAACGGGTGAGTAGCAACCCCCTCCTCCTTTTTCAAATAAAAATCTCTCAGATCCTACATTGGGAATCCTCAGTAATAAAGACGTAGAATATATTTATGTACCGCACCCTGTTATTTCTATATTTCACTCACTGCCATAAGTACATAAAGATATTTTTCCTCCGCCAATGAGACCCATTGTAGCGGGGATAGGATCATTTTCAGAAAGATTATCAGAATGGGTTGATTCCCTTCTCCAACCCCTTGTTCCACTTATTCCAGGATACATTAAGGACACCAGGTCAGTAATACAGGTGTATGACAACTTTGAATGGAATGATACATACGCCTGGATTACGGCTGACGTGGTGTCCTTATATACCAATATTCCACAGAACCTTGCGTTGGTGGCTCTTCAATGGTTTTTACAAGTTTATAGTGAGTACACGATGGCACTCCAGGAATATATTGAAATGGTAGAGGATTTTCTCCTTAAGCATAATTTTTTTTATTTGCAGGTTTCAGGCGTGTCCATGGGGGCCAAGTTCTCCCCGTCCATTGCCAATATATTTATGGTGTGGTGGGAGAGGTGCTTTCTCCTCATGGACACGCATCACTTTTTTGAGAATATACGATGGTATGCCGTTACATTAATGACTTGTTAATTGCATGGTCGGGCGATGTGGCGGCCATACCATCCTTCTCCGCTTATTTGAACCAATGTTTGGATATCTTGTTCTTTAGTCTGCACTTCGATGCATCATCTATTCACTTCTTGGACTTATGTCTGAGGGGTGATACAGTGGCATCGAAGGTATGCATCTTCACTTACCGAAAGGAGACAGCGGGTAATACAACACTTTTGGCAACCTCATGTCCTCCTCCTCATGTGATTCGTAATATCCCCAAAGGGGAAATGATACGTGCCAGGCGTAATTGTACTGATACTGAAACATTCCTGCTTGAGTCCACTAAGGTTAGTAAGAGGTTGGAGCATAGGTTGTATTCCCCACACCTGATGCTAGGCTTTAAAAATATGGCATTGTCACTGGATAGAAAAACACTGCTTTTTCAAAAAAAAACTATCAAGAAGAAAACAAACAGGCGGTGCTGATCTTTCCGATGACAACGCCATTCTATTCACTACCAGCTCCAACCCTAGGAAATATGATCGGTCCCAGTTTATTTGTAGAAAGTCCCAAAATAAAACCGACCTGGCTTACCCGCAAGGGTAACTACAAGTGTGGACACGGCAGGTGTATTTGCTGTAACCACATGAAAGTCAGTCTACAGTAAATGGCAAAAAATTTTAGATAAAAACTTATCTGAACTGCAATTCGAAATTTGCAGTGTATTTGATCACATGTGATATATGTCTGCTTTAATATGTAGGATGTACCACAAAGGAGATAAAAACTAGAATAATATATAAATATATTCTGCTAGTCTGCACTTTGCCCTAGTACATAGGGGCGACACTTCAGCTCTGAGTGCACAAGGCATAGAAAGGGTTACAGCTCCTCTGCGGGGTGCTGATCACAGGAGGAAGCTTCTCAATAGAGAGGCTTTTTGGATGTTTCAATTGAGTTCATGTTCTCCTATGGGTTTGAATAAAAGACAGGATTTGATATTACAATATCATTGCTAAAAATGTCCTTGCCGTATATTGCGTTGTTTTACATTTTGATCTTTTTTGGTACTTGTTATAGAAAGATTTTTAGAGTTTATACCATGTGTTCAGATTTTATTAATCCGTTTCGTATTATGATCATGTGACACCAGAATCCCTGTGGATAGGTGTAAGAGGGGTATATAGGAAACTGCTTATTGTTTATTATACATGTCATGAGTAAGGACCGGGATGCAAGGGTCTGAAACGTGTAGACACTTTTGCGTTTGTCTGTTGGAAGTTTTTAATGCACTGCAAATAAAGAACCACTTGTTTGTCAAGAGCTGGATTTCGTACCTATTTCTTCAGTTGCAACACAGCCGTGTCAAGGCTATAACCCGAGCTCACAACAGGTAGAACAGGGGAGAGCTGCTTTTTCCTGTGTGTGACAGGCGCAACACTATGAAGTGCCTTATGCGCTGCCTCTCTGACTTTTCTAGTCTAACCAGTCTGTCTATTACTCTGTGAGTCCTCTAGCGCCGTATGGTTAGCTGTAGGTTTAAAGAGCACACCAAATGCTTGAAATAACTTTTTTATTAACTTCAACTTTTCTTCATATATAACGCTGACGCCTCCGCAGCAGACAGTCCATGTACAAAACACCTGTTGAATAAGTATAACAAAATGGCGGTTCAACTGTTCAATCTTGTCATTTAACATAAAATGGTGGATATATTTCTCTCTTCAGTATCTGTACTTTCACTTTAAGTTATTTAAGCACTTTATGATCACTCTCAGAGGTATATCTGAGGCTTAACCAATAGTTTTACTTTCTCTATATTATCTGGTATGAGCAGTTCACAGACTGTGCATAGTTTGGTCACAATTTGACTGTTCACTAATGTGTCTCTCCACATCATCATGGTGAGTTTGAGTTTCACTGGTTCTGTAGCCACTTGCAATTTCTTGCAAATTTCTTGATCAAGGAAGGTGACATCACTCTGGGCATCCAGTAGTGCATAGGCATATATCTTTTTATTCCTCCTTTTAGGATTTGAAATGCACACTGATACAACCATTGATGTGCCATTGCTTTCTCATTCCCTCACTCTGCAAGAGAATACTGATACTTACTTTTCTTCCTCAGCATCTTCTTTAGGTATTAAAGGCAGTCTTTCACCCTAAATGTGCACTATCTCACACTAACACCATTGCGTCGATAACAGTCCCCACATTAAAATCCTACTTACCATAAGGTTGTCAGTTGCATAGTTCGTCTAAAAAACACTTTTATTGTATATGTAAATCAGGGTCTGAAGGTGCCCAGGGGCGGCGTTCCAACGGCCGGTGCCCAGGCCCCGTGCTGATTTCCATGTGCAACAACTCCCCTTTCACCCATTTGGCCCGCCCTTTCTCTGGCTGATTACCTCCTCTTCTTCTGAAATGCAGCGCCTGCGCCGATGACAGCCCTCTGATGCAGCATCGGCTGGAGCGTGACGTACTGGCCGCTGCATGCGCACTGGATACTCTGAGGCATCTGCCAGTAATGGGTAGTACATTGCGCATGCGCCGGCCCATACGTCATGCTCCAGCTGACGCTGCATCAGAGGGCTGTCATCGGCGCAGGCGCTGGATTTCAAAAGAAGAGAAGGAGGTCAGCCAGAGAAAGGGCGGGCCAAATGGGTGAAAGGGGAGGGGTTGCACATGGAAATCAGCACAGGGCCTGGGCACCGGCCGTTGGAACGCCGCCCCTGGGCACCTTCAGACCCTGATTTACATATACAATAAAAGTGTTTTTTAGACAAACTATGCAACTGACAACCTTATGGTAAGTAGGATTTTAATGTGGGGACTGTTATCGACGCAATGGTGTTAGTGTGAGATAGTGCACATTTGGGGTGAAAGACTCCCTTTAAGGATTTATCCTACTTTGGATGTTCTTCATGTAGTGGTGTAGGATGGCGTCCTTTGCAAACGCTGCATGTGGCCTTTTTCTTACAATCCTTAGTAACATGGCCTTTTCTTAGACATCCAAAACACAGTTGGTCATCAAGTACAAATTTTTTCTTTTCTTCTGGGGACTTCTGCTTCAATTGTTGGCACTTGTTCTCTTCACCGAACATACATTTAAAGGTGTAGTCTGAAGATTTGTCGGTTCTGTCTCACTCCCAGTAGTGACTTTGAACTTGCTCTCGTAGGTATCTGAACCTTTAGCTTCTGTGTTGCTTGCAAAGCTAGTTGCTCTTGCACGTCTTATACATGTATCTCTCGCAGGCCTTTCTTCTAAGGATTTTAAAACGTAAGATGCTGTTACTGGCCTACATGCTATTCGTGTTTCCTTATTGATGAACTCAGAGAACTCTTTAAAACTTGGGAAGTTCTTGCCTAGATCGAACTGTTCAGTCACATAGCGATTCTATCTAGAACCCACTTCTTCAGGTAGCTTGGCTAGGATCCTGTGGTTTTCTAGATAGTCGTTCAGTACTTCTAGTCCTGGTACATATGGGATGGCATTGCTGCATTCTTGCAGGAAGTCACCATACTCTTCGAGTCTGAAGTGTTCTTTAGGACCTATTTTAGGCCAGTTATTCAATTTCTCTCTAAAAGCTCTTTGTACAAAGAAAGGATGACTATATCTTGCATTTAATTTTTCCCAAGATAGCTTGTAGGCTTCTTTGTATTCTCTATAGAAGTTACCTTCAAGAACTTTCTTTGCTTCTTCACCAACATATCTCTGAAGGTAGAATAACTTGATGACTGGACTGAAGCAATGATGCTCAATGATCATTTCAAAACTTGTCTTCCACTCTATGAACTTCAGTACGTCTCCTGAAAATACAGTGGGTTCCGGAACGGGAAGTCTAGCTAGGACTGTTCTCTGTTGTCTTGCTGGGACAATGGTTGTAACACTCTCCTGAGCATTGCCATGACATCTTGGAATAGAATCATCCGGTTCTATTTTCTCACTTAGTTCTGAATTAGGTGAGTCCCTTTCTTCATCTTTTCTGGTAGAGATAGTACCCCAATTCACACACTTTTTTCCTAACACTGGACTAGGTCTCTATTTATCTTTCTGAGCAGGGATGGAAGGATAATGACTTATTTCCTATCTAAATGCTGGAGATTTCCTTCCATTCTCTTGGGCGTATGAAGGAAAGTAGGAGTCTGCTTCTTCACTTAGTACAGATTTGGACCTATGATTACCGTTCATGTCCTCTTCGTGTACTCTTAGTCTGGGTTCTATAATCTTAACTTGTTTCTGCCTTTCCAGACTTTTCATTTCAGCTTCCATTTGATGGCGCTGTGCCTCCATTTCAGCTTCCATTGGATGGCGTTGTGCCCCCGTTTCAGCTTCCATTTGGATGGCGTTGTGCCTCCATTTAATGGCGGTGTGCCTCGATGGCAGCTTATATCTCAATTTCTACTCTCTTGACAGCAAGTTGTTTAACCAATTCCTTTCTTTTGGCTAAAGTACTTGAGGACTCTGATATGTGGCTGGCACTTCTGCTAGCGAAGGAAGTCCCACTTGAGACTGTGGTTCAACCTAAGGATTTAACCATAGTCTCTCATGAAAAGCTTGTTCATTCTCTTTCATAACTTCATCATAGTTAGCTGCAGATGATAGTTCTCTCATGAGCTTTACTAAATCTTTAGTGACCGCAGTACGTGTCCATGTTCCTTACAATATCCTGGAAAGGTGTTGTAGACGACCGCAGGTTGACATATGCTGCCATAAGCTCTGATTCAGATTCTTCCACCGCCTCTACCATGTCACTCAAGTTCCTTTTTATGCTTTTTTGTTTTAGCTTTTCACGAATGCCTCTAATGTATAATTTCCGCTTATCATACATTCGGGTGAACTTTTTCTCTTTTAATGCTGCTTCAATCTCCAAATTTTCCAGCATCTTTGGGGTCGGTTTTCTGGCACGTGATGAATGTCTTAGTTCATTTGCTTGGGCTATATTTGTTTGAGACAAGACTAATGCTACATCAGACTCTTCTACCTCAGACCAGTTCCCTTGCTCTTCAACTTCTATCCTATCTATCTTTGTATCCTCTAACAGTGGCATGGTAATACTAGGCTCAGACATTTTACTTTAGATGCTATAACAATCAATACAAATAATAAGATGCCTTTCACCTTAAATGCAATACTAATAAATGCAGAAATAAAGGACTTTCACTTTAAATGTAACTGCAATAGACGCAGGCAATAAATTACTTTCACTTTAAATGCAATAGAGTCTGTGTACTACAAACTGTCCTTTATTTTTACTTTAAAGTCTTTTATTCCTGAACACGAAAATGTCTCTTTATGCCAAAGCCTATATGCAATGATAAGTAATAAAAAGGAAAGCTCTGACCTTATTCTGAAGAGCAGGATACTGTGATCTGTAGGTTGCTGGAACAAGTGTCAGTCTTAAAGGAGACTTGTCTTTTCTTGATGTGATGCGATGCTTGCTGACTTGCGATGTTCTGTGATGACTTGCCATGATTGCGATGCGCTGGCTTGGATATGCTGCTTGCGATATTCTGTGCTGACTTGCGATGCGCTGGCTTAGATACGCTGCTGCAGGCTTTGGGCCTAGGGAGAGGGCGGGAAACTAGCTGGCTGCTGTACGTGGCCTCTTCGTGGATAGCGGTGCGGGCACTCTAGCTCTGGACTTTGGCCTCCCACCATGCGTCTCTTTCTCTCTCTAGGGATCTCAGGAGGGTTGGTGCTCTTTTTCTCTCTTGCCTTTGCCGTTCTGCCACTTTAAGGCCTCTTTCACACGGGCGTCATGTTTGACGCCCGGATAAGAGGCGGGTGCGTTGCGGGAATATGCGCATTGTAACGCGTTTTGCACGCGCGTGAGAAAAAACGCCATGTTTGGTACCCAACCCGAAGCCGGACTTCATCACTGAAGTCCGGTTTCGGGTCTTCTGGAGAATTGATTATTTTCCCTTATAACATGGTTATAAGGGGAAATAATAGCATTCTTTATAAAGAATGCATTGTTAAATGAGTGAGGGGTTAGTACATAAAGTTAACTTACTTAGCATTGATCGCGTAGTCGCGATCTTCCTTCTTTCCCTGCAGCATCTAAGATCTACAGGACCTGTGATGACGTCACATCACATGGTCCATCTTACCATGGTGATGGACCATGTGATTGGACCATGTGATGTGACGTCATCACAGGTCCTTTAGATCTTAGATGCTGCAGGAAAGAGAGGAGAGATCGCGACTCACGCGATCAAGTGGCTAAGGTAAGTTAACTTTTATTATTTTTAACCCCTCCACTTCATTTAACAATGCATTCTTTATTAAGAATGCTATTATTTCCCTTATAACCATGTTATAAGGGAAAATAATAGAGATTGGGTCCCGTTGCTAAGCAACAATGCGGGAAAATCGCAACGCATCCGCACTTGCTTGCGGATGCTTGCGATTTTCCCGCAGCCCCATTCACTTCTATGGGGCCTGCGTTGCGTGAAAAACGCACAATATAGAGCATGCTGCGATTTTCACGCAACGCAGAAGTGATGCGTGAAAATCACCGCTCATGTGCACAGCCCCATAGAAATGAATGGGTCCGGATTCAGTGCGGAAAACTCGCCCGTGTGAAAGGGGCCTAAGGGTCGGCTGCAGTTTGACTAATACACATGTTCTATGGCCTCTATGGTAGCTCCGCCTAAGGTGTCTTTGCTTGCTCACTTAGGGAACAGTTGTTGCGCGGCGGTATATGCAGTGCAGCGCTTCCATATAGGCAAGGGGGGCAATTTACCCCGGGCCCCCGAGTCCTTAGGGGCCCCCAAGCCCACCACACGGTGCCGGCCCGCAACTAACTACAATATAATATTTTTGTGGCGGGCGGCTAACAGCGCTAAGCGGACGGACTATGGAAAAACGCTGAGCCAGGCGAACCACACTGCAGCGGGGCCCGCGGCCGCTCTGAGCCCCTCTCTGCCTCTTTAAGAGAGCAGTGGCTGCTGGGTTTCGGAGCACGCTGCCGCACAGGCACGTCTTCGCGTCTGTGATGTTGCCAGCTCTGCCCACAGAGAAGAAGAAGGAGTGAGCAGGCAGGATTGCGCTATGGGGGGGTTAGAAGGAGAGATGTGCCATTTGAGGGGGTGTTGGGTGGTGGACATTGGTAAGTGTGCTGTCATGGAAGGGGGGAGAGAAATAATGTGACGCGAAGGGGGTGATGTAAAAAGTAGGGGGTGATGACGTGACATGGAGGGGGAGAAATGTGACATGGATGGAGCTGGGTTTTAGGCCTACTCAAAAAAATCTAACTGCACTGTTTATTTGGTGAAAAACTTTGGTACTTCGAAATTTTATATTTGATTCCTTTTTTGTTGCATTTATTTATTGTAATAATAAATATTACAGAAATATTTACTTGTACATGTTATATGCTGGTGCTCCGCTGCTCCAATGCGCTCTTTTCTGTGCAAGTTGAGGAGCGCTATCGCTTCGCCCTCTGAGGGTAATAATTCCACTGTGGCAGGCGCAGCACAATGAAGTGCCTTATGTGCTGTGGCATTAGAAGAATTTTGGTCTCTCTGACTTTTCTAGTCTAACCAGACTGTCTTTTACTCTATAATTCCTCTAGCGCCGTTCTAGCAGTAGAATTAAAGCAGTAGAATTAAAGAGCACACCAAATGCTTGAAATACCTTCTTTATTAACTTCAACTTCTCTTCATATATAACGCTGCTGCCTCCGCAGCAGACAGTCCATGTACAAAACATGTGTTTAATAAGTATAACAAAATGGCGGTTCAATTGTTCAATCTTGTCATTCAACATAAAATGGTGGATATATTTCTCTCTTCAGTATCTGTACTTTCACTTTAAGTTATTTAAGCACTTTATGATCTCTCTGAGAGGTATATCTGAGGCTTAGCCAATAGTTTGACTTGCTCTATATGATCTGGTATGAGCAGTTTGCAGACTGTACATAGTTTGCGTAGTTTGGTCACAATTTGCAATTTGAAGATTGCTATTTGCTTATTGCATACTGTTGATTTGGTGGTACCGTAAGTAAACACATAACTGGTCAGGGTGGATTTGAGTTAAATCAAACAGATTTAAATCACGATTTAAATCACTAGTCAGTAAGGCTTGATTTAAATCATAGGAAAGAGTAGATGAAGTGGCTCACCACAGATTTATATGGATATAGGGACTCAGGTCCGGTGACTGGTACCCCACCAGAGTTATTAAGTCAAAGAAAGGTATAGAGAGATGGTCCGGCACTCTCAATCAGGGACACAGTGGAGGCAAACTATTATATATAGTTGAGAATTTGTTAATTTATAAGTCCTCTATCCAAGGGTAGTAAAGTATATATATATATATATATATATATAACTATATAGATTTGCTGGAGACAATATATATATGTTACGTGCCAAAGATGTTGGCTAAATAAAACAGTCTATGAGGAATATCGATAGAGTAATGTCCAGAACAATTGATCAAATAAAATAAAAAAGCAAAAGGGATCCGCAGAAAATCCATAAAAAATCAATAAAAAATCGATCCATAAAAAAGGGAGAAAATGTCCGCTAATCACAGTTCATGATGATCCTTGCATAGTGAGCTTTAAAAGTGGTGATGCTATATTGCAGTTTTTGCTAAAAGTATAGTTCAGTAATAAAGGTGAATCCGGGATGTCAGATGCACCACTCACCTCTGTTTCCTGGAGGTCCGCTGGTGGCGTCCCACCTGAAGCGGGTATCTGCTCCAGCTGTCTGCCTGACAGCTTGCGGTGGTGGCGTCTGTAGATAGGGACGCTTTCTTTCTGACCTGCACAATGGCTGCGATGCGTGAAGTTGCAGGTCCTGATGGTATGGTGTACCGTGTTGCGCTCAGCGTCTCCGCGTGGTTTTTGGTGGGTAAGCGTCACGGTATGGTCCCAGAAGAGAGAGTGCAGGAGCTCCTCATGGAAATTGCAATATTTAGCGTTACTACAGGTATTCCCAGAAGCGTTTCGAAATAGTCTAGATTTTCTTCTTCAGTGGTACCTGTAGTACGCCAGCTCTGTCTTTTCATACCTGTAGTGGTGAGCAGTATCCTGGCTGGATCATCAGGGATTGCGCAAAGTTGAAGCTAAAAAGTGGATAGTGTCCTATAGGGATTGGGTGTATAGTGGATGGATGGGGAATGTGTGATGAATAAGTTATAACTGCATAGGGGGGGATATTAATCATCTGTGTATCTCTGATTGTGGACCATATACATCAAAAACATTATTGAATAGAATTTCTGACACTTGTTTTGTATTTTTATTATGGGAAATCTTTTCTTTCATTTTTCTCTTTTCTTTTTCAGAGACTTTCCTCTAAACAGTGTTCCCAAACGAAGCTCTGCACAAACGCTCCTCTGACCCTACCCCCCGATGAGAAACCTGTCGAAGAGCCATATCCAGGAGGCGGTGTTTTTTATATATATATATATATATTTATTTTCTCTTTTGTATATTTCTCATATGGGTTGTATTGTGAATGTGGATGATGGGTTGCTAGAAGTGAGAGGGAGGGGCTGGGTCGAGGGGGGGGGTCTGGGTGCTGATAGACAGCCAGACTCAGACCCACCATCTCTAACACGGCACCAATCTTTGGCACGTAACATATATATATAAAGTAGATGAAGATTTTTAGAATAACAACTTTTCATATTAGTTTTCTTATCCCCAGTTTAATAGGTTAATCATTCATATTTGGACAACTTTTCTGTTGTACTTAGGAAGGGGAAAAAATATTGTTTCTATTGTATTCACTGAAATTCTTTAAACTTAGCACTGAAGGGGTTGATTCTGTATTCATAGGTTTGTAAAAGGTAGGATTAAGGTCTTTTTCTCAACTCTGTTCATGTTATAACTTTTTTGCTGTGAAGAAGAGGCATGTGATCTCTGCAGAGTCAAATTCAGTTTTGAGAACTGCAAAAGTAAACCAAGCATCTGTGATAATATCTTGTAGGCAGAGAAACTGCCCAATAATCTTACAAAAGCCTCTGGAAGAGCATGACATTGTGAATGGATTAATGGAATTTATTTACCAAAAAAATTAAACATATACAGCCTTATTCTACATAATTAAAAAACTAATATTGTATTTCATGATGAAATAACCTTTGGATGGTAATATATTTTCCTCAAAAAGCATTTAATATAAAAAATTCTGAATTAAATAAAAAGAAATCTAATATTTTTTAATTTTTTTTAAAATAATCATTGTTTTTTTTGGTTTTTTTTCCCAAAACATTTTATTTGGATTTTATATTTTTTTTTTAACAAGGTGTTCAACAGTTGACAATATTCAGTTATTGAACATTAGTACATCCAAAGACATATGTATCTTATCGACAAATGAGATGGAATAATATATCTCCGAAGATTAACTGTTGCTTCTACACCAGAGATAATTAACAAAAACATACCATAATTTGAACATAAATTGCCGTGACCAACCGCTCCTTCGCCATACTAATTTAGCAATTTGTGTGCCAATACAGAGCTGTCACTCCTTTAGTTTCCCTAAGGTACCTTTAAGTTTTTCGAGTAAATACCATTTTGTAAGTCTGAATGGATCTACCAACATCTATAACTGTATTAAAGTATAACTGTCAAATTTTTTATTTTTTTACTATTGGATTTTGGGGATTAATATCACCTTGTTGGACCTGTTTTAATTTCTGATTGTTTAATAAATAACCCCTAAAAGCCACCTTAAAGTCCCCAGTATTGGCTATTGTTACCTGAGATTAAAATCAGGTTGCTATGCTCCTTCCGTCTACCAGATGAGGACGGAGCACGCTGCGTGCACTGGGAACTGATAGTGATTCAACATTGTAAGGGAATGTATAAAAAGCCAGGTTCTTCCTGACAGGAGATAACAGTGCTGGGCTGTGTGTGTGAACTTCTTCACATGCCTGTGCTTGGCAGACACACCCTTAGCTGTGCTGGACAATGTAGAGCCCAGGGAGATATGCCGGCTGCTCAGTGTATAAATGAAAGCCTTATCTGATAAGAGGAGAGCTTGTAGGAGGACTATAGGCTTCAGCCAGACCTGGGAACTTCACTGCAAGACCCCCCTATACAGTGCTGGTCTTCACTAACTTCACTGCAGGTGTCCTATGGATTAGCCTCAGGGCTGAGGGCGGCCATTTTAACAGAATAGTGAAATAGCAGTTTTATGCAGACTGGTTTCTAAGGGCTGAATCTTATTAAATAAGGGGTAAGTAAGTCTAATAGTTATTGATTCAGGAATATTATCATATTAGTAACTACATATATGAAAACTGAAATTTGGGTCTAAATGTGACAGTTATCCTTTAAATACCTATTTTGGCCTCTTTGCTTCCATAAAACTGAACTCTCAGTGGAGTGAATTAAAGGTTATTAGCAGACCTAGCTGTATAAATATATAAACCATATTAGAAAACTAGGACAGGTCTTAGCTGGCCAGCTACACTGTGTTCTTTATTCAACACGTGGTTTGTACATGGACTATCTTCTGCGGAGGCGCAAAAATAAAGGTACCAGCACCGTCACATGGAGCAACGGAGACATTGAACAGTCTTGGAGGGAGACCAAGAGAGTGAACAAGCCACTTACGTATTAATCGAACACCAGCAGGACTCGCGCAATTTATGTGAATACGGATAAGCGATACATCTATTTTAAATGCGCATTGATATTGTGATAGTACGAAGTGGCGAAAAAGATCTTATTATATCAACACCTACACAAAACTTATATATAATAACAATTGGAAAACATTGTTACTTCTTGTTTACAAGATCACTGTATACGAATAATTTCCAAGGTTGCAAGAGCTCTGCAACAGGAATTGAAAAAGGGGACTGCCATAGTAGCAAAGCGAATGAAGTATATATGCATGTTTTTAAATATGTGTTTCATTTTTATTTTTAATTTATTTTTATTACATAGATGTTACATGTACAGAGCACATACAGCTGGCCATTGATTAAATATTGCAATATATTACAGCTAGTTGGTTATAGCTGGCCAGGATTTATTCCGGTGAGCCTCTCATAGTACAGATACTTGCGATGTCCACACTGTGCCCCAGAAGTAATAATGCTCCTATAGTGCCCATACTAGTAATTGTGTTCCCCACAGTCCCCCAGTAGTAATAAAGCCCACCAAAATGCCCCCCAGTAGTAATAATTCTCCTTATATGTCCCCATGGTGCCCCCGTGGACTGGAGAGACACCCGTAGCCCAACGCACGTTTCCTCAAAGGGGAGTGGGAGAGAGGAAGCGTCAGCGAAACGCGCGTCAGGGTACGGGTGTCTCTCCAGTCCACGGTCAGTATGTGGGTTTGTTCCTGCTGAGTCATTTATTATTGTTTATGTTGGTATGCTTGAACAAGTATATTGGGTGGTGTGACTTAGGTTGTCTAGCGCCCCCTTTTGTTGTATTTTTATAGATTTAAAGGCAGTTGGGACATTTGGTAATTGATTATTTCTGGTGCCATACAACAAGTTGGGATAATGTGGTCTATTGAAGTTGTATTTAAGCACAGTGCACTTTAACCTTTGACCGTGGTTCCCGGGGAGCCCCCGCTTTTCATCATTGCACCTTCTATTTTGCTGCTATTTTAATGTTATGGTTGCAATATCTTGGTCATTATGCATTAATAAAAGATGAATTTATTTTGTGTGTTTTTTCTTTGGTGTCACTTATCGTGTGTTATTGTCACAAGTAGGTCTAAAGACCCTCACAAGTTGCAACCTCTGCGGTGGTCCCCTCCATGTAATAAGGGCTAACGTGGAGAGAGAATCCATTTGGTAAAGTGTACATGATTATTTATGACTGACTTTGGCCTGTACAGGGGAAATGTATTCTTACTGTACACCCCGGTTAGTCTTATGGCCAGTAAAGATGGGCCTGGTATAGGAGAATCTTTTACTTAGTACCTCATTCATGATATCCATAAGTTCTAGTAGGACAAGATGAATAGAGACAATGAGAGCAATCATGAGAGCCCCGAAAATATACCTGTAACAGAACCCCCCACCGTGTGTCATTTATAACACGAACCGTTGCTGGTACCTTTATTTTTGCGCCTCCGCAGAAGATAGTCCATGTACAAACCACGTGTTGAATAAAGAACACAGTGTAGCTGGCCAGCTAAGACCTGTCTTAGTTTGCTAATATGGCTTATATATTTATACAGCTAGGTCTGCTAATAACCTTTAATTCACTCCACTGAGAGTTCAGTTTTATGGAAGCAAAGAGGCTAAAATAGGTATTTAAAGGATAACTGTCACATTTAGACCCCAATTTCAGTTTTCATATATGTAGTTACTAATATGATAATATTCCTGAATCAATAACTATTAGACTTACTTACCCCTTATTTAATAAGATTCAGCCCTTAGCAACCAGTCTGCATAAAACTGCAATTTCACTATTCTGTTAAAATGGCCGCCCTCAGCCCTGAGGCTAATCCATAGGACACCTGCAGTGAAGTTAGTGAAGACCAGCACTGTATAGGGGGGTCTTGCAGTGAAGTTCCCAGGTCTGGCTGAAGCCTGTAGTCCTTCTACAAGCTCTCCTCTTATCAGATAAAGCTCTCATTTATACACTGGGCTCTACATTGTCCTTCACTGCTAAGGGAGTGTCTGCCAAGCACAGGCATGTGGAGAAGTTCACACACACAGCCCAGCACTGTTATCTCCTGTCAGGAAGAACCTGCGCCTTCTTATATGGTAGAGTGGACTTCAGGGCCCATCAAGCATCAGGGTCTAGCTGTAAATGCCATCTCTACACCCCCTATAGCTGTGGCCATGTTGAGCAGGTTCTTCGTGTTCTCATCAAGTGGTTGTTGACGTTGTTGGGTTTTCCATCATGAATATACAAAAGTGAGACGACTGCGGGTCTAAACATTACATACTGATTTATTTATTTCTTATATGGCGACATGATTCAGAGAAAAGCTACAATTCACGTATTTCATGCGGTATATTATCATATCTTATTCTTAGAAATCTTTAATGCAACGCCATCCTGACTGAATAAAGCAGAAGTATACGTAAAGTGATGAAGTCCTCACAGGTTCTAACAAGGGAGGCCAAAGCTGCAGCAGAAGACATCCCCATTGATAGAAGCAATTTTTATTGGAAGGAGTCTGTGCTGGTCCCAACTACCAACATTATCTTCTGTGAGGTCTATAGGACCTGCAAGAAGATAACATTTTGAAACAAAACCCATTTGCTTTTTCTTGATGCGATTCAATTCTTGGTATGAAATGTATGTCCCTCGTCTGGAACCTTGTACAATGCTTCTTTGCTAAGCTTATATAATGGTTATAACAATTTGCTCACACTGCAATAGCTCAATCAGCCATTTCTTTGCTGCTAACTCATTTTAAGCAGGGGGTAGTGGTACATCTGTTGGGGGGTCTGGTGTATCCAAAATTCTCATATCTCGGCAGTACAGCACGGGCTCTCTTCCCAGGCCAAGCTGGTATGTCCAGATGTAAACCTTCTCTTTAGGTTGCAGAGTAACGGAGATGGTCTCTTCAGTTTCAGTAGCTTCACTCCAACTTTCTTGCTCTGTGTTGACACAGGATCCACCATATTCTGCTGTCAGAGAGAACTGGGCCTTGGTAATTAAGGCTGTCAAACCACCAGTTTCTGTTGAGATTGTAGAGGACACTTTCCAGTTATGCTCTACACTAGACATCTTCTGCTTTTCATACCCAACCTTCTTAGTGATCTTCTTCTCCCACTTGACAGGGGTCTGGGAATCGTTGCTGATAGTCTTGATGCATACCCATTCACCATAAGATGGGCCCTTGATAATACTTAAACCCCCTGGTAGAAAGTTGACGACATCGGGATGGAAGGAGTAGGTATTAGTATCCAAGTTTTCATGGAGGTTAGTGGTTCTTACGTATTGGATCCCCCACTCATCTTGAGGCTTCACAAAGTAACAGTAATCTTTGGTGCCAAAATAGTAAAGACCATTCTTGCAGTTTGGGTGTAGAGTAAATTCTGCACCATCTTCATAACGGTTCATGTTGCTGGTTCTACGGTAAATGCCTTGCTTCAGAAAGATGATATAGAAGCTATCCCAAGCCGACAGGTAGAAGTCTCCTCCTTGGCAGTTGGCATGTAGGGTATAAACGATGGCACTTTCATCTTTGTTCATGTTAGTGACACGGCGATAAGAATTTCCCTTAATTATGTAGAACAGGTCATCTTTATGAGCCAGGTAATGATCTCCTCCAGTACAAGAAGGATGCAAGCTGAAGACTTCCAGATCTTCTCCTTTGTTGAAGTTAGATGATCTCATGTAGCAATTAAGATCTGACCGGACAATGTAATAATATTCATTGACGCCACAGAAATCCACCCCTTTGGCCTTATTCTTGGGGACAATTTCTCCAACCATGATTCAGATTCTGAAAGAGATGAAAAAGTAAAGAATTTTCAAACAAAATGCAGAGAAGCACAATCCTATCAGTAACATGGTTCCTGATCATGTGACCGATTCAAGAAGACAAAACGCTTTAGTTCAGGGATCAGCAACCTCTGGTACTCCAGCTGCTGTGAAACTACAACTCCCAGAATGCTCCATTCATCTCTGTGGGAGTTTGACAAACAGCCGAGCACGTTTGCATGTGTAACACCCCAACCCCAGAGTGGTGTTACCACTACTGCACCCTGCTACTATCTCTAATGGGCTAATATAATGTCATCTTATGTATGTCTTTCCAGGTCTTCCACAATGTGCATTCATAATCTTGTTATGTAACTGCTTATTACATGTAATGTGCCTGGTTCACCAGCAGGTGGCAGTGTAAATGGCAGAGCTATCCTTAGAGAGAAAGGAACTTACCATTCCATTCTCCCCCCTTTGGTCAGAAGTGGGTCAGTACTGCTTGCTACCAGAAGGAAGTGGGGCAGTTCTGGTTTGTTCTAGTCTTGAGCGCGAGTATTTGAATAGCGAATATCGGCACTTCGCTAATTTTCGAATATTGCTAATATAGCGCTATATATTCGCCATTTGAATTTTTTTTTATTTTTTTTAAGATGTTAATCCTTGTTGCTCTCGTTGTCTTCCCACTTCCCAAAAGCGGTTACCTGTCCGGAGGATTCCTGGCTCCCTGCCCGCTCCAGTCAATGCCCGTTGCCGCTTCTGCTGACTGCCTGTGTGCATGGGAACGCCTCCATGCTAAAATGTACTGTCGGATGTGAGAATCACGATCTCACAAATTTGACTAAGTTGTAATCGCAATGCGATTAATATATCCTGAATTACTCGCATTGCGAATTCAACTTAGAGCTGGGTGCCTAATGGTTGGCTTTCTAGAATATAATGTAGATAGAGAATATAGTGCTATATTCGTGATATTAGTTATCTTCGTCAAGTTTTGGCACTACAACCATTAGGAACTCAGCTCTGAGTTTAATTCGCAATGCGAATATAAATTCACGTAACAGTCGCAATATATAGAATGACGAACATTCGATTTCGATGAATATTCAATCGAATATTCGTGAAATATGGTGAAATCTAATATGGCACCTCCCGCTCATCACAAGTTTGTTCTGATTCAGACTCCATGTTGGAGCTGCCAGGATTCTAGCCGACTAAAAAGTGAAGTGCAGCATACAAAAGAAGCCGAGTTATACAGCCGGCCTGTCAGTACAGCAGAGTTAGAGAAACAGATATAACAGAGTGGAGTTTGCCTGTCAGTTTCATACTAAAACCTGCTGGAACCAAGACAAAGCCTGTAAACCATTTGGAGAACATTTATGCAAAGTAAAGCTGCCATTGAACTTCATATCAAGATCTGGACTACAGGTCTGGACCTTATTCTTTTATCCCTCAATTATTCCCCCTATTTATTGCTTTGAGCCAAAGCCTGGGGTCCAGCCGTATCCTGGTAGGAGGACCTTAACACACATAAAAATACATTTAGGCTGCACTACACAACTAAGCATTTCCTTCATCCCGGAAGCGACAGAGAGCCCGTTGCACATGCTGGGAGTTGCAGTTTCAAAACAGCTGGAGTGCCGAAGGTTGACGATTCCTGGTCTAGAAGATAAAATTGAAGGATTTGAACGCTGGTCACACAGGCGCATAGCTGTATGGGATGTACAGATAGCAGGCTCACCCTAGCCCTGAGGAGGCTTTCCCAAGAAGACACCAGTATTATAAATGGCACATGCTGGACGGAGGCTCCGTTACTGATTTTGCACTGGGGCCCAGTTACACCTCAATACATGCTCCAACTGCAGCGAGCCCCTGATAAGCTGATGCAAAGGATGCGAGTGGTAATGAACTGGGTGTCTGCTGTTTAAGACCACTAGGCCCCCACCATTCATGAGAATGGGGGTCCCGTATCCACTGCAGCACCCCTGAAGTGAATGGAGTGGCCGGTCGCACATGCACGTGGCCGCTTTATTCATTTCTATGAGAGTTGTGTTTCCATAGAAATGTCTGGCCGACCCTCTGCTCCGTTCACTTCTGGGGGGCTGCAGGGGGTCACGGGCCCCCATTCTCGTGAATGGTGGGGCTCTCAGAGGTAAGAATTCCACCAATAGTTATAGGGGATAACTTCAAACAACTGGAATACCCCTTTAAATGCACTGAGGGCGGGCCCAAGCTACTCTGTGCACCCTTGCTCCTCCTGCTTCCTCTGCCAGCGGCTCCCTCACCTTGTTTGACAAGATAAGGCGAGATGAGTACGCATGAACCTGATCCCATCAATCAAGAAGAGGGAGGCCCTGACAAGGCGCAGGAAGCAGGAGGAGCAAGGGCGCACAGAGTGTCTTGGGCCCTCCCTCTGTGCACTTAACTTGCTAATTTTAATATGGATTAATTTTCTCCAACATGAGGCGCTGTGCACTATGGAGAAGCTACAATACCCCTCAAACCATTCCGACACTGGCATACCGCCCATATAGGCAATCTAGGCAGTTGCTATGGGGCCCGTGAGTGTGAAGGGCTCGGCCAGGCTGAATGGCCCCACCCTCTTTCCGACCTAAATGCACAGCTCCTTTACTCCTGGCCCCTGCAGCTGCTGCCGTCTGCCCAAGATACCGAGCTGGTCAATAAGCTGGGAGGTGCTGTGTTTCCTGCTTATTGACTAGCACCCTGACCTGTCCTCCTGTCTTCACTCTGCTGCTTTACTGCCTGGTGCGTCCAGCATCATTACAGCAGCAGCAGCCACTGGCGTACATACAGGGGATGGGTCGCAGTTACGACCGGGCCCAGCACTCCAGGGGGCCCGGGCACCTGGCCCCTGCAGTATTTCTCAGAGGCGGCTCTATTTGGCCCCTTATGCCGCCGCCTAAGGCCTTGCGCTGGTGGGGGCCATGCTGAGGTCCAAAGACACTGAACTTAAAGAGGACCTTCCGTCAGGGTAAAAAATGTGAACCAAGTATGCTGACATGTAGAGCGGCGTCCAGGGATCTCCGTGCACTTACGATTATCCCTGGGTGGCGCTCCGTTCGCCCAGTATAGTCTGCGGTATCTTCGCTGACTTGGTTCTACTAGGCGTATCCCAGGCTGTAGCGCTGGCCAATCGCAGCACTCAGCTCACAGCCTGGGAGAAAAAAAACAATTGGCCAGCGCTACAGCCTGGGATACGCCTAGTAGAACCAAGTCAGCGAAGATACCGGGCGAACGGAGCGCCACCCAGGGATAATAGTAAGTGCAGGGAGATCCCTGGGCGCCGCTCTACATGTCAGCATACTTAGTTCACATTTTTTACCCTGATGACAGGTCCTCTTTAACTGAACTAATGCTCGCGCAGCCGGCAAGTACAGACTGTACAGGATTAGCGACACAAGTCTGGGGGCAAAATCAACTTGTGGGGGGCATATTACTTAATGTGGGGCAGTATTACTAATGAGTGCACTAATGTGAGGCAGTGTGAGGGGCATATTACTTAATGTAGGGCAGTGTGGGGGGGCATATTACTTAATGTAGGGCAGTGTGGGGGGGCATATTGCTTAATGGGAGGCAGTGTGGGGGGCATATTACTTAATGTAGGGCAGTGTGGGGGGCATATTACTTAATGTGGGGCAGTGTAGGGGGCATATTACTAATGAGGGCATTCTAGAAGGGAATTACTATTGGTGGGACTATGAGGAGCACTATTATTATGGGGTCACTTATTTCTTCAGGGTAGTGTTTGTGGTATTGGGGCCGGGGCACAGCGAGCAGCAGGATAACACTGTGGGGATGGGGGGCCCATGGATCACTTTGGCACCGGGCCCCATGGATTGTGTGTACGCCACTGGCAGCAGGGCTCCGTTACAGAGAGGGGCCCGGCAACTTCAGTGACCTGCAGAGGTGGGGATTAACCCTTCCAGGGACCAAAGTGAGGCGGTACGGAGCCAGCAGACTGTGAGCTCACTACAATATTCCTAGGTGACCGCTGTGTCTGCCGGCTGAGGCTAGGGGTGTCATATGTGTAGCAGGGACGGGGTTAGTAGGAGTGCTGCTGTGTGTGTATATAATCTACATACACACTGCTTACACAGCAGCCTCCATATGCTTCCTACCACTCACAGACACATGATTGAAATTCAGGGGATTCAGTCTTTGCCCCTCATTGCTCTATTACGAATAGCGTATTTCTAATAGGGCAATAAGAGACAGAGACTGAAACCGCTCTATATATTTTTATAGATAAAGAAAGAGATCTCTCTATCTTTCTATCTAGATTCAAACTGGTGTAAAGTTGAACTGGCCTAGTTGCCCATAGCAACCAATCAGATTCCACCTTTCATTTTAGAGAGCTCCTTCGGAAAATGAAAGGAGGAATCTGATTGGTTGCCATGGGCAACTAAGCCAGTTCTACTTTACACCAGTTTTTTTTTTTACCGTTTCCTGCTCTGCTATGTAGATGTGTAGCACAGTGATCGCCTTTTGCTGGCAGCTATATAGCTGATACATTGCTCATAGAGACGGATGTGAACTAGCTCCAGTTTTGCAATTTTAACCCTTTGGGGGGGGGGCCCATTCTGAGCTTTGCTATAGGGCCCCATGATTAATGTGTACGCCCCTGCATTCCGACATTGTACTCCAACAAACCCGCAGTAAAAAGCATTGAGAGGACTGCGCTTAGAGTCCTCTCCATTATGTGCATGAGCTCAGGAGTCCTCTCAGTGCATTTTACTGCTGCTTTGTGGGAACACAGCTCAGACTGCAAGTGAGTGTTAGGATAAAAATGTCACAATCAGGCTCGGGGGTCGCACTGTACACCGCTAACTCTAGTTTGGGGGATGTTTTGGAGCTGTCAGATTGAACTTTTATCAAGCTCGTCTGTTTTTAGGCATAAAATTAGACAGATGTATTTGCTCCTGTTTCCTATCATATAAAAAGTCAGAGCACTTCATGAATTAGACTCGGCGTATTGCTATCAGTCTGATCTCTGGCGGTTCTTTTTCAGTACGACAGGTTCATATTCACTAAGAATGGTCTAATTAGTAAGCCTAAAAAGGAGCATTTTCAGTAATAAAAAAAAATTATTATCTATATATACACAAAGAGGAAACAGTGGCAGCACAGATAAAAATATATGTGGGTGCACGACCAATGGAAATAGGCACTTACCCACAATATAAAAAAGAAAAACGGACAGCTCTCCAAAAATCCAAAGAATAAAAAGGTTTATTCACCCATATGGTAGAAAAACAACCTTCGGCTCAACAATAGAGCCTGTCTCAAGCAAAGAGAAAGGCTCTATTATTGAGGAAAAATTTTGTTTTACCACCATATGGGTGAATAACCCTTCCTATTTTTTAGAGAGCTGTCCGTTTTTCCATATATATATATATATATATATATATATATGAGGCTAAAACAGCATTTTCAGAGGTTGTACTCACAGGATGTGCAGTTGGGTTATGGACAGGGCTGGAAGCTCTGGTGCTGCTCTCTGGTGAAGCTCTGGTCAGATAAGTGCTCTTGTTATATACTCTTCTTATGCGACGCCTATAGCCTGGGGGTTGGGTGGGGAGAAGGACTAATTCACTTTATTACTCCTGCCAATAAATGTTGTAAAAAACCTGGTGTGGCTGGACAGCCAAGACCTGTCCTAGGTTGCTAATATGGCTTATATGTGTATATAGCTAGACCTGCCAATAACCTTAATATAGTTCATATGTTTATATGTTAAAGATAAAAGCAGAGTTATTTACTGTGACTTCATGTTTTGGATGTCATGTAACAGTTAGGGTGGGTTCACACTAGCGTTAGGGATTCCGTTATGGCCTTCCGTTATAACGTGGTTATAACGGAACATAACGGAATCCATAAGACGGAAGGACGGATCCGTTCTTTTGCCCATTGACTTCTATTATGACGGAATGTAAAGTCTTTAAATGGCATTCCGTTTGCTTTCTGTCATAATACAAGTCTATGGGAAAGCATAACGGATCCGTCTGTTTCCCGTTATGCAAGACGGAAAATAAAGTCCTGTGGTCAGGACTTTGTTTTCCGTCTTGCATAACGGGATCCAGACGGATCCGTTATGCTTTCCCATAGACTTGTATTATGACAGAAAGCAAACAGAATGTCATTTAACCCCTCAGCCCCCTAGCTTAAACCCCTTAATGACCAGGCCACTTTTTACAATTCTGCACTACACTACTTTCACCGTTTATTGCTCCGTCATGCAACTTACCACCCAAATGAATTTTACCTCCTTTTCTTCTCACTAATAGAGCTTTCATTTGGTGGTATTTCATTGTTGCTGACATTTTTACTTTTTTTGATATTAATCAAAAATTACTGAAATTTTTGCAAACAAATGACATTTTTCACTTTCTGTTGCAAAATTTTTCAAATAAAACTACATGTCTATATTAATTTTTCTCTAAATTTATTGTTCTACATGTCTTTGATAAAAAAAAAATGCAATAAGTGTATATTTATTGGCGTTTACAAACGATGGTGCAAAAGAATTAATTTACGCACTTTGACTTTCTGAGCACCTGTCCTATTTCCTGAGGTACTACAATGCCTAGACAGTAGAAGCACGCCACAAATGACCCCATTTCGGAAAGTAGACTCCTGGTATTCGCTGATGGGCATAGTGAGTTCATGGAAGTTTTTATTTTTTGTCACAAGTTAGCGGAAATAAAAAAATTTTTTTTCTTGCAAAGTCTCATATTCCACTAAGGTCTTGTTCACACATCAGTTTTTTGATCAGTTATTTCCATCAGTTATTGTGAGCCAAAACCAGGTTGCAGTCAAAAACACAGAAGAGGACTGCGCTTTGAGTTCTCTCCATTATGTGCATGAGCAAAAGCACAGAACAGGTGCAGATCTTTCCATTATACCTGATCTTTGTGTGGCCTCTACTCCTGGTTTTGGCTCACAATAACTGATGGAAATAACTGCTTAAAAAACTGATGTGTGAACAAGACCTAACTTGTGACAAAAAATAAAATTTTACATGAACTCACCATACCCCTCACGGAATACCTTGGGGTGTCTACTTTCTAAAATGGGGTCACTTGTGGGGTATTTATTCTGTCCTGGCATTTTAGGTTTCTCTAAAGCGTGAGAAGAAGTCTGGAATCCAAATGCATAAAGATGCCCTGTGAAATTTGGGCCCCTTTGCGCATCTTGGCTGCAAAAAAGTGGCACACGTGGTATCGCCGTACTCAGGAGAAGTAGGGCAATGTGTTTTGGGGTGTATTTTTACATATACCCATACTGTTTTACAACAGTACAATTTACAGAGATATTTCTCACACACAGTATGGGTATATGTAAAAATACACCCCAAAACACATTGCCCTACTTCTCCTGAGTACGGCGATACCACATGAGTGACACTTTTCTGCAGCCTGGGTGCGCAAAGGGGCCCTAAAACCAATGAGTACCTCTTAGGAGGGCATTTTTAGGCACTTGGATTCCAGACTTCATCTCACGCTTTAAGGCCCTTAAAATGCCAGGACAGTATAAATACCCCACATGTGACCCCATTTTAGAAAGAAGACACCCCAAGGTATTCCGTGAGGGGGATGGTGAGTTCATAAAAGATTTTTTGGCACGAAATTTACATTATTTTTTTTTTTGCTCACAAAGTCTCCCTTTCCGCTAACTTGTGACAAAAAGTTCAATCTTTCATGGACTGAATATGCCCCTCAGCGAATACCTTGGGGTGTCTTCTTTCCAAAATGGAGTCACATGTGATGTGTTTGTACTGCCCTGGCATTTGAGGGTCTCCACAATCATTACACGTATTGCCAGCATTAGGAGTTTCTGCTATTCTCCTTAGGCCTCATTCACACGACCGAATGGCTTTTTCAGTGTTTTGCGGTCCGTTTTTTTCGGATCCGTTTTTTGCTTCCGTTGTGTTTCCATTTCGGTTCCGTTTTTCCATTCCGTTTTTCCGTATGGCATATACAGTATACAGTAATAACATAGAAAAAATTGGGCTGGTCTTAAAATTTTCAATAGATGGTTCCGCAAAAAACGGAACGGATACGGAAGACATACGGATGCACTTCCGTATGCCTTCAATTTTTTTTGCGGACCCATTGACTTGAATGGAGCCACTGAACGTGATTTGCGGACAAGAATAGGACATGTTCTATATTTAAACAGAACGGAAAAACTTTTTTTTGCAGACCCATTGAAGTGAATGGTTCAGTATTCTGTCAGTATACTGAACTGAAAAAACGGCCAGTATACGGTCCGCAAAATACTGTCGTGTGCATGAGGCCGTATATTGAGCATACGGGTAATGAGATTTTTTTTCCTCTGAGACTACCCAAGAAAAAAAGCAAGCCTGTCTTACAAATAGGAGGCTAGCGAAGTACAGGAAGCCGCTGCGATTGATAAAAAATATCAAAACTGATTTTTTTTTATCGCCGCAGCTCTTGTGTAGTGATAAGAAAAAATAAAAAAATGTTGTCACTGCGGTGGGGCGGGTGTGGGTGAACGCAGGTGTGGGCGACCGATCAGGCCTGATTGGGCAAACACTGCGTTTGGGGTGGAGGGCGAGCTAAGGTGACACTAATACTATTATAGATCTGACTGTGATCAGTTCTGATCACTTACAGATACTATGAAGTACCAACGCTGATTAGCGATACGCTAATCAGCGAATCAGTGACTGCGGTGCGGTGGGCTGGGCGCTAACTGAAGCTAACTACCTACCAAAGAGGCCTAAACTAACCTAAACCTAACAGTCAATACTGGTGAAAAAAAAAAGTGACAGTTTACACTAGTGATTGACAGGGGTGATCAAGGGGTTAATTTGGGTGATTGGGGGGGGGGGTGATCTGGGGCTAAATATGTGGTGCTTGGTGTACTCACTGTGATCTGTGCTCTCTGCTGGGACCAACCGACGAAAAGGACCCAGCAGAGAGCACAGAAGCCATTTAGCACATTATATTTATAAATATGTTATATGGCTGGTGGTTCGATTTTTTTAAAAGTCACCAGCCTGCCAGAGCTGATCGTTGGCTGGCAGGCTGGTGACCGACTCCTTGTGCGCCTTTTGCGACCCGCACTGGGCATGTGCGGGCCGCATATGCGTGTCATCTCGCGAGATGACGCGTATATGCGTCCAGGAGGAATAACCCGGCCGCCCGCAGGACGCATTCCTGCGTTAGGCGGTCGGGAGGTGGTTAACCCCTCCAGGACCCAGGACGAGAATGCTCATCGTAATTGAGCGGTACTTAGCGCATTAGGACGAGCATTCTCGTCATACAGTTAAACTGTCACCATGTCTGCAGACATGGTGACAGCGCTGAGACCCCGGCTGTTACACACAGGGATCGCTCTGATTGGCTACTCTATACAGACTAGCCAATCAGAGACTTCTAATGCCGGGTCAGTCCATGACTGCGGGAATCAGAACCTTATAAAATGTATAAAAAATATTAGCCCACCATATCCCCCCGCCCCCCCCCCCAGGCAGTGCCTCCTGTGTAGTATTCATTGGTGGCCAGTGGTTAGCAGAGTGTCAGAACATTGCTGACACTCTGCTAAAAACGGCTGGCATCTGGGACGGACCGCGGCATGAAAGGGGTTAACAGGGAGGGAGCTCCCTCCCTCTCCCATCGGGGGGCTGCTGTGCCTTTGCAGCCCCCGGACAGGATGGGATCACAGAGGGAGGGAGCTCCCCTCCCTCCCCATCACCCTCTGCTCAGTTCTGGCAGCAGGTGATGGTTATCATGGCAACAGGACGCCTTCAGAGGTATTGTCATGGTAATAGTAACTCTGATGTCCTCAGCTCACCGCGCCTGCGCCGAATACAGAGCGGCGGCGCAGGCGCGGGATTTAGCAGGGAGACAGTGCCGGAGGCAGGAGAGGATCGCTGCCCGGCACTGTCAATCAAAGAAAGAAGGGGCGTGGCAGCAGGTTGGCGCACGGAGCCTCTAGGAGCAGGGGCAACGCCCCCCCTGCTCCTAGAGGCTAATTTACATATTATAAAAAGACGTTTTTTAGCTTAAATATACATCAGAAATACATATAAAGCACATTATCAAGCTGATCTGACATTAGCACATAGCTAATGTCAGACAGCTTATAATGTGTAATCCTGGTGACAGAAACCCTTTAAGGTAAAATAAGGCTGGGTCCTTAAGGGGTTAAAGGCTTACGTTTTGCATTCTGTCTGGGCATTCCGTTATTTTCCGTTATACCCATGTTATAATGGAAAGCAATAACGATATCCCTAACGCTAGTGTGAACCCACCCTTATATATTGTGTTGACAGAAGCAGAAAAGATAATATGCCTTTAAGATTCATTATATGAATGTATGGTAAGCTCAATGACACACCAGAATAAACAACAGAAAGCATAGAGTTAAACTGTTCTTACTGCCCAGGAGTCTTGACCAATCACAGCCAGCCTCACACTGAGCCTGTGTGGGAAATCCCCTAGCTGGAATCATTATTCACCAGAGAGAGGAGGCGAACAGACACACAGTTCCAGTCAGAGATGAGTTTTATGGAATCAAAGAGGCCAAAAGAGGTATTGAGAACAGTTATGCCATGTTTCTATTGTTAGTATAGTGATCAGAACTGTATGCTGAACCAGTTATATGTGTTTACTTACAGTTCCACCATCTGTGAATAGTTCAAACAAACTGCGTAAATCTTATCAAACTACGTACAGAGCAAACTGCAAACCAAGTTGAGCAAGTAGAACTATTGGTTAAGCCTCATATATACCTCTCAGAGAAATCATAAAATGCTTAAATAACTTAAAGTCAGAGTACCGATACTGAAGAGAGAAATATATCCACCATTTTATGTTGAATGACAAGACTGAACAGTTGAACTGCCATTTTGTGATACTTTATCCAAAATGTGAAGAAATAGGTACGAAATCCAGCTCTTGACAAACAAGTGGTTCTTTATTTGCAGTGCGGTAAAAACTTCCAACAGACAAACGCAAAAGTATCTACTTGTTTCTGATCCCGGTCCTTACTCATGACATGTATAACAAACAATAAGCACTTTCCTATATACCCCTCTTACTCCTATCCACAGGGATTCTGGTGTCACATGATCGGAATACGAAACTGATTTGATATTGATATTACAGGATTTGATATTACAATATTATTGATAAAAATTTCCTTGCCGTATATTGCATTGCTTTACATTTTGATATTTTTTGAGACTTGTAGAAAGATTTTTAGAGTTTATACCATGTGTTCAGATTTTATTAATCAGTTTCGTATTCCGATCATGTGACACCAGAATCCCTGTGGATAGGTGTAAGAGGGTATATAGGAAACTGCTTATTGTTTGTTATACATGTCATGAGTAAGAACCGGGATACAAGGGTCCGAAACGAGTACACACTTTCGCGTTTGTCTGTTGGAAGTTTTTACCGCACTGCAAATAAAGAACCACTTGTTTGTCAAGAGCTGGATTTCGTACCTATTTCTTCAGTTTCAACACAGCCGTGTCCAGGCTATAATCCGAGCTCACAACAGGTAGAACAGGGGAGAGCAGCTTTTTCCTGTGTCCTAAGTCTTTTCCTGTGTTTGACTGTGTGGACGGCGTGCACTCCCTGCAGTGGCGTAGGGATCGCCATAGCAACCATAGCAGTGGCTATGGGGCCCTACGCCACTGGGGGCCCGCCTGCACCTGTTGGTGTTTTTTTTTTTTTTTTTACATACACTTGCTAAACCGTCCGTGGGCGATCCGCGGCCCGGGCTGGCTGGGCAGAAGGAGTCAGGAGAGAGCAGGGCAGTGAGGGCACGACGGGGCCGGGCAGCAGATGAGATAGGCTGCGGTGGAGGGGGTCGGGGTCACAGGGTGTGTACTACCTGGTCCTGGAGTCTAGGAGGGAGTGGTCTCGACTCCTGCCGCAGCGCCAGTCAGATTCCTGCCGCAGCAGTGTCTGACTGAGAGTGTCAGTCTTACTGCTGCCAGCCTGTGCCTCAGCTCAGCCTGCCTGCGTTGTGGTGGGACTGGTAACCGGTTTGTGAGTCCGACCCTTCTCTTGTCTGCTCCCTGCCGGTGCTCCTGCCTCCTCCTCAACTGGTCAGTGGTCTCCACTCCACTGTGAGCTGCCTCTGTGACTGTGCTTGCAGCTGCCCAGTGCCTGCTGTTGCTGTTCTGACTGTGTCAGTGTGCATCTAAAAGTAAGTGATTAAGTGAAAAAGAATTGTGAGAACTTAGAACTAAGAAGATTATGATGATCAGTATCGTGATGATGGTGATAATGATGATCTGAATTCTGAAGTTAAAAAGAGCTGCCTGCAGGGCCTTCTCTTGGGGCCCCCGTGCCCTCCTTATCATTGCAGGTATGCTCTTTTTAACTTCAGAATTCAGATCATCAGACTCTCACGAATTACAAATTTACAGCACACACCCCTGTAGTGTCCACCATCAGACAGGGGAGGGAAGAAACCCCAGAACTAGAGTGTGTGCTGTAATTAGTGATAAGGAAGCAGTGATAAGGAGGGCGCCCCTTCCTTCTTTTGGGGGGTACACTCTAGTTCTGGGGTTTCTCCCCCCCCCCCCTTATATGACAGACTAAGGGTACTTTTACACTTGCGGCAGGACAAATCCGGCAGGCTGTTCAGCCTGTCGGATCCGTCCTGCCACTATTTTGCTGGACCGCTGCTCCGTCCCCATTGACTATAATGGGGATGGGGGCGGAGCTCTGGCGTAGCACGTCACTGTTACAGATTGGGCACTTTATCAGTTAGGGTACTTTCACACTTGTGTTATTCTTTTCCAGCATACAGTTCCGTCGTCGGGGCTCAATACCGGAAAATAACTGATCAGGCATATCCCCATGAAATCTGAATGGATAGAAATCCGTTCAGTTTGCATCAGTATGCCTTCCGTTCAGTCACTGTCAGGCATGTTGGCGGACATAATACCGCAGCATGCTGCGGTATTATGTCCGTCCAAAATGCCTGATCAGTCGCCGGAATGCCGGAATTAATTTACATTGACTTGTATTAGTGCCGGATCCAGCATTGAGAAACAACTGAAGGACGGATCCGTACTTCTGGTCTGCGCATGCGCAGACCGGGAAAACTGTGAAAAAGACTGCAGGATGGAACCGTCCATCCGCACGACAAGCGGAGAGACGGATTTGTTCTTGCAATGCATTTATAGATCGATCCGCACCAGAATCCGTCTACAAATGCTGTCAGTTGTCACACTGAAGGGCGGATCCGGCAGGAGCTCCGACAACGGAACTGCCTGCCGGATCACACGAACGCAAGTGTGAAAGTAGCCTTACTGAATGGTTTTCAATTTTGGATAAAAAGGTTCATATACTTATTGGTTTTTCCTCTGACTTTTCTATGCTCATGGCGGTGGGAGATCTAGGATGGGTGTTTGGGTGGGAGCTCTGGAAGGGGTGGTGGGAGGCCCGATAGATATGTGGGGGTGGGGGGGGGGCCATTAATTTTTTTTGCTATGGGGCCCATGCATTTCTACCTACGCCCCTGACTCCCTGTATTATAATACAGACATTGCGGTTTTCTTCCTAAAACTGGTTGCGACATGGCTCATGCTTCTTTACAATCACTGGAAGTAATGCAGGATCGAATGAAGAAAATGAATGCCATTTTTAATGTCCCAGATCAAACGCTGCAAGAAAATCTGGACTTAAATATTCTAATGTCTTCGCTTGAAAAGCTATTGACTAAAGAGCTGCGGACCTGGTGGGATTCTACGTCTTTACTGAAATATTTAGACAAAAATATGATCCCTAGAGGGTTGAGAATAAAAAAAAACCCACCATGTCCTATTCAGAGACATTTACAATGCAATGGCAGGACACTCTAACTGAAAGCTCAATGAAACTTGCGCAATTTGAAAATCAAGCACTGGTTGAATAACGGGAAGAGATAAAAAATACCCAAGAATCCTTAGTGAAGTATGCAGATAAACCTGTTTTTCTGGAGTTGGATATCAAACTAAAAGATAACCTTAGGAGGAGGATTTAATCCAATTGAAACAAAACAAGTTTAACAGAGACGTAATGGATTATCCTAGTAAAACTGTCTATACCCGGACAGGATTAACCCACCAAGGAATCAATCCAAAAATAAATATACCACCAGAGTCTCTTTCAGCTCTATAGAATTAGAGTCCTCAGATTCGGCACCTGATAATGGCCAAGACTCTGTTAACCTGCACGCTGGGTCTGTACCTGCATCCTCCACTTTAGTTTCACAGCATAAGGCCTCATGCACACGACCGTTGTTTGATTCCGTGTCCGTTGCTCCGTTTTTCGTGATTTTCTGCGGACCCATTGGTTTTCAATGGGTCCGTGGAAACCTCGGCAAATGCACCGTTTGTCCTCCGCGTCCGTGGTCCGTGATTCCAGTCCATCAAAAAAATATAATCTGTCCTATTCTTGTCCGTGAAAAACGGTTCACGGACCCATTCAAGTCAATGGGTCCGTGAAAAATGCGGATGGTCATCCGTGTGTCATCCGTGTTCCGTGTCCGTTTTTTTGCGGATCCCTTGGCAGGCACTTGGGAAACATTGTCAGCCTGTCTTTTGGTAAAATCTTTTGGGTCATGTCCGCAAAAAAAACGGAAGACACACGGAAACACAACGGAAGGCAAAAACAGACACGGATCACTGAACAACGGAACACCTTTTGGCGGACAGCATAAAAAAACAGTCGTGTGCATGAGGCCTAAAAGGACTTCAAAAAACGGAGGGCAGGCAGAAAGCATCAGAAAAGGTCGACGATATCCATCACGTCATGTGACGATCCCTTCTCTTGGGTATAATTCACGGGGTTGAATTATAGTAGTGAGTTCATCAAGTTACCACATAAATTCCCACCCACCTATTCTAGACGATGGAATTATGCTAACTTACTCTCCTCGATTCTAACACCCCAATATTTTCTATCGCAATTGCTGCCACCACCTATACTATAAGGCAATAGGGGCCTATACTCACATATTCTCTCAACCCAAAATTAACACCGTAACACGAGTTATCTATATGGGACCTAAAATCCTCTGAAACACTGCCGATAACGTTATTCCCTCCGAAAGAGCAAGTTCTATAAGACAACAAGGAAGGGAATACACAGTAGTGCAGTGCAAAAAGAAAGTGTCAGATAAAAGATAAAAAAACAAAAATATACATACAATAACAATGCAGTAAACAGATAAAATACAGAATATTGGCTTACTGAGATGCAGCAGTTATATTCCGGCTGTGGGGACAGCTGAGGATACGGGCAGTCACTCCAAGCAATGTGGACCCCCAAAATGGCTGACACCTAACTGTTCCCCACCACCCATTTTAATCTGAGTCGCCTCGTCCCGGTCATACAGACACCAAATATGATTTCCAGAAGGCCAGATCCTGAATACCGAGAAATGCCTCATGTCCAGGACGGTGCGTCTAGGTTCTCCCCGAAGACCATGTCAGGCTGAACACAATTACTATGGTTCTGAGGATGTGGGTGTTATGAGGTCGGAGTTATGGCTTCTGATATTATTTCATCCACCTAATGAACGGCTTTAAACCACCTGCTGGGTTAGCAGCCACCATGTCTGGGGTTGTCATGCATTTTTAGTGTCCTCTTCCAGGTCTTCATTAGTGCGCGCATATGGATTGTAAGTAACAAGCTAGTGCTAAATTGAGTTTCCTCTGAGAATGTGGAGTGTCTCACCTTTTTGCAGACTGATTGGCATCTACAGGCACAATTTGTATAAGTCCTTAACAGAACAAAAGACACCGACCTACAATCAGCGATTGATAATGCAGGTTTAGGAAAATCTAAATTCTGTCTGTCTGTCTACCTCAGCTTTCGTTACACGCCACAAGAAGCTGTAGAAGATCTTCAGGTTATCAATTTATCAGCGACCATATTATCACAGGATCAGATGAATGTTCTCAAAAAGAGACTATCCTTTTCACCTACTTACCATTTTGACCTATATCAGACTATTCTAGACGTTAATCGCTTGGCACGCAATTTAAGTTTGAAAATACAGTGCACAAGACAAAGAAAATTGCGGCACTCGCCTTAGGATGTAAAAACTTTCTTTAATCTTCCATTACTTAAAAATCAGCGGGACAGACAACATTTGATGCACATGTTAAAAAAACAGCGGTCTCGGTTTTTTACATGTGCACGAAATGTCTGTCCCGCTGATTCATGTTTAGGTAATGGAAGATCAAAGAAAACGTTTGACATCCTAAGGTGAGTGCCGCAATTTAGTAGTCAGTACAGGACTACTATGACATACACGTAGTACCTCTCAAACTTTTTCTATGCTATTATTTTTAGCTTTGAAAAAACATTTTCAAGTGGGTAGTGACACGGTACAAGATGCTTTACCACATAGCGGTGAGCTCAGTGTCACTGTGTCCACTGACGATGTAGGGGCTGTTAATCCATAGGAGACCCCGTGCCCCAATATGGACTTGAAAGAAATGACACGTTTGTTTTTTGCAGGAGATGCGGTCAGAGCAGGGGAACGCGGCATTGATCAATACCTCTAGGGGTTTTAAAACCACTAATAGGGATTTTTATCCCTTGCAATCGTGATCCCCTGCTCTGGATCGCTATCAAGATTTAGTGGAAAAGGATCTCTGCTTACTGTATGACAAAATCTAATAGCAATCATGATGAAGCAAACTTTATTTCCGAGACAAGTAAAAATATGTCCCCTAATGAATTTAGGGCTTTACAGGAGCTTAAACAGAGACAGAATCTGGTCGTGGTGCTAGATAGCCATATTTATAAAGTACAGAATCAAAAAATGTTGGATGATACTACTGTATATACACGGGTGAGTAGCAACCCCCTCCCCCCCTTTTCAAATAAAAATCTCTCAGATCCTACACAAGGGTTTGGAATTGGGAATCCTCAGTAATAAAGATGTAGAATATATTTATGTACCGCACCCTGTTATTTCTATATTTCACTCACTGCCAAAAATACATAAACATATCTTTCCTCCCCCAATGAGACCCATTGTAGCGGGGATAGGATCATTTTCAGAAAGATTATCAGAATGGGTTGATTCCCTTCTCCAACCCCTTGTTCCACTTATTCCAGGATACATTAAGGACACCAGGTCAGTATTACAGGTGTATGACAACTTTGAATGGAATGATACATACGCCTGGATTACGGCTGACGTGGTGTCCTTATATACCAATATTCCACAGAACCTTGCGTTGGTGGCTCTTCAATGGTTTTTACAAGTTTATAGTGAGTACACGACGGCACTCCACGAATATATTGAAATGGTAGTGGATTTTCTCCTTAAGCATAATTTGGTTATGTTTGACAATGTTTTTTATTTGCAGGTTTCAGGCGTGTCCATGGGGGCCAAGTTCTCCCCGTCCATTGCCAATATATTTATGGCGTGGTGGGAGAGGTGCTTTCTCCTCATGGACACGCATCACTTTTTTGAGAATATATGATGGTATAGCGTTACATTAATGACTTGTTAATTGTATGGTCGGGCGATGTGGCGGCCATACCTTCCTTCTCCGATTATTTGAACCAATGTTTGCATACCTTGTCCTTTAGTCTGCACTTCGATGCATCATCTATTCACTTCTTGGACTTATGTCTGAGGGGTGATACAGTGGCATCAAAGGTATGCATCTTCACTTACCGAAAGGAGACAGCGGGTAATACAACACTTTTGGCAACCTCATGTCCTCCTCCTCATGTGATGCGTAAATGATACGTGCCAGGTGTAATTGTACTGATACCGAAACATTCCTGCATGAGTCCTGATGCTTGGCTTTGAAAATATGGCATTGTCACTGGATAGAAAAACACTGCTTTTTCCCAAAAAAAACTAGCAAGAAGAGAAAAGAGGCAGTGCTGATCTATCCGATGACAAAGCCATTCTATTCACTACCAGATACAGTGAAGAGTTTAGAAAATCTGTCAAATAGTAAAAAAAACACCTTCCTGTACTCAGTTATGATAAGGATTGGGCCCCATTCACAACATACAGGATTAATAAAACCCTCCTGGCTTAACTGCAAGTGTAACTACAAGTGTGAACACGGCAGGTGTATTTGCTGTAAGTCAGTGAATTCTTTGAGTCTACAGTAAATGGCAAAACATTTGAGATAAAAACTTATCTGAACTGCAATACGAAATTTGCAGTGTATTTGATCACATGTGATATATGTCTGCTTCAATATGTAGGATGTACCACAGAGGAGATAAAAACTAGAATACGGAAACATATTTCAGATGTACCACATTTTAAAACACATAATGTTTCCGCTGCTAGTCTGCACTTTGCCCTAGCACATAGGGGCGACACTTCAGCTTTGAGTGCACAAGGCATAGAAAGGGTTACAGATCCTCTGCGGGGTGGTGATCACAGGAGGAAGCTTCTCAATAGAGAGGCTTTTTGGATGTTTCAATTGAGTTCATGTTCTTCTATGGGTTTGAATAAAAGACAGGATTTGATATTACAATATCATTGATAAAAATTTCCTTGCCATATATTGCATTTTTTTACATTTTGATATTTTTTGGGACTTGTTTTAGAGTTTATACCATGTGTTCAGATTTTATTAATCAGTTTCGTATTCCGATCATGTGACACCAGAATCCCTGTGGATAGGTGTAAGAGGGGTATATAGAAAACTGCTTATTGTTTATTATACATGTCATGAGTAATGAACCGGAATACAAGCGTCCGAAACGTGTAGACACTTTTGCATTTGTTTGTTGGAAGTTTTTACCGCACTGTAAATAAAGAACCACTTGTTTGTCAAGAGCTGGATTTCGTACCTATTTCTTCAGTTGCAACACAGCCGTGTCCAGGCTATAATCCGAGCTCACAACAGGTAGAACAGGTGAGAGCTGCTTTTCCCTGTGTGGGACAGATGCAGCACTATGAAGTGCCTTATGCTCTGTGGCATTAGAAGAATTTTGATATCTCTGACTTTTCTAGTTTAACCAGACTGTCTATTACTCTGTACATTCCTCTAGCACCGTTCTATCGAAGCAGTAGGTTTAAAGAGCACACCAAATGCTTGCAAAAACTTCTTTATTAACTTCAACTTTTCTTCATATATAACACTGCTGCCTCTGCAGCAGACAGTCCATGTACAAAACACATGTTGAATAAGTATAACAAAATGGCGGTTCAACTGTTCAATCTTGTCATTCAACATAAAATGGTAGATATATTTCTCTCTTCAGTATCTGTACTTTCACTTTAAGTTATTTAAGCACTTTATGATCTCTCTGAGAAGTATATCAATGTTGATGTTATCAACTGTGAGTGGACGACTGTTAACAATAGACATTACTTCATAGAATAGGGTCCTAAGTGAAGCATTATCCATTCTTTCCGGCATTCTTTTTCAACACAGAACTTAACACATTTCTTACAGTTCTGATTTGTCTTTCCCAAACTCCTCCTGTATGGCTTGCATGTGGAGCATTCATATGAAAATCACACTGTTTCTTTAACAAATACTCAGTAACTTTTTCTTCTCAGAGCATTCTTCACTCTTCTAGGTAACGATGCATTTTCCAGTCTCGCTCCCACCTTCAGTATACCATCCTGCAGAACAAGATTAAGCTTGTACAATGGGTGGTTGTTTAGAAGCCTTTTAGGTTCTTGACTAAGTCTCTTCAACTCTTCACTGTAGAATCTCTGTTGAATGAGTCTTATGATGAGTCTTATGACTGATTCCTTCTTTCTGATTCCCTTTGCAAAACATTGAATTCGAGCTACTACGTTTGTGACTGTATTCCATTTTGAACATCTGGCTAGTCTTTCAAGTATGTCATAGCAGCAGTGCTCAATGTTTGAACAATTTTTCCTTCTGGATTACCCATAGACAATTCTGTATAATTTCCTTTTCCCAAAGGAACTCTGGGCCTGTGAACCCGTTTGAATTCTTCAATTCTGTTACATTCAGGCCTCTTGAAGCATGATCTGCTGGGTTATGAGTTGTGTTAATGTGATGCCAATGTTCCGTATTTGTTATTTCCCGAATTCACTAAACTCTGTTGGCGACAAAGACATGGAATCTTTGGGCTTCGTTGTTTGTGTATCCTAGGACAACTTGTGAGTCGGTCCAAATATATTTTCATCTATTTTCAACTCTTCTCTCTTCTCTCAATTCTTCTCTCAGAAACTTGCTTACTGATGCTCAAAAAACAACAGCTGCTGTCAGTTCAAGTCTTGGTATTGTCTGAATACTAGTAGGAGAAACTCTGGCCTTTCCCATAACCAGGGCACAGTGTTATCTTTTCTTCTCCTATCACTCTGATGTAGGAGCACTGACCATAACCATAACTACTGGCATCTGAAAAGTGATGAAGTTCTATTTTCTTATGGATCACTATGGTGACTTTCTGGTAGGTGCTCAGATCAAAAATATTTCTCACCCAGACATAAAGGAAAATATAGTAGTATTGTAAGGTGATGATCGGCACTCAATATCTGGATCACATGCAGCCTCAGATGGATATTAAATAGTTATGAATAAATGTAAAAATAGCTATTTATTAATAATAAAAATCTAAGACAATATATATAAAAATTATAATGTAGATATATATCAAATAGTAATAATCAATCCATCAGCCTGTAGTTAATATCAAATTCGATCAATGGTGATATTTTATCACTGCATTCATATGTAACAAGATCTTAATTAGTTCAAGCACTTATTGAAAAGACTGTAATTTTTATTGCGTGGAGATTATCACTATATTGTCAATATATAGCTCTATGTGGCAAAGTCTTGTTTTATTCAAGTGCTCATATTAGGTCCGCTGGTATTATATGCCCATATTCATAGGAATACAGTCAAATGGTCCTCAATAATAATATCAATAAATGGATAGTCCGCAGCTCACTGTAATTTGATTAAATTCATATAATAGTCCTGTACATTGGCACAGTAGATGGCAGAATTAAGCTCAGTTAGTTAACAGAGATCGTCGGCGTGATACATATGGCTTCCTTATCATGCACACAGAGCGGGGGGTACAGTAGTTTACCGGCATCCAGCGTATAGTATTCAGCCCTCCTTCGGTCCTGACCGCGGCGTCCCACGTGTCAGGCCGCGGCACGGAGGAGTCTTACCTCTAATCGCGTCCTCGCTCTGTATCAGGCACTAGGATGCCTGTGAAGTTGCTTCTGGCGTTCTCCACTATACTGCCCGATGTGTCTGGTCACTTCCTCGACCTGATGCTGATGCAAAAGATGCCTTGTATCGGAGTGCTTCATGTTTAGATAGATGGCTCAGTTTAGTTCAAGATGCATTATCCAGCAATACAGTTGGGGGTCCTCTTAAACCAAACGCATTTCGGGGCTCTAAACTGTCCCCTTCCTCAGTGGTAGAACCCCTGACTCGTCTGTTCATGCTTTTTAATTCCTCTGGCCATGTAACTCCTGGGTCACAAACAAAATCTGGACTGGATCCATATTCAAATCAGTCAATTGCTATATCTCTCATGGCAGAGAATAAGGGCATATAGTCAGCGATTTATAAGTGGGAGTAGTTGAGGAACACTTTTCCACTTTGCTCATTACTCCTGCTTAGGTGTTATATAAAGTTGAATTACTTATGAATAAAATTCCATAAAAAAGTCTTGCCATATTATTGTTAAAATATATAAATCAACATAACACTCAACGCCAAAAAGTTGCTGTCACCAGTAAATCTCCAATCACTGTCAAATTTATTAATAAAATTGGAGGCATGTCTAACTATGTAAAATAATAATTAAAAATACTAATAATAATAAAATCAAAGCAAATTAGATGATATGTAATCCATCTGAATTTTCATGTAGGATTAATAGAGAGATTTTCAAAAGCCTAATACTAGTCCTTTATAGTTCCTGAAAGTAGCAGCAATGGAGGGATAAGTCCATCGCTGGCAGGGGGAAATGAAAAACCTGGCCCCCAGTCAGCGCGTGGGCCCACCTCCCCCAAAAAATTCCCCTTATAAGAAGTCAAAAATTTCAAGGTCCGCATTAAGTCCTCTTGGCACCAGTGAGTTGAAGTCAAATATACGTCTTGATTCTAATCTTGACATTCGACTCACGTGATCTCCCCCCCTCCAATGTATATACACCTTTTCTATAGCAGCAAAAAATAGTCCTGTGGGGTCTTGATTGTGAGCTTCCTTGAAATGATGAGACAATGTGTGTTTATCCTATCCATTTTTAATATTAGTGATATGCTCCGAAATGCGTTTCTTTAATGTTCTTTTAGTCCTGCCCACATACTGTTTATTACAGGGGCATTGGGCTATATATATAACATTAGTTGAATTACATGTTAAACACTCTTTAATGGTATGTATATATGTACTGGTTGTTGATTTGATTTTCGTTGTCTTTTTTTGGAAGGTTGTAATACGACAATTAGAGCACCTCCCACATCTGACAAAAACGGTAAGTTTAGTCAAATTATGAATTAAATTTGTCTTCCTCTGTATGTGCTTGATAGTAGGGGCTATTTTTAGGCCAATATTTGGAGCTCTAGTAAATGTAATACACGGCAATGCTGATAATGAAGGACCTATGATTTTGTCATTCCTCATATGGTGCCAATGTGTGTTTGCGTATGCTTTACTGAAGGATGAAGTAAAATGTAAGTTTTTACCGTTATTATTTATTTCTTTGAGGAACTCTTCCAGTTCTCTCTCACCTTTTTTCCAAAACATCATCTATAAACCTTTGCCAGAGCACCAGATCTGCCCCCAGACGTGGTGTAATAGCATCACGTTCCCAATCAGCCATAAATAAATTTGTATAACTGGGGGGCGGGGGCAAATCTGGTGCCCATGGCGGTTCCTCGTATTTGTAGGTAGTTATCAGTGTCAAAATAGAAATAATTGTGAGATAGGATATATGATACTGCCTCTGCTATAAAATTGATTTGTTCCTGTGGCATAGAGGTATTGACTATTAGTTGTTTCTTTATGGCTTCTATGCCCTGCTCATGATCAATAACGGTGTACAAGGATTGTACATCCAAGGTTCCAATAATCCATTCTGGTTCTTCTTCTAGATTTTCAACTATTTCAATAATTTGGGTTGTGTCCTTGTGTCCATGAGGTACAAAACATCTGGGTATCCGAACTTCTCTCAAGTTTTGCAAGTCTCTTATCCAACTCTCCCACCTTGGCCTCAAATTTTCAGGTATGAGTTCATCCCATCCCAACTTCTGTCTCCATAATTCTTGCAGTATTTCTCTTGCTCTAAGGGTCACTGGGGCCAAGAATCCCAATGGAACATATATCGAAGCCACTGCGGAAAGAATGGTACGTCTAGTTGCAACTTTCTCTTCAATAGATACTTCAAAGAAGAACTTGTCGTTCTCTACATTCCATCCCAATCCAAGTATGTTCTGAACTGGAAGATCATCATAATTGAGATCTACATTCTTCATTGTTGATGCACGTTCAGAGTCACTGATGGATTCCAGTACCTCTCTATTGTTTGAGATGAATTTATGAAGGCGCAGGTTTCCTCTTGCGCATAACTCTTGGCTTTCTTTCACTAGTTTGATTGCAGATTCTGTGGACTCTAGACTTATAAGACCATTATCTACATAAAAGTTTTTCTTTAGAAAATTTGCTGCTGATGAGCAATCCTTTTAATTTTGATTGGCCAGGTACTTCATACCATAATTGGGGCAACCTGGAGATGATGCTGCTCCAAACAAGTGTACTTTCATTCTGTATTCTGCTGGCTTTGTATCTGTATCTCCGTTCTCCCACCATAGGAACCTCAGGAAGTCTCTATCTTCATTCTTCACATGAAACTGGTGGAACATCTTTTCAACGTCACACATGACTGCTACGGGAGTGTTTGTAAGATCTGGTCCTTTTAGTAGATGATTATTCAATGCAACACCATCGTACCTTGCCGAGCAATCAAATACTACTCTAATCTTATCTGGTTTCTTTGAGTGGTAAACACCTTGATGTGGGGTGTACCACACTTCTCCTTATTTAGGTTGGTTGTTAACTTTCTCTGCATGTCCTTCTTCAAGGATGCCTTCCATAAATTTCAAATAATCCTGCTTGAATTTGGGATCTCTTCCAATCTTTTTCTTCAGACATTTCAACCTTGCTAGGGCAAGATTTCTGTTATTTGGCAGACGAGGTCATTCTCTAAAAGGTAAGAGCATTTCAAAATGACCTTGTTGATTCTGTTGAATACTTTCTTCTAGAGTGTGTATGAACTTTATGTCTTCTTGGGATACACTCTTTTCTTTAGAACTTATGTCTGCAAAGTCGGATTTGAGGATTTTGATTACTTTTGCTGGACTTACAGTTGGTAACTCTTGGACAGATATTCGATGATACAATCCTGTCACCTGTCTTGAGTTGGCAATCTGCTGTTTTCCTTCAACAACACCCCATCCTAGATCAGTTTAAACAGCGTAGGGTTCACTCTTTCCTCCTGTGATTACCTTTGGTGGTACCAAGGCTTCAGGACAATCGTAGCCTATCAACAGTCCAACACCAAACTCCTTCAGCAGGGATATTTCAAGAGATATGACAGATAGGTGCTCCCATTTATTGGCTGTTTCACAGGTAGGTATGCAATATCGATCTAGAGGTATATCGTCTTTTGTATAAGCTGGAGGTAGATTAAATGTGCAGTTTGAATGAAGTCCTCTAACTCTCAGTCCTTTGACCTTTTGACTGTTCACTAATGTGTCTCTCCCTGTCATTGTGGTGAGTTTGAGCTTCACTGGTTCTGTAGCCACTTGTAATTTCTTGCAGATTTCTTGATCAATGAAGGTAACATTTCTCTGGGCATCCAGTAACGCATAGGCATATACCTTCTTGTTCCTCTTTTTAAGATTTGAAATGCACACTGGTACAACCATTGACGTGCCATTGCTTTTTCCTTCCCTAACTCTGCAAGAGAATAGTGATACTTTTTTTTCTTCCTCAGCATCATCTTTAGGTATTGAGGATTTATCCTTTTTTGGACGTTCTTCATGTAGTGGTGTAGGATGGCGTTCTTTGCAAACGCTGCATGTGGTCTTTTTCTTCCTTAGTAACACTCCTTAGTAACATGGCCTTTTCTTAGACATCCAAAACCCAGTTGGTTATCAAGCACAATTTTTTTCTTTTCTTCTGAGGACTTCTGCTTCAATTGTTGGCACTTGTGTATGGAGTGGTTCTCTCCACAGAACATACAGTCGTGGTCCAAAGTTTTGAGAATTACATACATATTGGAAATTGGAAAAGTTGCTGCTTAAGTGTTTATAATAGCAATTTGCATATACTCCAGAATGTCATGAAGAGTGATCAGATGAATTGCATAGTCCTTCTTTGCCATGAAAATTAACTTAATCCCAAAAAAACCTTTCCACTGCATTTCATTGCTGTCATTAAAGGACCTGCTGAGATCATTTCAGTAATCGTCTTGTTAAATCAGGTGAGAATGTTGAAGAGCACAAGGCTGGAGATCATTATGTCAGGCTGATTGGGTTAAAATGGCAGACTTGACATGTTAAAAGGAGGGTGATGCTTGAAATCATTGTTAACCATGGTGACCTGCAAAGAAACGCGTGTAGCCATCATTGCGTTGCATAAAAATGGCTTCACAGGCAAGGATATTGTGGCTACTAAGATTGCACCTCAATCAGCAATTTATAGGATTATCAAGAACTTCAAGGAAAGAGGTTCAATTCTTGTTAAGAAGGCTTCAGGGCGTCCAAGAAAGTCCAGCAAGCGCCAGGATCATCTCATAAAGAGGATTCAGCTGCGGGATCGGCGTGCCACCAGTGCAGAGCTTGCTCAGCAACGGCAGCAGGCAGGTGTGAGCGCATCTGCACGCACAGTGAGGCGAAGACTTTTGGAACATGGCCTGGTGTCAAGAAGGGCAGCAAAGAAGCCACTTCTCTCCAAAAAAACCCAGGGACAGATTAATCTTCTGCAGAAAATATGGTGAATGGACTGCTGAGGACTTGGGCAAAGTCATATTCTCCGATGAAGCCTCTTTCTGATTGTTTGGGGCATCAGGAAAAAGGCTTGTCCGGAGAAGAAAAGGTGAGCGCTACCATCAGTCCTGTGTCATGCCAACAGTAAAGCATCCTGAGACCATTCATGTGTGGGGTTGCTTCTCATCCAAGGGAGTGGGCTTACTCACAATTTTGCTCAAAAACACAGCCATGAATAAAGAATGGTACCAAAACACCCTGCAACAGAAACTTCTTCCAACAATCGAACAACAGTTTGGTGAAGAACAATGCATTTTCCAGCACGATGGAGCACCGTGCCATAAGTGATAACTAAGGGGCTCGTGGACCAAAACATTGACATTTTGGGTCCATGGCCTGGAAACTCCCCAGATCTTAATCCCATTGAGAACTTGTGGTCAATCCTCAAGAGGAGGGTGGACAAACAAAAACCCACTAATTCTAACAAACTCCAAGAAGTGATTATGAAAGAATGGGTTGCTATCAGTCAGGAATTGGCCCAGAAGTTGATTGAGAGCATGCCCAGTCGAATTGCAGAGGTCCCAATACTGACTCTTTGCATAAATGTCATGTAATTGTCAATAAAAACCTTTGAAACGTATGAAGTGCGTGTAATTATATTTCACTACATCACAGAAACAACTGAAACAAAGATCAAAAAGCAGTTTAGCAGCAAACTTTGGGAAAACTAATATTTGTGTCATTCTCAAAACTTTTGGCCACGACTGTACATTTGAAGGTAGTCTGAAGATTTGTCGTTCTGTCTCTCTACTAACCCCAGTAGTGACTTTGAACTTGCTCTCGTAGGTATCTGAACCTTTAGCTGCTATGTTGGTTGCAAAGCTAGTTGCTCTTGCATGTCTTATACATGTATCTCTCGCAGGCCTTTCTTCTAAGGATTTTAAGACATAAGATGCTGTTAATGGATTACTTGCTATTCGTGCTTCGCTATAGACGAACTCAGAGAACTCTTTAAACCTTGGGAAGTTCTTGCCTAGATCTAACAGTTCAGTCACATAGCAATTCCATCTAGAAGCCACTTCTTCAGGTAGCTTGGCTAGCATCCTGTGGTTTTCTAGATCGTTGTTTAGTACTTCTAGTCCTCGTACATATGGGATGGCATTGCTGCATTCTTGCAGGAAGTCACCATACTCTTGGAGTTTGAAGTGTTCTTTAGGACCTATTTTAGGCCAGTTATTCAATTTCTCTCTAAAAGATCTTTGTACTTAGAATGGATGACCATATGTTGCATTTAATTTTCCCCAAGCTTGCTTGTAGGCTACTTTGTCTTTTCTATAGAAATTACCTTCAAGAACTTTCTTTGCTTCTCCACCAACATATCTCTCAAGGTAGAATAACTTGTTGACTGGACTGAAGCAATGATGCTCAATGATCATTTCAAAACTTCCATTCCACTCTATGAACTTCACTACGTCTCATGAAAATACAGTGGGTTCCGGAACAGGAAGTCTAGCTAGGACTGTTCTCTGTTGTCTTGCTGGGACAATGGTTGTAACACTCTCCTGAGCATTGCCATGACATCTTGAAATAGAATCATCCGGTTCTATTTTCTCACTTAGTTCTGAATTAGGTGAGTCCCTTTCTTCATCTTTTCTGGTAGAGATAGGGGGTAAATTCACACACCTTTTTCCTTTCTGAGCAGGGATAGAAGGATAATGACTTATTTCCTCTCTAAATGCTGGAGATTTCCTTCCATTCTCCTGGGCGTGTGAAGGAAAGTAGGAGTCTGCTTCTTCACTTAGTACAGATTCGGACCTATAATTACGGTTCATGTCCTCTTTGTGTACTCTTAGTCTGGTTTCTATAATCTTAACTTCTTTCTGCCTTTCCAGACTTTTCATTTCAGCTTCCACTTGATGGCGCTGTACCTCCATTTCAGCTTCCATTGGATGGCGTTGTGCCTCCATTTCAGCTTCCATTTGATGGTGTTGTGCCTCCATTTGATGGCGCTGTGCCTCGATGGCAGCTTCCATCTCAATTTCTACTCTCTTGACAGCAAGTTTTTAAACCAATTCCTTTCTTTTGGCTAAAGTACTTGAGGACTCTGATATGTGGCTGGCACTTCTGCTAGCGAAGGAAGTCCCACTTGAGACTGTGGTTCAACCTAAGGATTTAACAGTCTCTCATAAAAAGCTCGTTCATTCTCTTTCACGCCTTAACTTCATCATAGTTAGCTGCAGATGATAGTTCTCTCATGAGCTTTACTAAATCTTTAGTGACTGCAGTACATGTGTCCATGTTCCTTACAATATCCTGGGAAGGTGTCGTAGACGACCGCAGGTTGACATATGCTGCCATAAGCTCTGCTTCAGATTCTTCTACCGCCTCTACCATGTCACTCAAGTTTCTTTTTATACTTTTTTGTTTTAGCTTTCCACGAATGCCTCTAATGTATAATTTCCACTTATCATACATTCGGGTGAACTTTTTCTCTTTTAATGCTGCTTCAATCTCCAAATTTTCCAGCATCTTTGGGGTCGGTTTTCTGGCACGTGATGAACATCTTAGTTCATTTGCTTGGGCTATATTTGTTTGAGGCAAGACTAATGCTACATCAGACTCTTCTACCTCAGACCAGTTCCCTTGCTCTTCAACTTCTATCCTATCTATCTTTGTATCCTCTAACAGTGGCATGGTAATACTAGGCTCAGACATTTTACTTTAAATGCTATAACAATCAATACAAATAATAAGATGCCTTTCACCTTAAATGCAGAAATAAAGGACTTTCACTTTAAATGTAACAGCAATAGGTGCAGGCAATAAATGAATTTCACTTTAAATGCAATAGAGTCTGTGTACTACAAATTGTCCTTTGTTTTTACTTTAAAGTCTTTTATTTCTGAACACGAAAATGTCTCTTTATGCCAAAGCCTATATGCAATAATAAGTAATAAAAAGGAAAGCTCTGACCTTATTCTGAAGAGCAGGATACTGTGATCTGTAGGTTGCTGGAACAAGTGTCAGTCTTAAAGGAGGCTTGTCTTTTCTTGATGTGATGCGATGCTTGCTGACTTGCGATGTTCTGTGATGACTTGCCATGATTGTGATGCCCTGTCTTGGATACGCTGCTTGCGATATTCTGTGCTGACTTGCAATGCTTTGTGCTGACTTGCGATGCCCTGGCTTCGATATGCTGCTGCAGGCTTTGGGCCTAGGGAAAGGGTGGGAAACTAGCTGGCTGCAGTACGTGGCCTCTTCGTGGATAGCGGGCATTCTAGCTCTGGACTTTGGCCTCCCACCATGCGTCTCTTTCTCTCTCTAGGGATCGCAGGAGGGTTGGCGCTCTTTTTCTGACTATCTTGCCTTTGCCGTTCTGCCACTTTAAGGGTCGGCTGCAGTTTGACTAATACACATGTTCTATGGCCTATATAGTAGCTCTGCTGAGTTGTCTTTGCTTGCTCAAGTAGGGAACAGTTGCTGCGCGGCGGTATATGCAGTGCCAGCGTTTCCATATAGGCAAGGGGGCAATTGCCCCCGGGCCCCCAAGCCCACAACCCGGTGCTGGCCCGCAACAAACTACAATATAATATTTTCGTGGTGGGCGGCAGCGCTAAGCAGATGGACTATGGAAAGAGGCTGAGCCAAGCGAACCACACTGCAGCGGGGCCCGCAGCCGCTCTGAGCCCCTCTTTGCCTTTTTAAGAGAGCAGTGGCTGCTGGGGCTCGGAGCGTGCTGCCGCACAGGCACGGTTTCACGTCTGTGACGTTGCCAGCTCTGCCCACAGAGAAGAAGAAGGAGTGAGCACCCGTACCCCAACGTGCGTTTCGCTAACGTTTCCTCAAAGGGTAGTGGGAGTGAGGAAACGTCAGTGAAACGCGCGTTGGGGTACGGGTGTCTCTCCAGTCCACGGTCAGTATGTGGGTTTGTCCCTGCTCAGTCATTAGTCATGTTGGTATGCTTGAACAATTATATTGGGTGGTGTGACTTTGGTTGTCTAGCGCCCCCTTTTGTTGTATTTTTATAGATTTAAAGGCAGTTGGGACCCAGATAATTGATTATTTCTGGTGCCATACAACAAGTTGGAATAATGTGGTCTATCGAAGTTGTATTTAAGCACAGTGCACTTTAACCTTTGACCTTGGTTCCTTGGGAGCCCCCGCTTTTCATCATTGCACCTTCTATTTTGCTGCTATTTTAATGTTATTGTTGCAATATCTTGGTCATTATGCATTAATAAAAGATGAATTTATTTTGTGTGTTTTTTCTTTGGTGTCACTTATCCTGTGTTATTGTCACAAGTAGGTCTAAAGACCCTCACAAGTTGCATCCTCTGCGGTTGCCCCCTCCATGTAATAAGGGCTAACGTGGAGAGAGAATCCATTTGGAAAAGTGTACATGATTATTAATGACTAACTTGGGCCTGTACAGGGGAAATGTATTCTTACTGTACACCCCGGCCAGTCTAATGGCCAGTAAAGATGGGCCTGGCATAGGAGAATCTTTTACTTAGTACCTCATTCATGATATCCATAAGTTCTAATAGGACAATATGAATGGAGACAATGAGAGCCCGAAAATATCCCTGTAACAGAACCCCCCAACGTGTGTCATTTATAACACCGGTGCCTTCTTATATGGTAGAGTGGACTTCAGGGCCCATCAAGCATCAGAGTCTAGCTGTGAATGCCATCTCTACACCCCCTATAGCTGTGGCCCTGGTTGTGGCCATGTTGAGCAGGTTATTCGTGTTCTCATCAAGTGGTTGTTGACGTTGTTGGGTTTTCCATTATGAATATACAAAAGTAAGACGACTGCGGGTCTAAACATTACATACTGATTTATTTATTTCTTATATGGCGACATGAGTCAGAGAAAAGCTACAATCAAACTGCAATTCACGTATTTCACTTTACTTATTCTTAAAAATCTTTAATGCAACGCCATCCCGACTGAATAAAGCAGAAGTATACGTAAGGGGATGAAGTCTCACAGATTCTAACAAGGGAAGCCAAAGCTGCAGCAGAAGACATCCCCATTGATAGAGGCAATTTTTATTGGAAGGAGTCTGCGCTGGTCCCAACTACCAACATTATCTTCTGTGAGGTCTATAGGACCTGCAAGAAGATAACATTTTGAAACAAACCTATTTGATTCAATTCTTGGTATTAGATGTCTGGAACCTTGTACAATGCTTCTTTGCCAAGCTTATATAATGGTTATATCAATTTGCTCACGCTGCAATAGCTCAATCAGCCATTTATTTTCTGCAAACTAATTTTAAGCAGGGGGTAGTGGTACATCTGTTGGAGGGTCTCGTGTATCCAAAATTCTCATATCTCGGCAGTGTAGCACGGGCTCTCTTCCCAGGCCAAGCTGGTATGTCCAGATGTATACCTTCTCTTTAGGTTGCAGAGTAACGGAGATGGTCTCTTCCATTTCAGTAGCTTCACTCCAACTTTCTTGCTCTGTGTTGACACAGGATCCACCATATTCTGCTGTCAGAGCGACCTGGGCCTTGACAATTTTGGCTGTCAAACCACCAGTTTCTGTTGAGATTGTAGAGGACACTTTCCAGTTATGCTCTACACTAGACATCTTCTGCTTTTCATACCCAACCTTCTTAGTGATCTTCTTCTCCCAGTTGACAGGGGTCTGTGAATCGTTGCTGATAGTCTTGATGCATACCCATTCACCATAAGATGGGCCCTTGATAATACCTAAACCCCCTGGTAGAAAGTTGACGACATCAGGATGGAAGGAGTAGGTATCAGTATCCAAGTTTTCATGGAGGTTAGTGGTTCTTACGTATTGGATCCCCCACTCATCTTGAGGCTTCACAAAGTAACAGTAATCTTTGGTGCCAAAATAGTAAAGACCATTCCTGCAGTTTGGGTGCAGAGTATATTCTACACCATCTTCATAACTGTTCATGTTGCTGGTTTTACGGTAAGTGCCTTGCTTCAGAAAGATGATATAGAAGCTATCCCAAGCCGACAGGTAGAAGTCTCCTCCTTGGCAGTTGGCATGTAGGGTATAAACGATGGCACTTTCATCTTTGTTCATGTTAGTGACACGGCGATAAGAATTTCCCTTAATTATGTAGAACAGGTCATCTTTATGAGCCAGGTAATGATCTCCTCCAGTACAAGAAGGATGCAAGCCAAAGACTTCCAGATCTTCTCCTTTGTTGAAGTTAGTTGATCTCATGTAGCAATTAAGATCTGACCGGACAATGTAATAATATTCATTGACGCCACAGAAATCCACCCCTTTGGCCTTATTCTTGGGGACAATTTCTCCAACCATGATTCAGATTCTGAAAGAGATGAAAAAGTAAAGAATTTTCAAACAAAATGCAGAGAAGCACAATCCTATCAGTAACATGGTTCCTGATCATGTGACCAATTCAAGAAGACAAAACGCTTTAGTTCAGGGATCAGCAACCTCTGGTACTCCAGCTGCTGTGAAACTACAACTCCCAGAATGCTCCATTCCACTCTGGGGGAGTTTGACAAAGCATGTTTGCATGTGTAACACCCCAACCCCAGAGTGGTGTTACCACTACTGCACCCTGCTACTATCGCTAATGGGCTAATATAATGTCATCTTATGTATGTCTTTCCAGGTCTTCCACAATGAGCATTTATAATCTTGTTATGTAACTGCTTATTACATGTAATGTGCCTGGTTCACCAGCAGGTGGCAGTGTAAATGGCAGAGCTATCCTTAGAGAGAAAGGAACTTACCATTCCATTCTCTCTCCCCCTTTGGTCAGAAGTGGGTCAGTACTGCTTGCTACCAGAAGGAAGTGGGGCAGTTCTGGTTTGCTCTGATTAAGACTCCATGTCTCCATGACTCTTGGAGCTGCCCGGAGCTGGAAGCTGAGTTATACAGCCAGCCTGTCAGTACAGCAGAGTCAGAGAGAAACAGATATAGCAAAGTGGAGTTTGCCTGTCAGTTTTATGCTAAAGCCTGCTGGAACCAAGATAAAGCCTGTAAACTGTTTGGAGAACATTTATGCAAAGTAAAGCTGCCATTGAACTTCATTTCAAGTTCTGGACTACGGTTATTCTTTTATCCCTCAATTATTCAAAGCCTGGGGTCCAGCCGTATCCCGGTAGGAGGACTGTGACACACACAAACATTTAGGCTGCACTACACCACTTGGCATTTCCTACACCTGGGAAGCGACATAGAGGGACCTGGGGAGGTGCCTGTTGCACATGCTGAGAGTTGTAGTTTCAGAACAGCTGGAGTGCCGAAGGTTGCCGATTCCTGGTCTAGAAGATAAAATTGAAGAATTTGAAAGCTGTTCACACAGGCGCATAGCTGTATGGGATGTACAGATAGCAGGCTCACCCTTGTCCTGAGGAGGCTTTCCCAAGAAGACACCAGTATTATAAATGGCACATGCTGGACGGAGACCCCGTTACTGATTTTGCATTGGGGCCCAGTTACACCTCAATACATGGTCCAACTTCAGCGAGCCCCTGATAAGCTGATGCAAAGGATGCGAGTGGTAATGAACTGGGTGTCTGCTGTTAAAGACCGCTGGGACCCCCACCAATCAAGAGAATGGGGGTCCCGTATCCCCTGCAGCACCCCTGAAGTGAATGGAGCGGCCGTTCGCACATGCACGTGGCGCTTCTTTCATTTCTATGAGAGTTGTGTTTCCATAGAAATGTCTGCCCGACCCTCTGCTCCATTTACTTCTGGGGGGCCGCAGGGGGTACAGGGCCCCCATTCTCATAAATGTTGGGGCTTCCAGAGGTAAGAATTCCACCAATCTAATAGTTATAGGGATAACTTCAAACAACTGGAATACCCCATTAAGTGCACTGAGGGCGGGCCCAAGCTACTCTGTGCACCCTTCCTCCTCCTGCTTCCTCTGCAAGCGGCTCCCTCACCTTGTTTGACAAGATGAGGCGAGGTGAGTACGCACGAATCTGATCCCATCAATCAAGAAGAGGGAGGCCCTGACAAGGTGCAGGAAGCAGGAGGAGCAAAGGCGCACAGAGTGTCTTGGGGCCGCCCTCGGTGCACTTAACTTGCTGATTTTTATATGGATTAATTTTCTCCAACATGAAGCAACGGATCGCTAAGTGAAAGGCATCAATACATTCAGATGATCGAGCTTTACGAGGTACTGTGCACTATGGAGAAGCTACAATACCCCTCAAACCATTCCGACATTGTACTCCAACAAACCCGCAGTAAAATGCATTGAGAGGACTGCGCTTAGAGTCCTCTCCATTATGTGCATGAGCTCAGGAGTCCTCTCAGTGCATTTTACTGCTGCTTTGTGGGAACACAGCTCAAACTGCAAGTGAGTGTTAGGATAAAAATGTCACAATCAGGCTCGGGGGTCGCACTATACACCGCTAACTCTAGTTTGGGGGATGTTTTGGAGCTGTCAGATTGAACTTTTATCAAGCTCGTCTGTTTTTAGGCATAAAATTAGACAGATATATTTGCTCCTGTTTCCTAGTATTTATAAAATGTCACAGAGCACTTCATGAATTAGACTCGGCGTATTGCTATCAGTCTGACCTCTGGCGGTTCTTTTTCAGTACGACAGGTTCATATTCACTAAGAATGGTCTAATTAGTAAGCCTAAAAAGGAGCATTTTCAGTAATAAAGAATAAATAAAAATAAATAAATATATATATATAAAACAGCATTTTTACACCTATAATAGATGCAGACACTATAGTATCTTTTCTATTATGTTATGGAACAGAAGAAGCTGAGAAAATTGACATAGTTTTATTGGAAAATATTCAGTAAAACTTGTATTTCATTTATTCATTCTGTTCTTTCTGGGGGCAGTCCTATCAGTGACTGACAACCTTCCCGCTATTACTGTGTATACAGTCATCAGTCCTTGATAGTCCAGAATGAGCAGGGATTTCATTCATTTAAATCCAAGTTTTACTGCATCTTCTCCCATAAAACTATATACAATCTGCTCAGCTCCTCCTGCTCTATGACCTATGACCTCTATGGGGGCAGATTCTGCATTTACAATTGTGAACACACTTTCAACCATTAAAGCCTTAAAGGGATTGTCCCATGACAACAACGTGTCCCCCATCCAGAGAGGACTAATCGGCGGGAGTGCAACTGCTTGGGCCCCTGCTAATTACTAGAACAGGGGCCCTTGTTCATCTCTATTTATGACATAGCAGGTAAAAAAAAACCTGGTCAAAATAAAGTACCGTATGACTGCTCTCCCTCCACTATCGCCTCCACATTCTTGTCAGTGGTCGTCTGCATGTTTCTCTTCTCTTTTCAGTGACTCAATACAGATGCTTCAAACCCTAATTACTTTACAAACCGTCCCCATTATCAAATTAAATGATTAGAGTTGTAGTCATTTATGATGGGAGTCAATATAAATGCATTTAGCACAGGTTCATCCCATGCTCCTGTCAAATAGCTGCAGCCTATGCCACTCCCTGGCATTGTTAGCCCCCGGTGATCAGAGGGTTTACTCACCGAATGTGCAGTTGGGTTATGGACAGATGTTGAAGCTCTCTGGTGAAGCTCTAGTGAAGGGCTCTCTGGTGAAGCTCTAGTGAAGCTCTCTGGTGAAGCTCTCTGGTGAAGCTCTGGTGAAGCTCTCTGGTGAAGCTCTCTGCTGAAGCTCTCTGGTGAAGCTCTATGGTGAAGCTCTATGGTCAATCTCTGGTGAAGGGCTCTGGTGAAGCTCTCTGGTCAATCTCTGGTGAAGTTCTGGTGAAGCTCTGGTGAAGCTCTCTGGTGAAGCTCTGGTGAATGAAGCTCTCTGGTGAATTTATGGTGAAGCTCTCTGGTGAAGCTCTCTGGTGAAGCTCTGGTGAAGGGTTCTGGTGAAGCTCTGGTGAAGGGTTCTGGTGAAGCTCTGGTACCTATAGTCAGATAAGTGCTCTTGTTATATACTCTTTTTATGCGACACCTATAGCCTGGGGGTTGGGTGGGGAGAAGGACTAATTCACTTTATTTCTCCTGCCAAGAAATGTTGCAAAATACCTGGACCTGAGGCTCTCAGCCTAGTTATAAACAGCGATATAACAAGATTTTGGTCTTAACCCCTTCGGGACACAGACTATTTTTATTTTATCGATCTGTAGAATATAAGGCCTGGATCGCACATTCACGTGCAGTAATCCATGGCTTCTCAGCCTAATTAATATACATGTACACGAAGAAATGTATATTCCCTGTTGCCACATCAAGGTGGCTTCTTTCGAGGGGGTCCTGACTCTCCTTTGGCGCAGCACCACATGGTGACCACCACCAAGATAAGAAAGAGCGTGCAACGGGCGAGAGCCGGCAGCCCAACAAGGCTCCTGCTGTACGGCCATGACACCCTGGCCCAAAAAGGCACAGCAATAGCCACCATCCAGTACTGCCCCATGTGAACAGATCTCCAAAGCAAGTCGTGTAAAATTCTGCAACAAAATCTGGCGCATGTGAAAGCGCCCTAAGGGTGGGTTCACATCACCGTTATGGATTCCGTTTTTGTTTTCCGTTATAACATGGTTATAATGGAAAATAACGGAAGCCATAAGACGGAGGTTAAAACGGAAGCCTTTAAGAGGCATTCCGTTTTGATCCTTCATAATACAAGTCTATGGGCAGCAGAACGGATCCGTCCTGGTTTCCATTATGCATAATGGGAACCAGACGGATCCGTTATGATTCCCATAGACTTCTATGATGACTAATGAAAACGGAATGCCTCTAAAAGGCTTCCGTTTTGACCTCCGTCTTATGGCTTCCGTTATTTTTCATTATAACCATGTTATAACGGAAAACAAAACTGGAATCCGTAACGGTGATGTGAACCCGCCCTAAGGCGTTAACCTTTCTACAATCTCCTGCTAATTAAAAACACCTGGATTAAATGGTAAGGACCAGTTCACACAGAGTTTTTTGGAGCGTTTCTGCCTTAAAATTAGCGCCTAATTTTTCTGGGAAGCCGCACTCGTTTTTTTTTTTTTTGCTTTTTTTTTTTTACACGTGTGAAAAAGAAGCAGTGTGCGCCATATCTTGTTTGGGGCATATTCAGCGCTTACTCTCCCATTGAAATGAATAGGAAGCATTAAAAAAATGCTCAATGTAAGTCCATGTGTTTTTTATGTGTTTTCTGTGCGTTTTTTGCCACAAATCCACGTCAGAAAGCTCAAACTGAAAATTAAGCTTTGTACTGAGGTGAACACCCATTGGTTAAAAAAAAGCGTAAAAAAACCTGCATGAAACAAAACTAGTGTTTTTTTCACACTGAAAAAAAAAAAACATGCAGATTCTGTGATGATTTTTTAAAAGTTGTTTTTACAAAATCAGTCGTGTAAACTAGACCTAAGGGTACAACCACACGGCACAGTCATGAGCTGATCGGGTGTTACGGAAGTTTTTCTTTTATCAGCTCAGGATATGAGACATATGGAGTGTAGGAAGTTTTTACTTGCCGGCAAGGAGATATCATAGATGAAGGCGTCATCAAAGTGAAGTCTACATGTAGATAGAGTGCATACTTCTTACACCTTCTCGATGGCAGTGACAGTTATTACCACATTGCTATATTAAACATAAAGCATCAGTTACAATATCACATGTGACAGGTTGACCTTCTTAAAGGGGTTATTTTATAATAAATATATTCCCAAATATCTTTCATTATTTATAATGGCTTATGTGGTCTGGGGAGCAATCATCAGGGGAAAAAAATGGCCGCCGTCCCGTTAGTCCACACAAAATCTGTTCTAATCACACAGGAGGACAAGTTACCGTACTTCACAACACTGTGCTAAAGAGCTGCCTCATCCTCTCCTCTGCTCTATCTGTCAGGGGTTATGATCCTGAATACAGATGATAAGATCTTCAGCTGAATCTCTGTAGGAACCGAGTTCATGAGGAGACATCAAGTACAGAGAAGATGGACAAGGACAGACTGTGGCCTGTGGTAATAGAGACTGCATATATAATAGCTGCTGCTCATTATACACACCCTCCCCTCTGTACTTCTTGTCTCCTCATGAACTCCATTTTTACAGCGCTTAAGCTGAAGATCAGCTGTATACTAACAAACACAGCAGAGAAGGATGAGGCAGCTCCTTACCTCAGTGTTGTGAAGTAACTTGTGCTGCAGTGTGATTAGTAGAGATGGCCTTGCGGTTCGCCCAGCGGTCGTTTTGCGGTGAACTTGGATCGTTTGCTGTTTGCCGAACAGGCGGACATTTGGCGATGTTCGCCGGCGCCATATTCTTTTGCATTGCGCCCAACTTTGACCCCTGACGCATCCATCAGGTGGTACAGGACAGCCAATAGAGACATTTCAGTGCATGGACACACCCCCACCCTATAAAACAAAACCTGATCTGGCTGGCATTTTACATTCTGTAAACAAGCGGTATTGAAAAAACTATTTTTGAGGGGTGCACCAAGGACCAGTTTCATGCAAGACAATTTTCCCAGGGCCCAGGTGGGGGGTTCTGGGGCGGGGCTTAGGGGGTGCTGGTCGGCGCTGACTGATTCGCGCGCATAACAAAACACAAGGTGCGTATTCAAATATATAACACTATATAACCCCCAATGCCTCAGATCAACCCCCCAACCTTCAGCCATCTATCAGCCCCCCATGTCAGCCAGCCATCAGCCCCCCATGTCAGCCAGCCATCAGCCCCCCATGTCAGCCAGCCATCAGCCCCCGATGTCAGCCAGCCATCAGCCCCCCATGTCAGCCATGAGCCCCCCATGTCAGCCATGAGCCCCCCATGTCAGCCATGAGCCCCCAATTTCAGCCATCAGCCCCCCATGTCAGCCATCATCCCCCATGTCAGCCAGCCATCAACCCCCCATGTCAGCCATCAGACCCCCATGTCAGCCATGAGCCCCCCATGTCAGCCATCAGCCCTCATGTCAGCCAGCCATAAGCCCCCATGTCAGCCATCAGCCCCCATTTCAGCCAGCCATCAGCCCCCCATGTCAGCTATCAGCCCCCCATGTCAGCCAGCCATCAGCCAGCCATTAGCCCCCATGTCAGCCAGCCATCAGCCCCCATGTCAGCCATCAGCCCCCCATGTCAGCCATCAGGGCAAATAAAATTAAAAAAACCACTTACCTCTCCTGCTTCTGGACGCCACTGCTGCTCACCATCGCGATCCTCTTCATCCTGCTGTCGGCTGTGTATTGCGGGCGCGGCGCACAGTGTGAGGTCACAGTGCGCAGCCCTGCACAGCCGACAGCTGAGCCGAGGACCAGGAAGCGGTGAGTACAGATCCTTCACGGCTTCCAGGTCCTCCGGGACTAATGAAGCGCTTCCATAATAGAAGCGCTTCATTAGTACCGCGTTAAAGACGGCCCTGATTGCCGCGGCCCGGCAAACAATCTTCCAGGACCCGGTCCTGGGTCCCGGCCCGGTGGTTGGGGACCGCTGCTATAAACCTTCTTCCACCAAATATTGATTGAGCCCTGCTATATACCAGACTCAACCACATATTGATTTAGGGTAGAAAAAAAATGTACATTAATGTATGCATTTTTTTACTGGACTTTGCAGGATACAAAAACGTGGAGAGCTGATAGGAAATAGCTAGAAGGAAATAAAATTCTTCTAGGCTCCAGCAAGGCACATTTTTGAGAGTTTCCCTTTAAGACGCATAAAAATGGCTCATGATTAAAATACATATTTTTTGTAGGAATTTTTGCCATTGATCACCCTCTGGTATGTCACTGTCCATGTTGTGGGACTATTTATGCACTTATAGTAAGTTTTTGTGTCTCCATTTTCTGAACACCATATTTTTTTAATTTTTCTGCCAACTATCTTGTGCAGGGGCTCGTTTTTTTGCAGGAAGAGTTTACATTTTTATGGGTACCATTTTTGGGTACATATGATTTTTTCATCATTCATTATTACACTTTATGGGGCAAGGTGACCAAAAAATTGGTTGTTTTAGCACAGTTTTTATTTATTTATTTTTACAGCGTACACTTGAGGGGTTAAGTCATGTAATATTTTTATAGAACAGGTTGTTACATACCTGGCCAAAAGAACAATTTTTTGGTTACCTTGCCTCACAAAAAACGTAATATAGAGCAATTAAAATCATACGTACCCCAAAATAGTACCAATAAAACTGGCACCTTGTCCCCTAGTTTCCAAAATGGTGTACATTTTTGGGAGTTTCTACTGTGTTCATCACAGGGTGCGTCAGGGGGGCTTCAAATGGAACATGGCATCTAAAAACCAGTTCAGCAAAATCTGCCTTCCAAAATCCATATGGCGCTCCTTTTCTTCTGCGCCCCACCGTGTGCCCTTACATCAGTTTACGACCACATGTGGGGTGTTTCTGTAAACCGCAGAATCAGGGTAATAAATATTAAGTTTTGTTTGGCTGTTTACCCTCGATGTGTTAAAGAAAAAAATGGATTAAAATGGAAAATCTGACAAAAAAGTGAAATTTAGAAATTTCACCTCCATTTTCCTTTAATTATTGTGAAAGGGTTAAAAAAGTTTGTAAAATCAGTTTTAAGTAACTTGAAGGGTGTAGTTTCTAAAATGGGGTCATTTATGGGGGATTTCCACTGTGTAAGCTCCACAAAGTCACTTCAAACCTGAACTGGTCCTTAAAAAGTGGGTTTTGGAAATTTTCCTAAAAAGTTTAATAATTGCTTCTAAAATTCTAAGCCTTCTAACGTCTTAAAAAAATAAAATGACATTTACAAAATGACGCCAACATAAAGTATATTGGGAATGTTAAGTAATGAATATTTTATGAGGTATCACTTTCTGTTTTAAAAGCAGAAAGATAGAAATTTTGAAAATTATGAATTTTTCAAAATTTTGGGTAAATTTGGGATTTTTTCATAAATAAAGGTGAAATATATTGACTCAAATTTATGACTATCATGAAGTACAATGTGTCACAAGAAAACGATCTCAGAATGGCTTGGATAAATAAAAGTGTTCCAAAGCTATTACCACATAAAGTGACACGTCAGATTTGCAAAATTAGGCCCGGTCTGGAAGTGGTTAAGCTTGACCGCTTGATAGCGGCCACTGATTAACATCTGGGGGAATTTCCTTTATTTGCTAACCAAGGCCTTACACAAAAAGAAAGTTTAATTTAAAGAAAATGTAACCCCTTATAACACAATTTCACACAAAGTATTAATATTTCTGACATTTCCCTCTTGAGTCCTTGAATTCCTCTTTAAGGTTTTCACAAAAACTCATCACAAAGAGGAGACATCATATCCATAATCTTCTTCTTTCACTTCTTGATACATGGTATGAGAGATAGATTTATAAGTCTCTGGATAAATCCTCTTATGCGTGGTATGCAACAACATCCACAGACTGTGAGTACGCTGGTGACAGACAGTAATGCTGATGTCACCAATCCGGACCATCTCCCGAACCATCCTTCAAGCCACGAGGAGAAGGGATCATCATATCCTGAGTTCCCGGCCAATTCTTGGGATAGCGCCGTCAATCCTTCCAGGGCACTGGTAATGTTGCCGTCAGGTGCTGTGTACCAAAAAAGCAAGAAATGCCGCATACAAAGGCCGCACCTCTATAAAAGTATATAAGTTATTGAAGAAGCACAAAGACATTTAAAATAATTGTATACAATCACATCCCCATGTGTGGACTACAAATATGCCCAACACATATACCTACAACCACCAACATTCAGAATATGAACATATATATCCCGCCAGTAAAAGTAACCACATGAATAAAGCATCAAAAAATGCACAAAATACTTTTCAATTGCGGGAGTGGGCAGACATGGTGTGTAGGTGAAGAGTGCCCCACGCTCATCGCCAGTCAAAAGCTGGTTTGCTCAGGGGTCTATGTGCCAAGAGCACCCCGAAACCCCGGACTGGAGCATGGGGAACAGGCACCCACCCAGCACATTACCTGTTCCCAGTAAAAGCCCGCCCTGGAACTAGCTGGAGCCAGCTATACTAATTATTTTGGTGACCACCAACTAGCTTAGTGGCTACTTAACTTGGGGCTTTCACTCTACCAAGGCCGGGCACCTTGGTGACACGCTCTCGGTGCAAACAACAGCCCTGTCTGAAGGTTTCCCCGGGGCTTCACCGCACACATCAGTGTTCACATTGCCACAATACATACATAATTAAATAACAATGAATATTATCTGTGGGTAACTCTGTAGTCAGTAATTTGGAGGTGGGACAAGAAAGAGAATGCAGCGTTAATACCTTAAAATCCCCGCTGCAGGACCCATATGTAAAGATGATGGCACCGAATGCGGTAGTAATTCAGTCATTTTCAGCGGCCATCCAGGAACATTGGTGGAGGCAGAACATTTAAAGGATCACCCCTGTGGCAAATGCAAGATATGTTAATTCATGCTTGGATCGGATAACGTCACCGATTTGGGTAATCAGAGGATCTCCCTTAAACATTACGTGAAATGTCGTTCTTGAAATGTGGTGTACACTTTACTATGCCCCTGCAACAAGATATATGTGGGACAAACAACACAAGAGTTACGCAAAAGGATACAGCAACATCTTTCTAATATACGTTTGGCATCACGGGATAGGTCCAACGATAGATCCCTGATATCGGTGGCATCTCACTTCCTGGATTCTCATGGGGGTAGGTATAGTTACCTGAAGGTGGGAGTAGATCTCGTCCGAAGTAATATTAGGGGAACACGGGTGTCTCAACAGTTACTTAAATCTGAATCTAGGTGGATTTTTAATCTTAGGTCACTTATACCAGATGGTCTTATTGAGGAACTTTCCTTTACTGGTTATTACACACAAGAATAAATATTTTATTTTGTCTTTTTTCACCATTTTCACTTGTTGTTTACATTTTTGTTGATATTTTGTGTTTGTATTTCTAGATCACTCATTTGCTTTCACTCATGGTCCTGAAACTTGGTTTTTGACAAGCACTTTGCACTTGGCACTTTATGAAGGGATCTATACCATGGCATTATCTTCATGGTTTTGGTTGAAGATACGCACAAGACCACTCCCGAGAGATCTTCTGGGTCCTCACTGATTATTGGGACTTATATGTGAAATATGGACTCTAATCTGATGCCCATGTAATTCTATGTATGATATTACACACTGGTTTGATCCGCGTACAGTTACCCTCATCATGTTTGCTGGCATTCCCCAGTGTAGGCCCACTAGATCTTTGGAATCTGGTCATCTTTATGCGTTGATATAATTTATTGGATTATATATTTCATTTTTTCTCTTTTATTCTATTTTTTTGGAATTTAGATGTATGTTGACATCAGCACATTATCAATTGGCATTAGTGGTGTTGGTGTAATCTTTCATTAATATACATTGGGATTATCAATAATTTTTATTTAACATTTATTATTAAGTACTCATTATTTATTATTTATTTTTTATTTATTTATTTTTATTTTTGGAAATTATGATTGGTGTCACAATTATGTTTAAATTGATAATTGTATGTTTTTTTTCCACACTAATATTATTGGTGTCCTAATCATGTTTGACTCGATAGTTTATGATAATATGTTTATTTGCATATTAATTTGGGGTTAATCATCTATACATTGTATTTAGTATTTTTTAATAGGTTATTCATATTTCACACTGGATTACTATTGTTGTCACATACCATATTTTTTCAGGTATATGAATTGGGGTTATCATTATTCATATATTTATTTATGTTTATTGTTTAGTTTTGGTTATTTTTTTCTCTACAGGGAATCATGGCATTGTTTATATTGGATCACCATTGGTGTCATAATTATAGATATTTCTTAGATATATAAATTGGGACAATAACTTTTTATTCATTATTTATTATTTTTTATTGTTCATTATTGAATAATTTCATCTAACAGGGAATCATGGAATTGTCCTTAAATCAATTACTTATGTATTTGTAGTTGATGATAGATGTTCAGTAAGTTATGATTTTTATTATTAATATGTAATTTGCTATTCTCCTTATACAGGGAGTGCAGAATTATTAGGCAAGTTGTATTTTTGAGGATTAATTTTATTACTGAACAACAACCATGTTCTCAATGAACCCAAAAAACTAATTAATATCAAAGCTGAATATTTTTGGAAGTAGTTTTTAGTTTGTTTTTAGTTTTAGCTATTTTAGGGGGATATCTGTGTGTGCAGGTGACTATTACTGTGCATAATTATTAGGCAACTTAACAAAAAACAAATATATACCCATTTCAATTATTTATTTTTACCAGTGAAACCAATATAACATCTCAACATTCACAAATATACATTTCTGACATTCAAAAACAAAACAAAAACAAATCAGTGACCAATATAGCCACCTTTCTTTGCAAGGACACTCAAAAGCCTGCCATCCATGGATTCTGTCAGTGTTTTGATCTGTTCACCATCAACATTACGTGCAGCAGCAACCACAGCCTCCCAGACACTGTTCAGAGAGGTGTACTGTTTTCCTCCTTGTAAATCTCACATTTGATGATGGACCACAGGTTCTCAATGGGGTTCAGATCAGGTGAACAAGGAGGCCATGTCATTAGATTTTCTTCTTTTATACCCTTTCTTGCCAGCCACGCTGTGGAGTACTTGGACGCGTGTGATGGAGCATTGTCCTGCATGAAAATCATGTTTTTCTTGAAGGATGCAGACTTCTTCCTGTACCACTGCTTGAAGAAGGTGTCTCCCAGAAACTGGCAGTAGGACTGGGAGTTGACCTTGACTCCATCCTCAACCCGAAAAGGCCCCACAAGCTCATCTTTGATGATACCAGCCCAAACCAGTACTCCACCTCCACCTTGCTGGCGTCTGAGTCGGACTGGAGCTCTCTGCCCTTTACCAATCCAGCCACGGGCCCATCCATCTGGCCCATCAAGACTCACTCTCATTTCATCAGTCCATGAAACCTTAGAAAAATTAGTCTTGAGATATTTCTTGGCCCAGTCTTGACGTTTCAGCTTGTGTGTCTTGTTCAGTGGTGGTCGTCTTTCAGCCTTTCTTACCTTGGCCATGTCTCTGAGTATTGCACACCTTGTGCTTTTGGCCACTCCAGTGATGTTGCAGCTCTGAAATATGGCCAAACTGATGGCAAGTGGCATCTTGACAGCTGCACGCTTGACTTTTCTCAGTTCATGGGCAGTTATTTTGCGCCTTGGTTTTTCCACACGCTTCTTGCGACCCTGTTGACTATTTTGAATGAAACGCTTGATTGTTCGATGATCACGCTTCAAAAGCTTTGCAATTTTAAGAGTGCTGCATCCCTCTGCAAGATATCTCACTATTTTTGACTTTTCTGAGCCTGTCAAGTCCTTCTTTTGACCCATTTTGCCAAAGGAAAGGAAGTTGCCTAATAATTATGCACACCTGATATAGGGTGTTGATGTCATTAGACCACACCCCTTCTCATTACAGAGATGCACATCACCTAATATGCTTAATTGGTAGTAGGCTTTCGAGCCTATACAGCTTGGAGTAAGACAACATGCATAAAGAGGATGATGTGGTCAAAATACTCATTTGCCTAATAATTCTGCACTCCCTGTAGTATATATGCGCATAAATAGGTTGCACACTTAGACTATTTGATTATTTCTTTTTTATTCATAGGGAATCATGACATTGAATTAATAATTAATTATGCAATTGTAATTTAAATAATATACTTCTGTTTCTTTTCATATATTTATACATTTCCTTGTAGTATGCGGGTTTTGGTAGCACTTTCTTTGTTTGATACGCATTTTGACATGCATTTCTGAGGTCTAGCGCAGGTGCACACCGATACTCGCTGTCCATATGATGCACTTCCGGTTTTTGGAACACATTGTGGGCGGGATTCTGGTGTGGCGCCATTTTGCGCATGTGCATATGGTATCATTGGTACGCCATAGTATCGCATTCGGCGCCATCATCTGCACATATGGGTCCTGCAGCGGGGATTTTAAGGTATTAACGCTGCATTCTCTTTCTTGTCCCTCCTCCAAATCACTGACTACAGAGTTAACAGAGATGATATTCATTGTTATTTAATTATGTATGTATATATATGGGACACAATGCTCTTGGCACATAGACCCCTGAGAAAGCCAGCTTTTGACTGGTGATAAGCGTGGGGCACTCTTCACCTACACACCATGTCCGCCCACTCCTGCAATTGATAAGTATTTTGTGCATGTTTTGATGCTTTATTCATGTGGTTATTTTTACTGGCGGCATATATATGTTCATATTAAGAATGTTGGTGGTTGTAGGTATATGTGTTGGACATATTTGTAGTCCACACATGGGGATGTGATTGTATGCAATTATTTTAAATGTCTTTGGCTTTGTGCTTTTAAATAAATTATTTACTTTTATAGAGGTGTGGCGTTTGTATGCGGTATTTCTTGCTTTTTTGGTACACATGTGATATATAAATACATGCATTAGGTGTGCCCCCTTCCCTCTATTCTTAGCCGTCAGGTGCTGTATTATTTGGGATAAAGGTACAACAGTATCCTCCTATCATTTTGCGGACCCCAAGGGTCATTCTGTTTCGTCATAAGGGCAGTGTGGCCTCGCTGTTCTGCTATTCCTTTTATTGTGTCTCTGGTGTAATTAACAAACCTCTGCTGATTGTAATAGATGTAGTTAATCTAATCTACATTCTTGTTGATTGTTACCCACCATATGACAGACTCCCACCCGGCTGTGATCTGATTTCTTGCTTTGAGCTCATTGGTCACTCCATGAGGAACTCCTATCTCATCTATATAGATGTTAGGGTCAAAGGCTCCCTGGGGGGCTTCTCTCTTCCCCCTATGGTGTTTATGAGGCGTCTCTATGTAGCAAGTATAGTTACCTAGGTAGGCGATTACCTGGGGTGGGATGTCTGGTTTCTTGATAGCAGGAAACAACAGAGATAAGTTTTGCACTTTCCTTTGTCGGCTGTCTGTTGCAACATGCCAAGCCACAGGGGATAGTGAGAGTAATGGTGGTGAGCCGGTGGGTGTAATAGTTCATTTACTCACGGTTAGCAGAGCCTCCCTGGGCTGGCAGGCAAGTGGATGGGAAGACAGCACGAAATCCTCTGGGGCACTCTTGGTTGCAGGGAACACCAGCCAGATATTGGTTGAGGTGCCCTTGATGGTATTTGGTGTTTTAGGGTGCATTTGCAGCTGGGCCCCTGTGTTCGTGACGCCAGCACCATTAGGTGCAAATGTTGAGTGTAGTAGTAGAAATTATGACTGAGAGTCAGTTGTAATCAAACAGTTGAAAATTTACTAAATCAATTGTCTTTAGGTAGTCAGTACAGATACAGTTCATTTGTATGGCATAAATGATGACTTATAATTTAGTTTAGTTGCGCTAGTTGTAATCCTTATATCAAGTTTAGGCAATTGTCAGTTAAGGAGTTCTCTAGTACTTTAGCTTTACAGGTGAAGAATAATTTGATTTCCTTCAAGTCCACTTTCTATAGCACTCAGGTACTAAATATACTGTTTTCTACTTATCTTGAGCTATCCAATAAGGGTGTTTCTCTCTCGTGGCAGGCAAACTCTCTGCGAGATTATTTGCAGGATGCTCTTCTGAAGTATTCAGGTTTCCACTATATCCTGAAAGGCTTTGTAGTGGGAAAAAGGACAATTCTGTGCATCAATTATTCATTTGTGTCCCGGTACTCTTAAAGTTGCTCTCAGGCACTTGTGCTTGTGAAGTCCCTAGGCTGGATTCAGCTCTGACCCTCACCAGGCTCGCTCCATATTTAGACATAGACTTACTGTTTGGTGCTTGGCTGCTGTAGATAAATGTTCGCTGTACTCCCTTAGCCTGGAGATAGAAATAGCGGACTACATGGTGGACGATGCCTTTTTCTCTCCTCCATACACTTGCTTCCTCTCCAACACCCTACTAACTCTCAACTTCAACTTCCTTCCTGAACACACCTAAGCTATATGAGCACCGCCTAGGGGCGAATACTTGTAATGACAATGCTGGCCTGATAATAGGAATTATCATACATTGCAAATACAAATATTTAAAGTGTCCCTTTTACACACATATGTGGGACGCCGCACTGTAAGTTCTGTTGTATAACTTAATTATGCATTGTAGTAATTCACTATCTTCAGACTCTGTTAAGGGAAAGGCTACGGTACCTAGCTGGGGCCTGGCCGTGGCACATGCTACAAAATGATATTTATTCAGACTCCTAGCTGTAAACTTGAGCCATTCCAGCCACTCATTTCTTCATGGGTGAGATTAGTGAATCGAACCATTGGCCCTATATGTTTAAGATGGCCCTTCCTGGCTTTTCTACCCTATTGATTTCTTTGGTCCTATTTACCTCTTATTTATTCTCCTTAATTTCAATAATTAAATGTCCTATGGGGTCAGCGCCAGATACATAAGCACCAATGGCAAGCAATCGCTGGTCAGTCTTTTGAGGTTTCTTCAAAGTTATCAGCAGTTTATTACAATTTATTCGTTCAGTACACTCCGAGCTAGCTTTGTTTATCACCTTCACCCACTCCTGTAAATTAGTTGGGTCTTGTGTTTGGTCTTGTGTAATCTATACCCAAAATCCCCACCAGTGTTCCAAATTGCTAAATCCCAGGTTGAACATTTACGATTGTCTGGGATATTAGTAGGTATAAAACATATATATTTATCAGCCCATGTTAATCTAGCTGCTTGGCCCCTATTTAGACACTTGTCTTGCATTAAGGAACAGAAGTCTATCTCTACCTTGGATCTTTTTCCTACATAGAAAGTTATATTCATCGGGTTATAGTCAAGGCCAGTGTTATACCAATCTGTGAGTTCGGCAAGGTAGCCCGTTCTTAGTCCACCTGTATTAATTGCAGTTCCTCTAATGAATCCTATTAAAACCCATCCCACCTGTATTGTCCCTAATGAAGGCATCCTAGATCTGATTCTTTTGTCCGGGATAGGGGTAGGGAGTCTTCACCAGGTTTGAGACAAGCCTTCCCTACTGAAAGACCACCCTTGGTAGCTGGACTTTTGACAATTGAATCAGATCTTACTCTGTCCCTACCTTCCTAACCAGGTTACAGTGGGACAGGTGGATCCAAGAAGTACATTCTGCAATTTTGACAGCCATAGGGGTTGTTAGCAGGACTTGGTATGGGCCTTCCCAGTAGGGTTGATAACCTTAACCAGGATCTCGTCACCAGGCATTACTAACACAGGTTCGTCTATAGGATCACCTGGAATGAGATTGGGAACAGAAACCTCTTTGTTGGTTAGCATCTTTACCATGTAATCAGCAAGGGTTTAATCTGCTTCCTAATCTGACCTAGTGAATACTTTTAGTTGAGGAATGACATAAGGTCTACCATACATCATTTTAAAGGGTGTCAGCCCTGAGGCCGTAGGTGTCATGTGCATATTTAAGACTTCTAAGGGTAAGCAATATATCCAGTTTTTCCCTGTTCATTCCATAGTTTTCTTCAGCTTATTTTTAAGAATCCCATTGTGTCTTTCTACCAGGCCTGCTGACTGGGGGTGATATGTGCAGTGATTTTTCAGATTTTGTGCCACTAGCGATACAATGTTATTTACAGAATGTGACCCATTGTCACTGTATATTCTCTCGGGTATCCCAAACCTAGGTATTACTATGTTTACCAATGCCTTGGCTACAGAGATTGCATCTGGGTTAGCCATGGGGAATACCTCTATAAACTTAGTGAAGGCATCAATAATTATTATTAAATGCATCCATATAGAATACAAAATATCAATATACTTTAGTAAAAGAAATGCAAGTGAGTGCTATGAGCCATTCTTCCCCAGGAGAGGGGTAGCATGCAATTACATATGTTGAACACTGAACCACTTCATGGACATTGTAATTGTCAACCTAATGTTAATACATTAGTATATTTAAAAGTGAAGGTGTAACATTAATAATAGCATATTGCCCACTGTTATAAAGCGCAAAATATAATGTCTACCTGTCATGAGCTGCAAAGCATGACTGGGATTTACAATCAATCCTTTCAAAGAGCCTGCTCCAAAACCCTACCAAAGTGTTGCTCAAGGTACGGACAAATCACATTTAAGAAAACAGTCACATAGACATAGTCAACAGCATACTAAGGCCTCATGCACACGGCCGTTGTTTTGGTCCGCGTCCGATCCGCATATTTTGCGGCTCGAGCGCGGACCCATTCACTTCAATGGAGCCGCAAAAGATGCGGACAGCACTCTGTGTGCTGTCCGCATCCGTTGCTCTGTTCCGTGGCCCCGCAAACAAAATAGAGCATGTCCTATTCTTGTCCGTTTTGTGGACAAGAATAGGCATCTCTACAATGGGATGTGTTCCGTTCCGCAAATTGCGAAACGGAACGCGGAGCAGCTTCCGTGTTTTGCGGATCCGCAGTTTGTGGACCGCAAAGCACATACGGTCGTGTGCATGAGGCCTAACCCAAAACCAGGGAGGAATAAGGTTTCCTCCGGCGTACATTTCGCTTGCTTGGCGAGGTTGATTCGTTTGGTTCCACACATGACATGTTGATTTATGTTTGTTGTTTTTTGGTATTCTCTTCACACCTGTTTAGTTCAATGAAGTCCATGTTGGAATGGGTATTGTGGTTGTGGAAATTGTCTGCATTTGGGTCTGAGATTACCTTGGGCATTATGTTTGGAACAAATTAAACATGAGAGACAAAGATTTTTTGAATAATTAGTAATACAATAGGCTGTGAAGACTCTGGATGCTATCTCTACCATCCCTCCTGTTGAGACATGACTTGTTCCATGGCTCAATATAGCTGCATATCTGAAAAGATTGCTGAGAAGTATTTCCCTCGGGGACATACATATTCATCATCTTTTTTATTGCACCCTTATTTACCCATTTTTGTTGTTTTACTGCTGCATATCTTTTAGTATTAGTAGATCTATGAGCTAAGATTCAGGTTGTAATGTCAAGACCTGTTTTAGAGCCACTTGTTTGGCTGCCGTGTCAGCTTTATCATTTCCTATAGAAATGGGATCGTCTTTCCTAGTATGTGCAGCACATTTACAGATAGCGACCTTACTTGTTAATTGTACAGCATCTAATAGTTGTAAAATCAAGTCTTTATGATTTATGATTTTCACAGAGGACGTGACCATTCCCCTATTTTTCCACTGTTGGGCAAACTGTAGAAAAGGCAAACTGGCTATCTGTGTATGTATTCACTATTTGCCCTTGTGCCAGTCTGCATACCTCTGTTAGGCCTATTGCAGACGACCGTATGGCTTTTTCAGTGTTTTGCGGTCTGCAAAAAACTGATCTGTAAAAATACGGATGACGTCCGTGTGCATTCTTGTTTTTTGCGATATGGAACAGCTGGCCCCTGATAGAACAGTACTATCCTTGTCCACTATGCGGACAATAATAGGACATGTTCTCCCATCTAAAGCAGTCTGTAACAACGTGGAGGGATTGAGAGTGGTATATCTCTCTAGAGTAAGATGAGGTTGTGACAATACATGCAAGAGAGATGTCTAGATGGTGAGAGGTATGAGATTTTGTTTTGTAATAAAATTAAAGCAACTACATGTGGGACTTTGAGTGTGAGTGGATGGAAAAGTAATAACGAGGCTGAAGCCTTTATGGCTTCTGATGCAGCAACTACAGCTTGCACACGGGGAGGCAAGGCTCTCTTTACAGGATCAAGGCCATTAGGGGTGCTACAATTGCTGCATAGCTGGAAATCCAGCTTCCACAAAAATTGGCCATTCCCAAAAAAGACATAATTTGTCTCTTTGTTCTTAGTCTTGGGGCTGTAATATAGCAGTTTTGCAGGCCTCGTCAAGATGTTTCCCCTCTGTGAGAGATTGTAACCCAGGTATCTGACTATGTTCTGACATAATTGTAGTTTGCTTTTATTCACTTTATGGCCTTGTTGTGCTTGTTATACAATCTTCCTCATTTTCTGAGGCTAGCAGAATGCCATCCTTATATAGCAAAAGCTGGCTTCCTTAAGGAGGCTCAAACTTCGCAAGATTTGCTGACCTAGCCTGAGAAAATATAGTTGGTGACCCCCAGTACCTCTGAGGTATCCTGGTGAACGTATATCCTTTTCCCTTATAGGGAGAAACAAACCAAAACTGCCTGTCCTTATGTACAGCTAATACTGAAGATTGCATTGCTGATGTCAATCACAGAGAAGAATTAGTTTTCTGGTTTCTATTTCAATACTTTTTATTGAGTTTTCCAGCACATAAAGTATATTGCACATTTATATGTAGAAAATACAATCTCCATCATATATTTGAACAAACAATTGCGATTACAATCGACAAATAAAGTATACAAACACTGTGAAGTGGAACAAAGTGAACCAGACAAGAAAACAGTGAAACAGCAAGAAATAAACTAAACTAAAATAAAAGTACTGTCTCTGAATCTTTGCTTATCTCTTTTTTTATCCCTGTTTGTATGAAGGCTGTGATATCCACATATGCCACAATTTATCCACCTTACAATTATGCAGGAACCAATAGGAAAGTAGTTTTTCATAAGTATATGTAGTATTGAATGTTACCACTACTACTTTCAAATCTGGGGGTTTTATCTCCTTCCAGTGTCGTAGCACCACCAGTTTTGCAATCATTAGAACATACCATACCCCACAATATTTCGAGCAGTTGCAGGAAAGAAATCTATGTTCAGGAAAAGGAGAGCAAGGCCTGGGGAGGGTTCCACTCTATAGTGCTGTCACAGTGGGGAGTGGGGGAAAACTCTGCACGTATAACGTAGGAAAATGGGAAAGCAGCTAGGCCTGGACACCAGGAATGGGGGCAGGACACATCCTAACGCCAACGTCATCCTATCCCTGACCTTCTAACTGTATGAGCCGGCCTCGATGGGTGGGGGACTCATACTCTGTAACCTGGATCCTACTGACCCTAACGGTCCCTGCAATATGGAAGTCAGGAATAAGAGACACAAAGGGGTGACATCAAAGGACATCAGGTGACAATGATGTCCAATAAGGTGGCCCTCAAGGACTGGGCAGATGGAATAGCACCAGCTCCTCAAGACACTGAAGACAAACTGACCTCAGGCTCACTACTCCAGAACAATAAGAGCCATAAGACCACACCCAGCTCCACCTAGCTCACCTCTTAACCCTGTGCTTACCAGAATGAGAAGGAAGACAGCCTTAAAGTGGAAGTTCCCCGCATGCAACAACAACAACACGTTGCCACCGGCAACAAGCATGCATGGCCAAAGTGTCACAGCAAACATCACCAAGCCATGACAAGTGCAGTATCTCAGATAACAGTGAGAACACTGCGTTCCAGGAGGAGAGGAGGATAGGGCATGACCACAAGGTGTGGAGTAAGTACCTCTTTGGCCACATAGACGCCAGCAATAAGGCGGCGAGTTTGGAAAAATAATGTGCAGTCTACTAGGTGTATAGTACCAACGTAGGAGAGTTTTCATAGCTGTCTCATAATGAGTAGTACATCTGAAAGTTGTAGAGGAAAAGAGAATGGCCTTACTCCAAGCATCAGCTTCATAAACTCTGCTCATCTCCTTTTCCCAAGTTATGATCGGGGTTGTTTTCACAAATGTGGTGGTACTTAATAGAGTGTCATAGATCGGTCTCATTATTTTGATTTTAGGGGAAGTAAGTTTGAAAAGGGCTAAAATATCGGTATGAAGGATGGATGAGATTTTTTGAGGGTTGCTAGTAAATGTCTGATCCATAGATATTTATAAAAGTCCCTGTTTGGGATTCCATAAGTTTCATGCAGATCTATAAAGGACCGTAATATCTCCTGGGAATACAGTTGTTGAATCGTGTTCATCCCATTCTGTGTCCAATTACGTAAAGACATATCATCCATTGGTTTGTAGTTGTAGGAGTACAGTGATGACCGAGTTTTAGTAAGGCGAATACCCAGGTATTGTATTTCATTATCTTGCCAGTCTAAGAGAAAAAAGATTTCAGTAAATGGATAGTTTCTTGGGGGATGTTCAGGGGTAATATTTGAGATTTGGACGCATTGATCTTATAGTATAATAGGGAACCATATTCAGAAATGATATCTAGTGCACCCTGTAATGAACTATTCGGTTCAGTTAAAGTGAGAATGATATCGTCCGCATATAGAGAGATAAAGTGTTGTCTACCTCCTATGTTGATTGCTTGATGATATTATCATTTAAGCGCAGGTGTTGTGCTAGGGGTTCAATGGTTAGTATAAAGATGAGTGGATGCAAAGGACCAATTGATACGGTCGAATTCCTTCTCGGCATCTAGAGTTACTGCCACCATAGGAACCCTCCATGCCTCAGCATAGTCCAGGATATTTTATACCAGTCTGGTGTTGTCAAAAGCTTGTCATCCCCTGACAAATCCAGGTTTCACCAAAAGAGGTATGACTGATGATAGTCTAGAGGCTAATATCTTGGCATAAAGCTTAATATCAACGTTTAAGAGGGATATAGGCCTAAAAGTTTGGGGAACATCTGCCAGCTTTCCTAGTTTAGGTAATGTTGCAATTAATGCAGAGAGCATCTTAGGTGGGAATGGAACACCCTGTGTAGCTTGTTGGAAAACCGATTCCAAACAGGGGGATATTAATGTGGAGAGCTTTTTATAAAATTCCCCTGGACCTGGGCCATCTGGACCTGGGGATTTGCTAGCGGGTAGTGTTTTAATAGTGGTGAGTATCTCAGCTACAGTGATGGGGGCACCTAGAGTAGTTAAAGATTTATCTGTCAGGGTTGGTAGTTGTGCTTTAGTTAAAAAGTCCTGAATTGAGACAGACAAGCCATCCTGAGGGGGTTGTTGGCCTCCAATAATGTAAAGAACATGATAATATGATTTAAATTGTGTGGCAATATCCCTGGGGTCTGTATATTTAGCCCCAGTGGTCGGATCTTTAATATGGGGATTCTAGAGCGAGTATGCTGGGATTTTAATCTAGAAGCTAGGAGTTTGACAGCTTTGTTACTTTGGGCATACTATCTGGTTTTAGTTTTAACAAGGACCCTTTCATAATCATGTAGGATTAAGTTTCTTAATTGGTTACGAGTATCCCTTACGGATTGGGAAGTATTAGCCGTTGGGTTCTGTTTGTTCAGCTTTTCAAGTTTGTCTAGCTCAGTCAATAAGATGGTTTGCTTATGTTCCCTGGCTTTCTTGTCCTTATGGCCTATCTTCATTAACACTCCCCTTATGAAAGCTTTATAGGCCTGTCATTCAAAATACACATTAGATGAGGTCCCTGTGTTGAATTTGAAAAATTCTTCAGTGGCATTCTCTATCTCTTTCCCATATATGGAGTGACCAAGGAGAAAAGTATTATTTCTCCATATTCTGTCCAGATTTTTATCAGAACCCTAATAAATCCCATATGTAGAGTGTCCAAGGAGAAAAGTATTATCTCTCCATATTCTGTCTGGATTTTTATCAGAACCCTCCTGAATAGTGAGTGTTATCGCCGTGTGGTCCGCCCATTTAATGAGGTTAATACTTGAAGCTGGCCAGCTAAGACCTGTCCTAGGTTGCTAATATGGCTTATATGTGTATACAGCTAGACCTGCCAATAACCTTAATACAGCTCTAGTGATGAGCGAGCATGATCGGCGGAATACCGGTTCGGCTCGAGCGGGTGCGAATAAGACAGGTGCCCTAGCGCCATGCTCGAGTGTCGGCCCTGCATGTTTTGCGGGTTGTAAGCAGCCAATCAAGGTGAAAGTAAGTACTGCCCTCACTGTAATGCCAGTAGCCATGTTGGCTGCTGGCATTACAGTGATTGGCTGGCCGAAACGCGTCATCGGGTGCTATATAGCACCCAATGATGCATGTTTGGCTCAGACGTACACAGGGAGAGCAGAGCGTAGGAAGGGAAAGACAGAGTAGGGAGCGAAATTTACCAGATTTTATCAGAAACAAGATTTGCAAAGACCCAAATGGCCTTTTAAGGACAGCAGTGTGTGTGTGTGTGATTTACAGCAGCAATCAAATTAACTCTTGTTTCAGGGACAGTGCTTCTGAAGGGACAGATAGTGCAGTTTGTTTTACCAGAAGCTTTTCCAAAACCCCAAAGTCCTTTTTAGGACTACTGAGTGTGTTTGACAGCAGCAAGATATTTTTATTGTGTACCTATAAGTGACATATACTGTACGTCATCCGCAGACTGTGTCTGTAATAATCTGGCCCACATCTAGTGTCTATAGTGTGTGGCTTTGTGTAAAAATACTGTACTACATCAGCAAACAGTGTCTGTAGCGTAAATTCCTTTAATCTGGGTCTAATAGTGTCCATATTCTGAGGATTTCTGTGACATATACTGTCCGGCATCCCAAAACAGTGTCTGTATTTAAAATTACATTAACCTAGCCATAATATACTGTCCATTTTCTGTCTCTTTCTGTGACACAGTGTCTTTCTGTTTTTTTTGGGACATATACAGTCTGGCATCTGAAAACATTGTCTGTATTTAAAATTACATTAATCTGGGCCTAAAATATTGTCAAAAATCTGGTGTTTATTGTGACATATACAGTCTGGAATCTGAAAACATTGTCTGTATGTAAAATTACTTTCATCTGGCCATAATATACTGTCCATATTCTGGGAGTTTCTGTGACATATACTGTCCGTCATCCCAAAACAGTGTCTTTATCAGACATTAAAAAATGTGCGCCACATATTGTGACAAAACCAGTAATATGAAGAAGGCGAGCACTAAGGGACAGGGAAGTGGGCGTGATGCTGATGGTGCACGCAGAGGCCGTGGCCCTGGGCGCATTGAAACTGTGCCTGCTGCCAGTACACCAGAAAAAACAAAACATTCACCGTACCCAGCTTTATGTCCAACTTAGCTGGGCGGCACAGGACAACACTGTCCAAGTCAGACCAGTGCGAACAGTTGGTTGGTTGGATTGCCGAAGATAATGCTTCCAGTCGGTTAAGCACCATCCTCTTGTCCAGTCTCTGTAGCCAAGAGTCTGGTCAACCGAATCCTCACTCTGATCATCCTTCCTCCCACCATGGAGAGGCTTGCCAAACGAGTGATCCCACACTCGGATATTCCGAGGAGCTCTTTCCAGCGCCACAATTAGATTTGGCCCTCGCGCCCAGCACGCTTGAAGAGGTACCTGAGATATTGTGCCCTGATTCCCAACCTCTTGAGCCTTCACAGTCTCAAGAAGATGACGCCAAACATGCGTTCACGAGGTGGATGATGATGAGACACAGTTGTCAATCACTGAGGTTGTGGTAAGGTCAAGTCAGGAGGATGAGCAGAGTGAGGAAGTGGAAGAGGACGTGGTGGACGATGAGGTCACTGACCCAACATTGGAAGGTGAAAAGCTGAGCGAGGACAGCAGTACAGAGGGGGAGGGATCCGCAGCACCGCAACAGTCTGGAAGAGGCAGTGGGGTTGCAAAAGGAGACGTCGGCCAACACCAAACAGGCCCGCAACCATTACAGCAAGCACCCCCATGCGTAAATCTACCTTGCCAAGGGGTAGGTGTTCCGCAGTAGGGCGCTTTTTTTAGGAAAGTGCAGACGACAAAAGAGCGGTAGTTTACAACCTCTGCTGTACCAAAATGAGCCAGGGCGTGAACACTAGCAACCTCACCACCACCAGCATGATCCGCCACATGGCATCCAAGCACCCTAATAAGTGGGCCGAACGCCTGGGTCCATAATCTGGGTCTGCGGGTCACACCACTGCCTCCTCTTCCCTGTGTTACGCACTGCTGGCCAATCCCCTGTTGAAGGCGCAGGCCCGGATGCCCCTCGTCCTGCACCTGGACCTTCGCATGAACTGTCAGCAACAACATCCACTTACCTGTCCCAGCGCAGCGGCCAAATGTCAATAACACAGGCATTTGAACGCAAGCGCAAATACCCACCCACCCACAGGCCATAGCACTAAATGCGCAACTTTCGAAATTACTGGCCCTTGAAATGTTGCCATTTAGGCTTGTGGACACTGAGGCCTTCCGCAGCCTGATGTCGGCAGTCGCCCTCGGTACGCAGTCCCCAGCCGCCACTATTTTTCACGGTGTGCCATGCCCGCCTTACACCAGCATATGTCCCAGAACATCACCCGTGCCCTGACCAACGCACTTACTGGGAAGGTCCATCTCACCACGGACACATGGACGAGTGCTGGTGGCCAGGGACGCTACATTTCCCTGACCGCACACTGGGTGAATGTTGTGGAGGCCGGGAGTGAGTCGTACCCTGGGATGGCACAGGTGCTACCCACGCCCAGGATTAGGGCCCTAGCCATGAGGGTCTCCACCAGCAGCTATGTTACTGACTCCAACCCCCACTTTTCCTCATCTGCCGCCTCCTCCTCCACTTCCACCTCCAACAGCAGTCAGCCATCAGTCGCTAGCTGGAAGCTGTGTAGCACTGCGCAGGTGGGTAAGCGTCAATACCTTAGTATTACAGTCCAACACAGTGTATCTTCCATGTAGTTTATCATTTAGCTATAATAGCCTGCCTGCACTCAATGCGCTGCCTGTGCTGTTCATAGTGCGTCCTGCGCTGATGAATGGCAGGAAAAGTAGTAGTAACAGCGACATCTAGTGTCAGAACTATGAACTGCATTCAATCCATCAATAGACTAAGCTGTAAATTGTTGTTACTCCAACAGAGACTGGGGAGCATCGCTGCGGCGGAGCACAGTGATGATGTCATCTCTTGTGCCCGGCTCTGCGCTCCTGCCTAAGGCTGCTGCACAGACCAGATAAGATGATTGAAGATCCGCTTCATCGATGCTGCGCTCCTCCCCTAGGCATCTCTTCAGCCAGTCTTCACCTCCATGAGTTTCAGCTTTTTTAATCAATTGTTTTAGGAGGTCTTCCATTTTTCCTGTCTGTCTGAGACAGTTGTTTGCAATCCATCAGTGGTGGTCGTGCTTGCACAATATAGAAAAAAGCACCAGCCAATGTGCGCTCCCATGGTTCCGGCCACCAGAGAGGCTGAAGCTTTTTCCTATAGTGTGCAAGCACGACCACCACTGATAGATTGCAGGGTGGTCTGTAACCATGGAAACGAGCAGTGTATAATGTGATGGAAAAATGAATCCAGCCAGCAAAGGAGGCAATATGGAGAATCACAATACATTAGTAAGTGCCTTGTATTCACTTTCTCTACATGATAAATATAATTTGCTGAAGTGAGAGGACCCCTTCATGTACCCCTTTATTATGATGTCGCATTTGTATCTATAACCATATTATGTCCTCATGTACCTCAATTGTTTCTGGTTTTTACCTACAATCATTGTTTCTTCATGGCCCTGTAATAAGTGGTCCATAATCGTGCCATACAAACCGAATTTACAACCCACTCTACTACTATTTACTTTTACATGTCTATCTACGCTATACTGATCGTGTTCTTCATTTGACCCTATTGGCACGGATCAGCTATCTCATAGAGAATGTACAACATGTGACAGTACATAACGTATGCAGCCAGCTGGAACCCACCAGTTCTTCAAACCACTAATTATCCTATTTTTTTCGAGCTCCAGCATGTTTCCATAAATCATATCCATCTACTTCTGTGATTATGCACAATATATGCTTTATTTTCTTTATGATACATGTTTTTTTAAAACGATCTTTTTCCTTATATCCATCAGCTTAAATAAGGGCACCCACTAAACGGGCCCGAAACATTGCGCTGATGACTATTTTGCACTGATTTGTACTTTATACCACTGGTATTGAAAACCGATTGAAATTAATTTAATAAAAGAAGCAATAAAATAAAAATCCATTGGCATGCTGTCTCCTACTATTTATGACAAAAAGTATACATGGGCCTTCAGGTGGAGGGACTTGCACCCACAAAAACCATTTACGGGTACTTTCACACTAGCGTTTTGGATTCCGTTTGTGAGATCCGTTTCAGGGCTCTCACAAACGGTCCAAAACGGATCAGTTCAGCCCCAATGCATTCTGAATGGATAAGGATCCGTTCAGAATGCATCAGTTAGGCTCCGTTCCGCCTCTATTCCATTTTGGAGGCGGACACCAAAACGCAGCATGCAGCATTTTGGTGTCCGTCTGAAGAGGCGGAGCCTAACGGATCAGTTTTTTTTACAATGTAAGTCAATGGGGACGGATCCGTTGTCAGTGACACAATATGGTGCATTTGAAAACGGATCCGTTCCACATTGACTTTCAATGTAATTCAAAACGGATCCGTTTTGGACTTTGTCATTTTTCTTTAAAGATAATGCAAACGGATCCGTTCTGAACGGATACAAACGTTTGCATTAGAGGTGCGGATCCGTCTGTGCAAATAAACAGACGGATCCGCACCAACGCTAGTGTGAAAGTACCCTAAGGGAAGAGTGCTATGCACTGCTTGTTTCCATGGTTATGACCACCCTGCTATCCAGCAGTGGTGGTCGTGCTTGCACACTATAGGAATAAGTGCCGGCCCATGTGCACACCCACTGTCCCGGCCACAAGGAGGCTGGTGCTTTTTTCATATAGTGTGCAAGCAGATCCACCGCAGATGGATTACAGGGTGGTCATAATCCCTGCATATGACTAGTGTATAATGTGATGGAAAAATGAATCCAGCCAGCAAAGGAGGCAATATGGAGAATCACAATACATTAGTAAGTGCCTTGTATTCACTTTCTCTACATGATGAATGCCATCTGCTGTAGTGAGAAAAAGAATTTTAAGAATTTTAGCAGCAATACAGAGCAATGCAGGGAGGACACAGATCCTGTCACCCCTAGTTTTCCTAGCCCAGGGGCAAGAAGTGTGATTAAAGTTATACAAAAACAATTATAAAAAAAATCTATTAACCACCTCGTTACCAGAGTGTTTATCCCCCTTCCTTACCAGGCCAATCTTTCAGTTTTTGCAATCGTCCTATCTAACTGCAAATAACTAATTATTTTCTGAGCTAATCTACATGTATTTCATATTATTCTTAACAGGACACTGTAGACCTTTCTTTTATATCATTAGATGACAGATATATATTTTTTAAAAATTTTTAAGGAAAAACTGAAAGTTATATATAAAAAAAATTTTTTTTCATTCTTCGCAATATTTGTTAACTGTTATAAAAGTACTATGAACTGAGTGCAGCACATTAAAGATTTCGGAGGCCTACTTTTCTATTGCTGGTTTTATGGCACCATACCGCCAGAACACGCGCTGTACAGCGCCGATACCTGAGATACACACACTAAGGTATATTGGGGAATGAGTCTGACCTCTGGTGGTTGTTTTTAGTAGGACAAAGTTCATATTCACTTAGGCTGACCTAATTTATTTGTGCATGAAAAATGTTGCATATGTGTGGGGAAGAGTCACATGTCTCCTGGAAAGTGTCACTTTTAAAGGGAACCTGTCATCAACCTTATGCTGAGCTCACTGAGGTCATTATAAAGTAGTGACAGAAATGCTGATGTCAGCACTGTGTCACTCATGATCTAAAAGTAAGTGGTTGCCGAGAACCAGCATCATAATCATTGCAGCCCAGGCCTTGAAAAGAGTCAAATCTACCTGAGAATAGAGATGTCGCGATTCGCCAACATAACATTTTCTGTTCGCGAACGGCAAATGCGAATTTCCGCAAATGTTCGCGAACGGGCGAACCGGGCGAACCGCCATAGACTTCAATAGGCAGGCGGATTTTAAACCCACAGGGACTCTTTCTGGCCACAATAGTAATGGAAAAGTTGTTTCAAGGGGACTAACACCTGGACTGTGGCATGCCGGAGGGGGATCCATGGCAAAACTCCCATGGAAAATTACGTAGTTGACGCAGAGTCGGGTTTTAATCCATAAAGGGCATAAATCAACTAACATTCCTAAATTGTTTGGAATAACGTGCTTTAAAACATCCAGTGTGTGTATACGATCAGGTATGATGTTGTATCGATCAGGTAGTGTAAGGGTTACACCCGCTTCACAGACATTGACAGACCAAACTCCCCTTTTAACGCACCGCATGCGATGTTCGCCGGGAACTGTTTGCCGGCGAATAGTTCGGGACATCTCTACCTGAGAAGAGTCCTGGTTATTATAATCTCCTGCTCTCCCGCCATCTGCTGATGATTGTTCTCTCCTAGAGAGAAAGGGAGAAAACTCGGTAGAAGCCGGTCAGTCATCGGCAGGAGAGCAGGAATTCATGAATAACCAGGACTCTTCTCAGGTGGCCGGGACTCTTTTCTAGGCCCAGTCTGCAATGATTGTGATGTTGGTTCTCGGTGTTACCCGCGTTCGTGGTGGTAGTGCAGACTAGTGTCACGATGCAGCCGACAGCGTCTGTTTTAACAGAGGAGAGACACAAGCATGTAGCTCAGTTGATGTCCAGCTTTAATATCACTTGTAATAATATACAGAAGAGAAAATAGATAACCTTATAGGTTAACATAACAACAATTATATTCCATCTATAGTTATAACACTAACCTGTTTTAACAGAGGAGAGACACAAGCATGTAGCTCAGTTGATGTCCAGCTTTAATATGAGTATCAGGCCCTAACTCTCCTCAACCAGTGTAATCATGTTAGAGCTCCCTCTAGTGACAGCCTTATGTTTTTGTGCTGTTGGGAGGTCTGAATTTAACCCTGTTACACACTCCCCTGTTTTTTAAATAAGTGTCTCCTGACATTTATGCATGGAATCAATCATAGTTCAGATCATCGCAATCGGCATATGTTGCTGGCAAAAGTATGAACATGAGGGTATATAGATGGGCCCCTCTATCTCTGGGGAATCACAGTGCTGTTCGATCATATCTGCATGAACATTCCACTTTTGAAAAGAGGGTTTTCCCAGGGTCTCATATGTGAATATCTTCTTTGGTTTTCTTGTTCTCTGGGAATAGTCTGATTGTCGTGGAGGACTGTCATGTCTCTGTTCTTCAAGGACATTTGGTATAACTGCATCCTTGTCACACCGGGAATCTACTTGTTGTGAGGATGGTGCTACAGACCCTTCTGTAAAGTCTATGGGCAAGTCCTGGACTTCCTCATCTAATGAGCGATGGCTTTCCAGTTGTTCTTCTGCAAGTTCTATAGGCAGGTCTTGAACATTTTCCTCAAGCATGCTGTGATGTTTCCGCTGTTGTTGTGAGGCATTGCGATCCCTAGGATGAAATTCTTCAGCCTCAGCTCGTAGTTGAGGAGTGATACCTTGCTCACTGTATTGAAACAGTTCAGGACAGTAATAATACCCTTCATCTGAGGAATCTGAGTCTGTGCTTTCTGCATTGCTGTTTACTTCAGGTCTAGCTACTGGTCTGGTGTGAATCCTCTTCCCTGATTTTTTTGGTTTGTTTTCCAGAGGCAAATCTCTGACAGGAAGCAACAAATTGCGATGAATCACTCTTGTTGGTTTATTGCCTTTCTCTGATTCAACTTTATAAATATGTTCTGGCCCTATCTGTTCAACTACCCTGTATACATCTTTTTCCCAGTAGGTGCGGAGTTTCCCTGGCCCTCCCGCTCTGACAAATTTCTTACAAGAACACGGTCACCAGACTGAAGAGCGACTCCTTTGACATGCCTGTCATAGTACTTTTCCCCTTTTGAGATGACTTTTGGCTGGTCTCAGATGCAATTCTATAAGCTTCCTTCATTTTCAAGGCCCATTTCTCAGCATAGTCTTGAGGTGAAGCTGCTCCTTTTCATTATCCAGGTCAAATATCAGATCTATTGGTAGACGAGGTGTCCTACCATATAGCAGGTAGTGAGGGCGTAGCCAGTTGCATCATGCCTGGTACAGTTATATGCATGGACTATGTGTGGGAGATACTCTTTCCACTGAGTTTTCTTTTCTTCTTCTAACGTCCGGAGCATTTGCAAAAGTGTTCTGTTCAGTCTCTCAACTGGGTTGCCTTGTGGGTGGTACGGTGTAGTCCTGGAATGGGCTATTCCTGACAACTGTCTCAACCTTCTAAAGAGGTGGTTCTCAAATTCCTTGCCTTGATCGTGATGTAATTTTTCAGGATATCCAAATACAGGGATGAAATTGTCAAAAATCTTCTCTGCAGCTGTTTTTCCCGCTTTGTTGCGAGTAGCATATGCCTGGGCAAAGCGGGTGAAATGGTCCATGACTACCAGTATGTATTCATAGCCACCTCTGCTCTTCTCCAGGTGAAGGAAATCTACTGAGACAAGTTCAAAGGGAGCACTTGTTTTAATAGCACCCAGAGGTGCCCGGTCTGGTACTGTTGGATGCTTCTGTTTGAGGCAGCTACATCTTTTAGTGACATAATCTGTTATCTCTTTCTGCATGAAAGGCCAGTAAAATCTTTCTCTTGCAAGCTGCATCACTTTTTCTGCTCCACAGTGGCCCATGTCATTGTGTAAATGTTTCAACACTATTGGGGTTAGTTTCTCTGGAACCACTATTTTGTTCTGTCGTCGTAAAATGTCATCTTTCACACTCAGTTTGCCCCAATCATGTATGAGTTGTTTCCCTCTCCTTCCCAGGTCCGTTTTGTCTTCCTTTGAGGGTACGTCCTTCTTCAGTTTTAGATCCATCACCACTCGAATAGCTTTGTCTTCTGACTGAGCAGTTCTGAGCTTATCCTTTGTAATAATTTCCTGAGGATCAATAGCTCGAAATTTTTCTTCAACTTCTGGTTCTAGGGCTAGTGACATGGCCCAAAGATCTGCTTCATCAACCCTTGCATTGCTTCCTTTCCATATAGCAGAGATAGTCTGTGATGGAATCACCTTTGTAAATTCATCTTCATCTTCGGCCGTATTCAATGGCATCCTTGACAGAGTATCAGCATCTGCATTTTTCTTCCCTGGGCGATATTTAATATCAAAACAGAAATCAGCTAACTCCCCTACCCATCGGTGTCCCACGCTATTTAGTCTTGCTGAGCTGAGGACATAGGTCAGGGGGTTATTGTCGGTAAAAACAGTGAAAGTGGAAGCATAGTACAGATAGTCCCGGAACTTATCACAAATGGCCCACTTCAAGGCTAAGAATTCCAGTTTACCTGAGTGTAGGTGATAATTTTTCTCGGTGGGTGTTAGTGTCCGTGAACCAAACCCAATAATACGTAGTTTATTCTCCTGATGTTGGTACAGCACTGCACCCAACCCGTCCTGTGATGCGTCAGTATGCAAAATAAATGGCAGGTTAAAGTCCGGATAAGCAAGAATTGGGGGTCTGGTTAGCAACGCTATTATCTTGTCAACAGTTTCCTGATGCTTTGCTGTCCATTGAACTGAGGTTCCTGAGGGTAACTGTTGTGTTCTTCCTGCCTTTACATGCAGCCTCTCCTTCGCTAAATTGTTTCTACTTGCTTTCTTGGATTCTTTCTTTGTCTGAAGCAAGTCATATAGAGGTTTCGCAATTCGGGAGAAGTTTTGTATAAAACAGCGGTAATAACTCAAGAACCCCAGTAGTTTTCTCACATCTCCCACTGTCTTTGGTGTTTTCTCTCTGACTGCTTGAATTGCTTCTGTATCTTTTGGGTCCAGTCGAATCCCATTGCCTGACACAAGTCTTCCTAGGAACCTCACTTCTCTTTTGAAAAGTTCACACTTATTTGGTCTCAACTTAATCCCATATGCACGCATTCTCTGAAAAATCTTTCTTAGACTTTCAATATGTTCTGGAAAAGTCTTAGAATAACACAGAACGTCATCAAGATAGGGTGAACAACATTCATCTCTCAGACCTTCCAGGGTCTCTTCCATACACCTTTGGAATGCTGCTGGGGCATTCATCAAGCCAAAAGGATCCTCACCCATTCATGTAGCCCCCATGGTGTACTGAATGCTGTCATGTGCCTTGATTCTTTGGAGATAAACCCTTGATGGTAAGCACTTCCCTGATCCAAAATAGAGAACCATGAGAATCCACTCAGATTATCTAGGAGATCTTGAGATCGTGGTAGGGGATGCCTATCAGGTACAGTCTTCTTATTTAATTCTCTGAAGTCAATGCACAGTCTCAAGCTGCCATCTTTTTTCCGTACACATACCACAGGTGAGGAGTAAGATGATTTTGACTTGCGTATCCACCCCCTCTTCATTAGCTTCTGTATATAATCTTTTACTTCCTGATATAAGGGTTTTGGTATGGAATTGTAGGACTTCTGAACTGGTATCTTGTCTGTTAAATTGATCTGCAGATTCAGATTAGGAATACACCCAATGTCTTCCTCCTCTTTTGCAAAAATGTCAGCCTCCTCCCACAACATCTGCCTAGCAAGTGTCTGCTGCTCTTCAGTGAGATGCTGTAGATCTACGGGCGGATTCCATTTCTCGCCTTGTAAGCTTTGGGCATTTGCTTGCATCATGGATATTGTATTCCTATTTTTTTCTGTGTCGCTTGTTTTGCAGATTTAATCTCATCCACAGGGATCTCTTCCATAATTGGGTAGATCATGCCTAACACAGTCCTTGGTTGAATGTATACAGTATGTTTAGTGGTGTTCTGAACGGGAATCTTTATCTGTTTTGTTCGTCCCCTGTGTATCTTCACAAGTGTAGGGAATGTTTCCAGACCCTCAAGACATTGACTGGGCAATAGTGGCTCAAACAGCACTGTTTCCTCGCCAGGCCAGGAACCAACATTACACAGAATCTCACATGATTTCCCTTTCATGACCCTAATGCTTTGACTACCTGTATATATGCTACGTACCAACTCATTATCTTTACTCATGGGTGACAATACCAGACCCACCAAAGCATTTGCTTTACATTTTCTTACATGTAATGCCTCACTTAATAGTATGGTGACACTACTTTGATCAGAGTTACCACTGTCAGCATTTTCTTTAATCAATTCTTCAATTGCATTAAACCCTATAATTGGGGTAAAGGGGCAATGTTGGCTAACTAACATGGGTACAACCATAGTTACCTTTTCTCTATTATTCTCAATTTTTAGTTCAAGCTCAACCCATCCATCATAAGGAATAACAGACCCATTTGCCGCTTTAATTGTTAAGCATTCATTTTCTCCTAACAATTTTCCAATAGGCTGTACTGTAGCGTGCTGCTGGTATTGTTTTATCCAGCTTGCAGCCACAATACTGATTTGGGACCCTGTGTCAACAAGTGCTTTTGTGGACACACCTCCCAAACTGCAAGTAAGCAAGCATTTATTCCCTATCAGTCTGGCTACTTTTCTCCTGTCCCCACTCTTTGGTTGGAGGGGCATTTCACTAAGTTTTGTGACTGTCTGGGACTTGTCTTGAGAACTGGTCACTGGTTGTCCCTCCCTGTGACCATTCCTCGTTTCCCGAGAACCTTTTCTGTTTCATGCAGCCACGTGCACTGTGACCTTCCTGACCACATTTAAAACAATGCCAACATTTTTCTCTCCCCTCATGCACACATTGCTTACATTTAGGCACAGTCTTGGGTTTAACACTGTCATTCACTACCTTCACCGGCCCATGTTCATTCTTTTGTATTACCCCTGCCTGTAGCAGCAATTGTACATTCTTTGTGAGAGCAGCAACTTGTGTTGTCAACTCTACCAGAGAGGGTTGATTGTCACCAGCCTGGTGTATGGATTCTCTTACATCCTGTGTCTGGATGACATTGGTAGTAGTCAGCTTGGATCTGCCACTTAATCTGGCTTGCCTCTCTGCTTCTATTCTGGCTAGCTTGGTAACTATTTCTAGCAGCACATCATCACCTGTAGATAAGTCAGAAATATATGGCTTAATCTCTCTTCTAATGTCACTATATCTCTCACTTAACCCCTGATATAACGTGTGAAGAAACACTCCTTGTACCAAATTCTTGTCATAAGTAATTGCAGCACCAACTTGTTGAGAAGACCACAAAACTTTCTGTTTTAGTCCCATAATTCTATACACAAACTGCTGCGGAGTTTCTTTATCATGCTGTTTAGCGTTCATCAGTTCCTGAAACAAGTCCGTGCCGCTCCTGTCCTGAAGATGTGAGCGCAGAAACCTTTAAGCTCTGCCACAGAAAGATCCTCCTTGTTTACCAGCATCTCCTTAAAAGTTCCTGGTTTCACAGTTTTCAGCACAGTTCTGATGATTTCTGACTCTGAGTATCTTTCTTGTATTCCTTCATCAATCTGTCTACATACACTGCTATATGTAAGTTCAGAGTCCCAGTCTGAAATTTGCCCACCATAAATTTTAAACTCCTTTCTTGGCAGGTAAGCTGCTAAGTCCTTTAATGTAAACCCACTTTCTGCCATTTGCCCTGTCCTGTCCTTTGTGTGAATTGTGCTGTGCTCTCTGTTCACACTTTCATGTGGAGTGTCAGAGTGTCTTTCTTCTAGCAAGGACTCAGCCAGTTCTTTTATCTGAAGCAGATATGCCTTCCCACTGTCCTCCATGCTGCACACTGCTTCTCCCTGTAAATGTCCCAGGATGTACTCACAGATCTCCTGCTCACTTGAACCTGTAGCTTGGGGAACTTCTTTTCCAGCATCTCCCTGAATCTGTACAGCAAGTGAGTGCAACTGATCCTCAGACAATGTGTGCAGCAGCTTCTGGATCTGCCACTGCAGCTTCTTCACTGATGCTGCGTCAGCCATCTTAGATCCTGTGTAGCTTGCTTGAAGCCTTCCCTCTCTCCCTTCACTGTAATGGCAGCCTTCTCACTCTGTGACTGTCTTGCACGATAATTACATATCACGGACGAGCCCCCAAATGTTACCCGCGTTCGTGGTGGTAGTGCAGACTAGTGTCACGATGCAGCCGACAGCGTCTGTTTTAACAGAGGAGAGACACAAGCATGTAGCTCAGTTGATGTCCAGCTTTAATATCACTTGTAATAATATACAGAAGAGAAAATAGATAACCTTATAGGTTAACATAACAACAATTATATTCCATCTATAGTTATAACACTAACCTGTTTTAACAGAGGAGAGACACAAGCATGTAGCTCAGTTGATGTCCAGCTTTAATATGAGTATCAGGCCCTAACTCTCCTCAACCAGTGTAATCATGTTAGAGCTCCCTCTAGTGACAGCCTTATGTTTTTGTGCTGTTGGGAGGTCTGAGTTTAACCCTGTTACATCGGCAACCACTTATTTTTTAACTTATAAATGACAGACCGCTGAAATCAACGCACCTGTCTCTACTTTATGCTGCTGTTAGTATGGGCTGCATAAAGGTGATGACAGGTTCCCTTTAAAGCAAAAAAAGTCATGCCTCAGCACTCAAAACAGACGAAGAAAAGTACGCCAGCCCTGGGGTGGAGTAGAAATTAGAGTGTTTTTGCAACAAATTCAGGCGCAAAAAAAGGCGCACCTACATAAATAGGTCAGAAAAAAAGTCACAAGTTTCTCTAAAAACCTCTAAATTAAGCCTCATTCAGACATCAGTGTTTTAGGTTACATGCCCATGACATCTCCGTGTTTTGCGAATCCGCAAAACACTCATGCTGGCTGTGTGCTTTCCGCAATTTATGGAACGGAACGGGCCGCCCATTATAGAAATCCCTATTCTTGTCTGCAAAACTTTTTTGCAGGGCCACGGAACAGAGCAATGGATGCGGACAGCACACAAAATGGTTCAAAGGCCCCTTGCAGATGAGTGTGTGTCAAGCTGCAGCTCCTGTCCTGACCTCACTAGCATTATATTCATTCATGATGGTATGTAACCCTTACAGCTTTTGAATGTATTAGATAAAGGGGAAATAATAGCATTCTTAATAAAGAATGCTTAGTAAAATGAAGTGGAAGGGGTTAAAAATAATAAAAGTTAACTTACCTTAGCCACTTGATCGTGTAGTTGCGATCTGTCCTCTCTTTCCCTGCAGCATCTAAGATCTACAGGACCTGTGATGACGTCACATCACATGGTCCAATCACATGGTCCATCTTACCATGGGTGATGGACCATGTGATTGGATCATGTGATGTGACGTCATCATAGGTCTTAGCTGATAGCTGAAGCTGAAGAGAGAGACAGATCGCAACTACGCGATCAAGTGGCTAAGGTAAGTTAACTTTATTATTTTTAACCCTTCCTCTTCATTTTACTATGCATTCTTTATTAAGAATGCTATTATTTCCCCTTATAACCATGTTATAAGGGAAAATAATAGAGATTGGGTCCCGTTGCTAAGCAACCATGCGGGAAAATCGCAACGCATCCGCACTTGCTTGCGATTTTCCCGCAGCCCCATTCACTTCTATGGGGCCTGCGTTGCATGAAAAACGCACAATATAGAGCATGCTGCGATTTTCACGCAACGCAGAAATGATGCATGAAAATCACTGCTCATGTGCACAGCCCCATAGAAATGAATGGGTCCGGATTCAGTGCGGGTGCAATGCGTCCTCCTCACGCATTGCACCCGCGCGGAAATCACACCCGTGTGAAAGGGGCCTAAGAAAGCCAGGGAGGGGTGAGTGGTGCTCAGCTCATACCCGGTGAGGCTGCAGCTGATGTCTAGTTGGGGGACATGATAAGAACCAGCTTGTTGGGAACTAGAGAGGAGATCTAGTTTAGACATGGTACCTGGTGGTCTATGGAGTGGCGGAGTCTTGAGGTGCAGACGCAGTAGAGCAGTTTGTGGAAGGGCTGGTGTAACAAGGGCTCTTAACAGCAGGACCTGGAGACCATCCATACGTTACATGGTTTGAAGTACATTATGAGTGGAGGCCTGTGTGAGGCCTTGGGTTGGGGCTTCCTAATTTAACTACATCAACCTATTATCAGAAAGAGAAAAGATCACGTTCCAAAAAACAGGGGAGGCGAGTAGGCAGGAAACCCAGAAACCCGATATCCTGAGTGTAATCGCAGGCAGGAGAAAGTCAGAATATGGACTTAAATGTAATTAGCCTGTCATCCTACATTATTGATTAAAACCAAATTAACCTATTGTCCAAGGTCTGAATTTTGCCCCCGACGTGTATAAGACTCTACTGGTTGGGAATCGTTTTGTTCAGACAATAACAGCAAAAAGACATTTTTTGACGTGAAACAAATAAGGATTATGGGGGTTGTTTATGAACAGATATATTGTCACGACTGTGACTGATCCAGACAGGTCTGGGAGGAGAAGGTCGCAGCGACTTGCTACTCGCGATAGCTTGTGAGTTTGCTCCGTGGTTCAGGGTATGTCATCCGGGTTTTGCCTTGTGAACCTTTTTGTCCTGACTGGGAGTTTGTAGGCATTCTTCTCAGGTGAGTGCTGTCTGCCACTCCCAGCTACTATATTAGTTTCAGTTTCACTTGCAGTCATTGCCAGATATAGTCCTTACTTCCAGTGCTATTCTGACCTTTGAAGGAGATCGTTTGACGGTATTGCTGTGGAGCTCTTGTCTGGCGTGGACTGTCGTTATTGGGATCATCTTCTCTGCTCGTGACTGGATAGGTCTATCTCTGCTGGAGATTGTTTGTTTGTTGCTGTCTTCCCCTGTTGTTCTCCTAGACATGAGTGATGGTAACTAGTGCTCCCATCTGCCTTTCCCCAGTCTAGTCTTCTTAGGGTGACTGAGGGTTTAGGCATCCTGCTCGCCGTACGGGTTCACACCCCGTCTAGGGTATCAGGGCAGACAGGTGCCAGCTTAGGGTTAGTCAGGGGTGGCCGTTCTATTTCCCATCCGTAGATAAGGGTCCCCCTTCCCCTCCGTCTGGTGCGACACGACTGCTGCTGGGAGCGGTCGTGACATATATGCCACTTTTGTCTCACTTTTGGATTCGTCTCATTCATTATTTTCTACGCCTGGTTTAGGTGTAGAAAATGGTGTAAATGTAAGACAGCAAGGAAACAATTAGAATCGGCGGTGGATATGCCAAAGTTATATAGAAGCCGGCGCCTCTACATAACTCCAGCGGATCCACCGCAGGGGCTTATTAAGACCGGTGTCTAAAACGCAGATCTTAATAAATGACCCCCTATGTTTTGGAGAGAACTGTTACATTAGGACACACCTCAGCGAAGAATCCCGCCTAGTGTTACACCGCATATGCCACCTATTTTAATCGAGGATCAGACGGTGTACGATCACCTTTTGGAATTACAGTTGGAGCAGCATACAGTAGGGCGAATGCTTTGACAAACACAGTGGAAGGTTTTACTACAGTGAAGGCGCATCTGTCAGCCGATCTGTACTTATGTTGCAGAGAGAGCTGAGCCTACAGGCGTAACGGTTACACCGTTGTGGCTCCTACAGGCTCATTTGGATATATTAAATTATCATTTTTCTCCGGAATGTGCACAAAGACCCGACTCTCCACTGCCCGGTCCGTCTGTTTTTTCAAAGAGGGCAAATATGTTACGGCGATCATCCACAGACAGACCACGGATGAACACACTATAGTGTATAAGCACGTCCACCTCTGCTGGATTACAGGGTGGTCATAATCCCTGGAAACGAGCTGTATATAATGTGATGAAAAAATGAATCAAGCCAGCAAAGGAGACAATATGGAGAATCACAATACATTAGTAAGTGCCTTGTATTCACTTTGTCTACATGATAAATGCCATCTGCTGAAGTGACACAACCCCTTTATTTAAAGGGAATCTGTCACCATGATCTTGGAACATTATCTACAGGACTGCATGAGTACTACTGCAGATAAAGGGGTCCAGATCACAAGTTTTTATTTTTCTACTGCCAGCCTTTTACCCGCTGTCTGTGCTCAGAGCCGCACTGAAACACATATGTCAGGACTGCCGTACATATGCACGAGTCCTCTCCATTATTTTAGCATAGCAGTGCGAACTATGTAGTTCAGTGCAGCTTTGAGAGCTGACAGACTGTGGAATAGGGGCAATAGAAAAATAAAAACTAGAGATCTGGACACGTATTACAGCAGATAATAGTCCAATAGTGCTTCTGTACAGACCCATTGACTTGAATGGGTCTGCGATCCGCAACATACGGAAAAAGATAGGACATGTCCTATCTTTAATGGTGCAGAGGCATGCTCATGGAAGGGCTTCCGAATGTTTCCGTGTGCTTCTGATTCATGCCTCCACACTGAAAAAGATAGGACATCTCCTATCTTTTGCCGTATGTTGTGGATCGTGGACCCATTCAAGTTAATGGGTGTTTGTGGCCTGCAACACAGGCTCGGAGGCCATACGTTTGTCTGTATGGGGCCTAAGACTGGGTTTCTTTTGCATGTCTGCTCTACAGCTTCACTGATTTGACTGTTCTCCTGATACAGAGAGAATAGGACAATTATCACCATTTATTTTGGGAGGATAGGTGGGATAAGGACAAATAATTTTTTTAAAAACAGCATGGACATTTAATGACTAAAAAAAGTTGTCAGCTGCAAGTCTGCAGTACCTCCTCTTCACCACTGGGTGGTAGTGTAACAACAATCACAGATGCAGCAGCCTAGTATTACATTTAAATAACTGTATTTTCAAAATTCTACAAGGAGGATGCAAAAACCCATTTTCCCTACAGCTCTATAGTAAAGATGTATGCAATGAAAATACCAAAGCAGAGTAGTATTAAAAGCATGTGTTTTCAATTTTACTATTCACATATAGTAAAAAAAAAAAAAAAAAGAAATACATTTACTTATCCTTTACTGACCCTGAGTTACATCCTGTATTATACTCCAGAGCTGCACTCACTATTCTGCTGGTGGAGTCACTGTGTACATACATTACATTACTTATCCTGTACTGATCCTGAGTTACATCCTGTATTATACTCCAGAGCTGCACTCACTATTCTGCTTGTGCAGTCACTGTGTACATACATTACTTATCCTGTACTGATCCTGAGTTACATCCTGTATTATACTCCAGAGCTGCACTCACTTTTCTGCTGGGGGAGTCACTGTGTACATACATTACTTATCCTGTACTGATCCTGAGTTACATCCTGTATTATACTCCAGAGCTGCACTCACTATTCTGCTGGTGCAGTCAATGTGTACATACATTACATTACTTATCCTGTACTGATCCTGAGTTACATCTCGTTCTATACTCCAGAGCTGCACTCATTATTTTGCTGGTGCAGTCACTGTGTACATACATTACTTATCCTGTACTGATCCTGAGTTACATCCTGTATTATACTCCAGAGCTGTAATCACTATTCTGCTGGTGCAGTCACTGTGTACATACATGACATTACTTATCCTGTACTGATCCTGAGTTACATCCTGTATTATACTCCAGAGCTGTACTCACTATTCTGCTGGTGCAGTCACTGTGTACATACATTACATTACTTATCCTGTACTGATCCTGAATTACATCCTGTATTATACTCCAGAGCTGCACTCACTATTCTGCTGGTGCAGTCACTGTGTACATACATTACATTACTTATCCTGTACTGATCCTGAATTACATTCTGTATTATACTCCAGAGCTGCACTCACTATTCTGCTGGTGGAGTCACTGTGTACATACATTACTTATCCTGTACTGATCCTGAGTTACATACTGTATTATACTCCAGAGCTGCACTCACTATTCCGCTGGTGTAGTCACTGTGTTCATACAGTTCATTACTTATCCTGTCCGGATCCTGAGTTACATCCTGTATTATACTCCAGAGCTGCACTCACTATTCTGCTGGTGCAGACACTGTGTACATACATTACTTATCCTGTACTGATCCTGAGTTACATCCTGTATTACACTCCAGAGCTGCACTCACTATTCTGCTGGTGCAGACACTGTGTACATACATTACATTACTTATCCTGTACTGATCCTGAGTTGTCACCAACTAACCTGTCCAGTCTCCAGCACTGGTCTGTGGCTGCAGCACGGCCGTGCAGAGTGAGAGCGCTTTCTGGCCATGCCCCCTGTGATGCGGTCACATCCATAGCAATGGATCGCAATGCTCTTTTCTCCCTGCAGTGTACGTACGCTGGGGGAGATTAGGTAATTTTCTTTTAGGTGTGCCTTTTCTGATGGGGCTGAGTAACAGCTCAGCTATCCTATTGTTTGGCAACTTGTGTTCTGGTCCTTGGACCTATCAGGTTCAGATCCAGGCTCTCGGCACTTTATTTAAATCCCCAGTTAGGCCTCTTTCACACGAGCGTGTCCGGATTAGGTCCGGATGCGTTGCGGATGCGTTCAGTGAAAACTGTGCGATTTCACAGGCAAAGCCATTCAGTTTTGCCTGCGATTGCGTTCAGTTGTTCAGTTTTTTCCGCGCGGGTGCAATGCGTTTTGACGCGTTTTTCACGCGCGTGATAAAAAACTGAAGGTTTACAAACAACATCTCCTAGCAACAATCAGTGAAAAACGCAACGCACCCGCGACTTGCTTGCGGATGCAATGCGTTTTCACGCAGCCTCATTCACTTCTATGGGGCTAGGGATGCGTGAAAACGCAGAATATAGAACATGCTGCGATTTTCACGCTAACGCACAAGTGATGCGTGAAAACGCTCATGTACACAGACCCATTGAAATGAATGGGTCAGGATTCAGTGCGGGTGCAATGCGTTCACATCACGCATTGCACCCGCGCGGAAAACTCGCTCGTGTGAAAGGGGCCTTATAGTTTCTCACTCCTTAGTTGTTCTCCTGGTTCTGTTCTGCATGTGTTTGGATTAGGGTTGTCACGATGCTAAATTTTTGATTTGATTTTCGATACTATAAAAAGTATTGCGATACTCGATACAACGCGAAAAAAATGAAACACCAAAAAAGCAGCGTGCATTCCGCATTTTATGGAACGTCTGGCCCATAATCGAACAGTCTTATCCTATTTTTGGGGGGGACAAGGTGACTAAAAAAAATGACGAATTGTGCAGTTATTATTATTATTTTTTTACAGCGTTCACCACATAGGAGATTTTAAAAATATTTTAATAGTTTGGACTTTTCGGACATGGCAATTAGAGATGAGCCAATTTGTAAAAAATTCGATTCGGCTGGTTCGCCGAATTTACTGGAAAAATTTGCTTCGATCTGAATTTATTCGCTGCGAATCGCGTTAAAAAACGTCTATTTCCAGGCTGCAGAGAGCATTTTTTAGGGGTGTAGAACACTGTGCCTTACAGTAACATGCATAGGGAGTCTGCTGTGGTAGTGAAACAATACTATGAGTCCATATGACATGCAGATGACAGGTGTCGCTCTTAGAATCACTGCACTCTTCACTTATTTGGGCAGTCACGGGGCCAAAACTGACCAAATAACTCAAATGTGAACTTAGCCTTACAGGTCGATGTTAGCGTCAAGAAGGCTCCAGAGTGGCACATCGACAGAGTATGGATAAAAGACTGAGGGCACAGATTGTTGAGAAAGATGCAGAAGGAAAGTTATCTGTAAAGCTATACGATGGTAACCTGCAGTTTAATGCAGCCCTCAAAAGCAAGTTTGGTTTGTTGGTTCCAAAACCCAAATTAGATTGTGGGGCGGGTGATCAGTACAAGACCTTCAAGCAGCAGAGTACCACACTGCAGCATGTACCACAGAGTGGCACAGTGACATAGCGTAGAGATGGCAGCAGCAGCATGATACCACAGAGTGGCACAGTGACATAGCGTGGAGATGGCAGCATCAGGAGGCCACGGCGGCATGGTGACATAGTGTGGAGATGGATTATCTAGTCTGATGCGTCAGGCATCGGTGGGTTAAAATCCTGGCTGATCCATGCCTAATTCATCTTGACAAAAGTAAGTCTCTCCACATTTTGGTGGGACAGGCAAGTTCGTCTTGGGGTAACTATGGCCCCTGCCGCACTAAACACCCGCTCTGATGCCACACTACTGGCCGGGCAGGACAGCTTTTCCAGGGCAAACTCTGCCAGTTGCGCCCACAAATACAGTTTGGCTGCCCAGTAGTCCAGCGGATCTTCTATGACAGCTGGCAGGGTGCAGTCCAAGTATGCCACCACCTGCTGGTTCAGGTCCTGCTCCAGGTCTACCTGCTGCTGCTGGTGAGTAGTTTCTTCACTATGAGGGTAAAGAAAGCTGCTTATCAGCGACTCTAGACAGGCTGCTGGTGCTGCTATCACTTGCATCGAAGTCGAAGATCGAGTCAACCAATCAAGAACCGCTGGGTTGCTGGTCAAGACACGACCGCTAGCTGACGTGTGGACCTGATGCCACGCCCCCTTACTCTGCTGCGACCTATGCCTGCGCCAGAATCATTTACTTCTCTGCCACTCTCCTGTGCAGGGCCTGGCACTTCTCTGTCTGACATACTTTTAGCTGAACTAAATAAATGAAAAGCAAATTAAAACACCCCTAAAAGCGCCAAATATATTTTTTCTTTTTTACTGAGATAGGCAACTAAAGGATTTGAAATTGGCAAAGAAACGATTTCAGCGTAAATAACAGCAAAAATATTTCTCGTATTGGACTAAAATAGGCCACTAAATGATTTCTGAGTAAATAGCAGAAAAAATGAACTATGTATATTTTTCTCTTTTTCTCTAGAAATATGACAATAAACGATTTTAGCTTAAATAACAGCAAATGTTAACTGCGTCTATTTTTCTCGTATTGAAGTGAAATATGTAAAAAAACACTTTTAGCGCAAATAACACCCAAATGTGAACAGGGTATATTTTTCTCGGGCTGTACTGAACTGGCAATATACGCTTTTAGCGCAAATAACACCATAATGTAAACAGCTTATATTTTTCATAGGTTGTACTGAACTGGCAATGTACGCTTTTAGTGCAAATAACACCAAAATGTGAACAGGGTATATTTTTCTCGGGTTATACTGAACTGGCAATATACACTTTTAGCATAAATAACACCAAAATGTCAACAGTGTATATTTTTCTCAGGTTCTACTGAACTGGCAATAAACGCTTTTACCACTAATAACACCAAATGTGAACTGCATTTATTTTTCTGGTATTGTACTATAATAGGTTACTAAACGCTTTCACCATATATAGCTACAGTGAACAGAGAATCAGAGTATATATTTCTCTTTTTCCACAGATATAAGCCACTACAGGCTTTTCAACATAGCACTTGCACCCCAATAACTAATTGCTGGAATGACAGAGCTGTATTATGAGACTATATGGATCCCCAAGTAATGTTTCCCTGCAATGAATGAAGTTTTCCCTATGATTCTCCCTATCTCTTCATGCCTGTGAAATGATTCCTCTCACTATCCTTTCCCTGCACTAGTGAATCGCTTCTTTGCTTTTTTTTTAAACAATTAGTTGTTCTTTCACTGACTCTCCCTAGCGCCTGCATACACGTCTGTCCCTGAACAAAGTACACTGGTGAATGGCAGAATCTAAGATGGCCGCCGTATTTATAGGGCCTGTGATATCAACGGGCTGGCTGGTTGCTGATTGGCTGCATGCATGGCATTATGGGTCATCCCACCTTCCCAGAGTTTCTTGCCCCATGTCCTCACATGTGTAGCCGCTATTTTAGCCGCTATTGTAGCCGGCTAGCCGCTATGTTAGGAAAAAATGCGATTCGTTACCATGAAGCACAAGGAAATTCGCATTTGTTCAGAATCGAATTTTTCCTGAAATTCGGAACGAATTCGACTTCGTCAGCTTCGATTCGCTCATCTCTAATCTGTCCAATGCATTCTGCGCTTTAGTCTGTAATCAATCAAAATCTTATAACAAGACAGCATGCAGGTTAAATAAAACTATTTTTGTTAAGACAAAGTAATTGTATATGACTGAATTGGTGGTGCACATATAATAATTTTCATTAAGGCTGGATTCCCACATTACAATTAGCTGTTTGGGAAAAAAAGAAAGAAAAATTATTAAATAATCTTCACCATTCTGTGCCTTGTAAAATGTTATTGCACATACTAAACACATCTTAGACTCTATTGGTCTTACTCCCCATACCACCTCTCCCTCCTTTTTTTCATAGTCTCCTTTGCATTGTGCAGAATCCAAACTCCATTATCTAAGGAATGTATGGGTTTAGCAAACTATATGTCTCTTAACAAGTCTTTTCTGTTAAGGCTGGGGGATGGATGGGGCCATAAAATACCACTATCTGTGTGAGTCTATATCCCATAACAGCCCAGACACACCAACGCTTGTTTAAAGGTAGAGCATTATTCAAGGACACATTTCTTCTCTAACATATTTAACTTCATACATATACCAGACAACACTTAATCTTTTTGATCAACAGATCTTCTCATACTCTAGAAACCAGAACTACTTCAACAGAGATATTTTCCTAAAACCTTCACCTTCATATTCTTAGTGCCAGCCACACATCTATTGGCACCCACTAGGTACAATACTTATTCATTAACTGACATTGTCCCTGCTGTATCACACTTACTATCCTTTACACTTACCATCCTTGTTACAAACAAATCTAATCTCTAATGCTGTAGCATTAGGTGACAAAATCTCTGAACATTTAACACAAGTGCCGTTCTCATCATTGTAGACACTTGGGCTTTTTTCTTGCAAGTGTCATAAATTAACTTTGCCTTAAATCTGGACACTGCTTTGTTTTCCAACTCATCAGAACCCCAGGAGCACCACAGGAGCTCTAATGTCCACAATCTGCAAGCTCTAACTTCACAGAGTCTTACAGATTTTAATTTGAATCTGCTGAGTTCTACAATTTCAAAAATAACTCTGCTAGATTATACCAAGCCTACTATAGTTCTACTCATAACAGATTTGCACAATATGTGCAACCCTAATAATCCGCTACCCGATTATTAATTCCCGAATTCCCAGGTTCCAATTTGGAGTGGAGGCTCCAAACTGCCCTCTCTCTACATAACACCCTATCAAGGATAAGTATATTAATTTGCACAAATCTCACTTCTGACACCAAGTGTAACATAACGGGAATTCAAAAGTCAAATACCCTTATAATACAATATGCAAAGACACATCCTGTTAAAATCGAAATATTTAGCTGTGGCTTCATCATATGTGGTCATCAAACCAGTTGAGAAAAGAAAATCAGCAACATAAGTGTCTCCTTGTAATAGAGATAGCATAGTAGGCCATAATAGAGATTATCTCTAGGTTGCTTGTCTGTGGAGGGAGAGATTTGATACAGTATAGCTACTGGGAGCTATGATTAGCCAAAAGCTTCATCCATCATGTAACTAGTAAATTTTGGTCTATATTCTAAGGCTAGTCTCACAACAGCCTTTCAAACCAGCTGGGAATCAGTCGGACACAAACCGTAGCATGCAGTAATTTGTAACTGGACGATTCTCTGCATTGTCTGCCGAAATGCGTACAGATCTTCGTCAGACCCCATTATACTTAATGGGGCAAATGGCCTTTCCGCTTTGTATCCAGCATTGCCAGATCCGGAGAATTTAGGCAGAGAACAGCCTGCCAGAATTCACACAGCAGGTGTAAAAATAGCCTAACCAGTCAAGGGAATTTCTAATATTTGCTGCAATACTATAGTAGTTTAGGTGAGGAAAGTTAAGAATGCCTAAAAACTTGGTTTGCTGTCATTTAAAGGGCTAATCTAAAAATGACTACTAGCCCCCCCCCCCCCAAATAAAAGTGTGATGTGCCTTATTACTATCTTTTTTATCACTTTTCGTCGTGATATAGGCAGAGTCTGCAATAAATTTAGTTATTTAGGAAAGGAAATCATCTTAATAAAATGAAATTTTCCAGCATAAGACAAGGAGAGAGATTTCCTTGAGGAAAGATCATGAAATATCTTATAAACTACTGGAGTGATATTGACTGTGTGGGTTGGCCAATAAGTTAATGCTTAAGTACCTCAGAGAATCTGATTTCCACGTAAAGGGAAAGGATCCTTCCACGTTCCATGATAGCATAATTGGCGTGAACATATTAATGATCCACATTTGATACGCCATGTTAACCAATACCTTTCTGGTGGACAAGAAGGAGTGTATAACTGTCCAAGTGAGCAGGCCCAGCAAACCGTAGAATAAAAAACAGGACCCTATCTAGTGTGCAGGAGTAACAAACCATTTCATCTTACAGACATCCCAGAATTTCAGGCATGTGGAGAAGAAGCACTGGCCGAACACTGTAACTCCGCAGCTGCAATCTCCGGATCTTCTGGAGATTTGCCATCAACAAGGACCTGGAGTCAAGCTGGACATTGAAGCTGGAAGCGCATGTTGTGGTCATGTAGCCATTTGCAGAGAGGAGTAAAGTTATTTCTGTTGGTCATCATGACATTTGCAGAACAATCCTTTGTAACTTTCGATAATCCTTCATCATTTTCAACTTGTATTGGAAATCTAGGAGTTTGAATATAACTGGATATGGTCTGGAAGTAGAAACTTTGTGTTCAGGACCAATTTTATGTGCCTGCTCCACGTTCAGGATAGATGATAGATCTGACAATGAGAGTGCTGTTGGTAAGTGATACCCAAAGAGTGGTAAAATGTAGCAAGTTTTCGACATCTTCCGGCACTCCAATGATCTGTAGATTGTTTTTGTCTACTACCGTTTTCTAGGTCAATGAGTTTAGCAGTAAGGTCTTAAAGGGAACCTGTCACCTCAATAAACTGTCCCAAGCTGCCGGCAGCACCATAGAGTATCCAGGATCGTGTTTCTAATCATCCTTTTCTATCTGTTGTCCGATCTGGTAAAAGCGCTCAAAATGATCTTTTATTCCCGGCCGGCGCACACCTCGAGTCAGGCTTGAAGTCATGGAGGCAGCGGCCTCCTTGCTTCAAGCCGCAGTAACCACGCCCTCTTTCCTGCCCCTTCGCTGTGACTGACAGCGTTTATGCACGACAGCCGGCTGTCAGTCACAGCGAAGGGGCAGGAAAGGGGGCGTGGTTACTGCGGCTTGAAGCAAGGAGGCCGCTGCCTCCATGACTTCAAGCCTGACTTGAGGTGTGCGCCGGCCGGGAATAAAAGATCATTTTGAGCGATTTTACCAGATCGGACAACAGATAGAAAAGGATGATTAGAAACACGATCCTGGATACTGTATGGTGCTGCCGGCAGCTTGGGACAGTTTATTGAGGTGACAGGTTCCCTTTAAATTTTGAAATAACTATCCTGCATCAGAGACACATTGTTTCATCTCAGAGAGTCTTTTGGTATGGTCCATGACTTGAGAAAGAATAAGATCAAATGAGGTTTGAAAGGATTGAAGCAAGCGTGAGGATATCTGAAATAGCTTCAGAAGTATAAGTGGATCCACCTGTGGTGGTGCAGATTTAGGTTCTTCGGATTTAGCTTTTACAATGATCATTGTAGAAATAGAATGGAAAGCCAAGATAAATTTGTCTATATCCAGGTATGCGAAAGAAAGGGAGAAAGAGGTGTCCTTCAAGTTAGTGAGAAATAAGTTGGGATGTCTTGTGCCTTATAAGAGTTAGATAAAATCACATAATACCAAGATTTGAGAGGCTGCAAACAGTTAGGCTTTTTAATATAACGAAGTGCTTAGGATGTCATGGGAGAAAACCAAAGAGATAGGCTAAGAGATTGCTGAAGATGAGATGCAAGAAGATGAGAAGCTGTCTCAGGTGAAAATAATCTTCCATATATATTTATAATAAAATGCAATCCGAACAGACGATTGCCCTCCGCCCCCCGAGATCTGTGGTTGATGTCAAAGCAGTGTGATCAGTCAAATTGATTCATGGTAAGCATTTCTAGTAGTCACAGATACTGAAGTGCCAAAATAATAGGCTACATTCCAGTTGATATTACCACTAGCCCTGGAGAAGGAGTATATTAACCATAAATGTGAAATTTCTGCACTTGAACTGAACAGACACTGGGCTCCAAGATAAATGATACTCAAACCAACTGTTACAAAATATACAGAGAACAGGAAATCAATTATTCAAGGCAAAAAGTCATTCAGGTCACTCAGAGCAGAAACAGTGGCATCTGGCCAAGGGAGGCCAGATCAGTCAGAAGAGCAGGATGAAGGAATACAGAGGTCAGTCAGAAGCAGGAAGCACCAGATAACCTGCACAATGCTCGTCTAGACAGGTCAGTGCAATATGATACAGGCAGGGCCGGTTTTAGACAAGTATGGCCCTGGGCAAAGTTTTAAGTGGGGCCCTAAATGATATTGCACATGATATTGCACAAACACACAGTCATATATAGCCTGCCCGCACAGATTGCAGATAAGCATGGTGTTTCCAAGCAGATTCTCGTGCAGAGAAACAGCAGCGTAATACGGTACCAGCAAGGTGTATAAGATTAGACAAATCTCATTTACATTTTGCTTCTTTGTTCCTTGTGCAAAGTGACCTGTCATGTGGATTTAGAAATCTTCAGAATGTCATGTATATACAGTAATTACCAAATAATACTACTATACCAGGACCAAATGTTACCACTATAAATTGATTAAATATAAATTAATTAGTTGTATAGTTGATAAGATTGAAAAAGAAGGTTTATCTAGTCCAACGTCCACACTAAACAAAACAAACTGTACCAATAATACCACTATATTACCACCAGCTCTTATTGTCTGAACACTTTGTATAGATTAAATTAAATTATCTGGACTGACATTCTGCTGTTTGGCAGCAAGGTGCCGCTGTTTCCTAAACACAGCTAACACTGCATATTTTCCATATTTATGAGAGGTAGGGTTTCAGAGCCTGTAGAAGAAAAAGGAAGCAGCCATCTTAGAGGAAGCTGAGACTGAGTAACTGTGTGAGCAGAGGATCTGACGGCATCCAGGTGTGGGAGCATACCTCAGTGACCAGAGCTGCAGCTAAGTGAAGCTGATCCTGTCCAGAGAAATGAGGATTGCTTTCAGGAACACTGATGAGAGCTGAGGAGCAAAGATACATGTAATACCAGGTGGCATTACCACCTCTTTTATACCCCCACTATCAATAATGTGTGATCTTGTGTCATCCTGTATACTTATTTCTATGTCCTACATAATGTATTTATTCATTTCATTGCAAATCAATGTTCAAGTGTAATGTGCTTGGTTCACCAGCAGATGGCGGAAATCTGTGCAGAGTTACTTAGAGGGAGTGTAACTTGTCTGTCCATTCCAGCCCTCTCTATAGAGGGAGGAGTTCAGAGCTACTAATAGTGAAGGTCAGTCTTATCTACTCCATTTTGGGGAGAGGTTGTGTGTCACCCAGCAGAGCACTGTCCACTCTGCTAGGCCTGCATGCCCTGCCTGTGAGTTCAGCATGGTTGCTTGTCCCCTCCTAGGCTTGCATTGCCTAATCCCAAGCTAAGTGAGCTTGAAGCTAGAAAGAAAGATTCCTAGTATTGAAGTAAGAGACAGACTACAGCTAACCTACGTTCCAGCAGAAGAGGAAAAGTTCCTATTTAACCCAGCCAGCATAGCAGGGCTGAGAGAGCTACCGCATAGCAGAGCCGAGATTGTTGCAGAAGTGTTTGCCTGCCAGATTGGCCAATACCTGCTGATGACCAAGATCAAGTTGGAAGATTGTTCCTTGATAAAGCTTATGCCAAATAAAGCTGTGTTCAACATTACTACAAAGTCTGGACTCCATTTATTCTACTTATTCATCACCCAAGTTCAACAACTCCTTTTTGCACGGCTTCAGACTACACCACGTCTGGGATCCAATGATATCCAGGTAGGAGCACCGTCATGTGTATACACATGCTTGCTGGAGAGGCATTTATTCTGTTCAGAATCACCAGCGGATGCAGAGCAGACCCGGGTCGGTAAGATCGTGCATGCACTTCATTACAGTGTTGGTGCCTAGAGACTGAGACCAGGCCTGTAGTTAGTTAGTTAGGGTTTCTGTTTGTGTCAGGCCATTGCAAGGACTCCTTAACTTAAAGTGACATTTCACCTTGGAGAGCTGCTAAACCTTCCACAAACTCAAGCCAGGCTGGCGTTTTGCTCAGGAGGAATACTCAGGCACGTGCTAAAAGACCAGTTATGGAAGGGGGAATCCTGTAGAGCATTGTAAGATTGTAAGCTGTTGTGCTGCACCGCAGGCTAGCCCGCACCACGCACCCAAACAATTGTTCTTGTTTTTTTAGGGTAATAACAGGTAAGGTGTGGCAGTTTAGTTGTGCCCGCCAGTAGGTAAATTACTGCACTTTCCTCTTGCATCCATTTGATGGCACCGTGCTGTGCAGCACAAGGGTCTTAGCCTTCGGGCTGAGTGCATGTAAATTTATTGTATGTTCCCAGCATTTGTAGTTGTGTTCATTGCATGTTTAAGTAAAATTCTTTTTGGCAAAAGCTCGTGTTGGGGTTACTTTCCTCATTTGTGACTTCACTGTATCCTGGGAGCCCATCTCGGTACACGGCTTACACTCACATAAAGGGCCACCACCTCATCTCACAGCTAATAGGCAGGGGTCACGGTGTTGGCCCCCGCCGATTAGATATTGATGACCTATCCTGAGGAAAGATCATTCCATATTAGGGGCTGGACAACCCCTTTAACCTCTTTAGGACGCAGGGTGTCCATGTACGCCCTTGTGTCCTGGTACTTAAGGACCCAGGGCGTACATGTACACCCTGCAAATATCCGATCACCGCTGCGCACGTGGCGGTGATCGGAACAAGATGCCTGCTGAAATCAATCAGCAGTCACCTTGGCACAATGCCCAGGGGGGTCCTGTGACCCCCCCATGTCAGCGATCGCAGCAAACTGCAGGTCAATTCAGACCTGCGGTTTGCTGCGCTTTCTGTAGTCTCTGATCCCCGCGATCTGTGACCGCGGGGATCAGAGACTAAAATATGCCCCAAACGTATAAATATTAACCCCTCCCCCTGCACCTCGCCATTTTGTGTCCCCCCGGGCGGTGCAGGGGGGGAGGATTGCGGGCAGTGCTGCGGGTGGCCGGCGCGGGAGGCGGGCGGTGCGGCAGGCGGGATCGCAATTGCGATCCCCCGCCCGCCTCCTATCAAATGCTTTCCCTGGTGTCTAGTGGGTATAGCAGGGGGTCAGCACATTGCTGACCTCCTGCTATAAACTGCTGACATCTGTGCTGCAGATGTCAGCAGTTTAACCCCTTCTATACCCCTTAACCCCAGTTTAACCCCTTCTATACCCCATTACTATGGAGACACTAAAACATGATTTGCTGTGTTTTAAAAAATGATAATATTGTGTAAAACTTAAATAAATAAATAAAAAGTATACATATTTGGTATCGGCACGTCCGTCGCAACCTCCTCTAAAAAAAACACATGACCAAACCCCTCAGGTGAACACAACAAAAAAAAATACGGTGTCAAAAGCCATTTTTGTCACCTTACATCACAAAAAGTGTAACAGCAAGCGACCAAAATGTCATATGCACCCCAAGATCGTTCCAATCAAACCAACATCTCATCCCGCAAAAAATGAGCCCCTACATAAGACAGTCGCCCAAAAAATAAAAATAAAATATGGCTTTCAGAATGTGAAGACACTAAAAAATCATTTTTTTCAAAAATGCTGTATTATGTAAAACTGAAACAAACCCCCCCCCAAAAAGTAGCCACATTTGGTATTGCCGCATCCGTAGCAACCTGCTCTATAGAAATAGCACACAATCTAACCTGTCAGTTTAACGATGTAAATAACAAAAAATAAAAACGGTCCGAAAATAGCTATTTTTTTTACAAATTTTCCATTTTAATCAATTTTTCCAGTAACAAAGCAAGGGTTAACAGCCAAACAAAACTCAATATATATTGCCCCGATTCTCTAGTTTGCAGAAACACCCCATATGTGGTCGTAAACTGCTGTATGGCCAAACGGCAGGGCGTAGAAGGAAGGGAACGCCATATGGTTTTTGGAAGGCAGATTTTGCTGGACTGGTTTTTTGACACCATGTCCCATTTGAAGCCCCCCTGATGCACCCCTACAGTAGAAACTCCAAAAAAGTGACCCCATTTTGGAAAGGACGGGATAAGGTGGCAGTTTTGTTTGTATTATTTTAGGGTAAATATGATTTTTGGTTGCTCTATATTACACTTTTTTTGAGGCAAGGTAACAAAAAATAGAAATTCTGAAATTACATCTCCATTTGCCAATAACTCTTGTGGAACACCTAAAGGGTTAACAAAGTTTGTAAAATCGGTTTTGAATACCTTGAGGGGTGTAGTTTCTTAGATGGAGTCACCTTTTTGGAGTTTCTACTCTAGGGGTGCATCGGGTGGCTTTGAATGGGACATGGTGTCAAAAATCCAGTCCAGCAAAATCCACCTTCCAAAAACCACACGGCGCTCCCTTCCTTCTACGCCCTGTCGTTTGGCCATACAGCAGTTTACGCCCACATATGGGGTGTTTCTGCAAACTACAGAATCGAGGCAATAAATATTGAGTTTTGTTTGGCTGTTAACCCTTGCTTTGTTACTGGAAAAAATGGATTCAAACGGAAAATTTTCAAAAACATTCAAATTCTGAAATTTTATCTCTATTTGCCATTAACTCTTGTGGAAAACCTAAAGGGTTAATGACGTTTGTAAAATCAGTTTTGAATACCTTGAGGGGTGTTGTTTCTAGAATGGGGTCATTTTTGGGTGGTTTCTATTAAGTAAGCCTCACAAAGTGACTTCAGACCTGAACTGGTCCCTAAAAAGTGGGTTTTTGAAAATTTCAGAAAAATTTCAAGATTTGCTTCTAAACTTCTAAGCCTTGTAACGTCCCCAAAAAATAAAATGGCATTCCCAAAATGATCCATACATGAAGTAGACATATGGGGAATGTAAATCAATAACTTTTTTGGGCGGTATTACTATGTATTATAGAAGTAGAGAAATTGAAACTTGGAAAATTGCAAATTTTTCCAAATTTTTGGTAAATTTGATATTTTTTTATGAATAAAAATGAAATTTTTCGACTTCATTTTACCACTGTCATGAAGTACAAAATGTGACGAAAAAACAATCTCAGAATGGCCTGGATAAGAAAAAGCGTTTTAAAGTTATCACCACATAAAGTGACACTGGTCAGATTTGCAAAAAATGGCCGAGTCCTTAAGGTGAAATAGGGCCGAGTCCTTAAGGGGTTAAAGGAGTATCATTATGTAAGGGGAAACTTAGCAGACATCCTACTGTGAGGGCGGCAATAAGGAGGCATCATACTCTGTGGGGGCACTAAAGGGGCATGTTACTGTCTGAGGGACACTATGTGGCAACATTATTGTCTGTGGGACACTAAGAGGCATCACTATTGTAGGAGGCACTAATAGGACATTGCTATTGTGTTGGGGCACGAAGGGATCATTTTTACTCTGTGAGGAGGCACCAAGGGGGGACAGTTACTGTGTGGGGGGCCCCCCAAAGGGGCTTGGGTGGGATTAGATGCATATCTTATTGTAAATAAAAAGCCCAAAAAAAACTTTCACCACAGATGTAGTCCTTGTAATATTTTATTGTAAAGCTACAATCAAACTGCAATTCATTTACTTTATTTTGTATATTATTATTATTTTTTGTTATTAATCTTTGCCGTTTCATACAATTCCATGCAGACTGGATAAAGTAGGAGCATACATAAAGTAATGGGGTCCTCCTCCTGGGGACGGTCATCTTCTTCTCTTTCACTTGGAGCTAATGAACTATTGGACTGTTTGGCTTTGTTCCCTTTGACTGTTTTCTCTTACATTATGAAGCTTTTGGAGAAGGGTTCAGGTTGGAGGCTAACTTGAGCTAGGTGTCACGGATATGGTGTGGGTGGGAAACTCCACACTGAGCACAGGAGCAAAGGGGACAGGAACTAGGCCTGGAAACTAGGGTAAGGGAGAAGGTCACCTCCTAGAATAACCCTAATCCAAGTCCTGACTAACTATCAGTATGAACTGACCTCGATGGTAGGAAAGTTCATACACAGGAACCTAGAGCCCTAACACACCCTGTAGGTCTCTGGTATAGTGACAGGACTTGAGACAACCTATTCCTCCACCAGAAGGATGAACAGGAGTCTCCCTCAGGCCTAGATACAAAAGACAGGGAAATACAACAAAAAATACAAATCGGAAAGCGTACACTTAACTTCACGTGGAGCAAAGGCAGCCCCAGGAGCGCAACCGAGATCCAACAACCAGCTAGCCCAGAGTCCAGAAACTGAAGCTATAAACTGAACCCCCAGAAGTGGTAAACAGCAATAAATAGGTGAAGTTAAGGAACCAGTCAGATTAACCCACGTGTTGCCAGTCTTGCTGATCTCCTGGCACCTGTCACTGGAGTGTCCGTGACACTAGGTTTCCCCTTTCTCTAGGCTATAGTTGTTGCCTTGCCTTGGATACCTATATAATATGCAGAGTAGGCCAAGTATAGGTTTTAATGGAAACCATACTTTAGCTCTAAGTCAAAAGCAGAAGAGAATCTGACTATTAATGAGTTATATTCTGCTACATCAGGGGTCAGCAACCTTCGGCACGTCAGCTGTTGTGAAACTACAATTCCCATCATGCTCCATTCATTACTATGGGAGTTCTGAGAACAGCAGAGCAAGTATGCATGCTGGGAGTTGTAGTTTCACAACAGCTGGAGTGCTGGAGGTTGCCGACCCCTGTGCTACATAATAGTCCAGGGTAAAAACAAACCTTTGAGGCGAGACTCCTGATGTGCTGCCCACACAGGGTGATTGGCAACCTTCAGTACACGCACTGATACAGGGGGATCTGTCAATCATTCTCTATGGGCGAGGTAATCAGGACTTTCACTGTGTCTCTTAAGAGTCCTGTAAGGATTTCCTCTGCTTCAAATTAGAGCTCAGTTTCTCTCTCATATCCTGTCAGATAGGGAAGCATAGAACACCGGACAGGTTCACTTTAAAGGAGAACTAGTCTTAAATGTATGTTCTGATACTTGGGATCCTTTGATGGATTCTCTAGTGGTCCAGGCTCTAAAAAGAGAGGCCAAAGGTACAGTAGAAGACATCCCCATTACTAGGTGTAATTTTTATGGAAAGGAGTCTGTACGGGTCCAAACTACCTACATTATATTGTGTGATGTCTATATATCAGAAGATTTTGTTTGGGATAAGGTTGACTGTCTATACTGGCTAGAGGAACTGGCTACATAGGATTCTGGGAATCATACTCTCTTTAGGACTATTCGGTCCCCTTGGTCACAATTTTGACATTTTGACATACCATAAATCCAACCATTGTCTTTTTTGCTTTTTTTACTTCTGTTGCCTCTCACATTATTACACATGGGTTGACTTGCAAACTTTAGTCTATTCACAAGATTAAAGTATAACTGTCAAAATTATATTTTTTTTTTACTATTGGATTTTGGTGATTAATATCACCTTGTTGGCCCTGTTTTAATTTCTGATTATTTAATAAATAACCCCTAAAAGCCACCTAAAAGTCCCCAGTATTGGCTATTGTTACCTGAGATGAAATCAGGTTGCTATGCTCCTTCCATCTACCAGATGAGGACGGAGCACGCTGCGTGCACTGGGAACTGATAGTGAGTCAGCATTGTAAGGGAATGTATAAAATGCCAGGTTCTTCCTGACAGGAGATAACAGTGCTGGGCTGTGTGTGTGAACTTCTCCACATGCCTGTGCTTGGCAGACACTCCCTTAGCAGTGCAGGACAATGTAGAGCCCAGTGTATAAATGACAGCCTTATCTGATAAGAGGAGAGCTTGTAGAAGGACTACAGGCTTCAGCCAGACCTGGGAACTTCACTGCAAGACCCCCCTATACAGAGCTGGTCTTCACTAACTTCACTGCAGGCGTCCTATATAGAGATGAGCGAACTTTAAAAAAAAGTCCGGTGTTCGAGTTGTGGTAAGTCGCGCATCCCGTTATGGATTCCACTATAGCGGCATATGGAATCCATAGTGCGGCTGCCACTAAGTCAGTTGTTGAACAGCCAGATTTGGGTGACGCCGCATCGTCATGTGATCAGTGCAGGGCATAGCTCAGCACTGGATTTGATCCGTGCTGAGCCACGCCCTGCACTGATCACATGGCAGTGACGTCACCCAGGTCCTGGGCTGTTCAACAGTTTGGCTTGGTGGCAGCCGCCCCTTATGGACTCCATATGCTGCTATAGTGGAATCCATAACAGGATGCGCGACTTACCACAACCCGAACGCCGAACACCGGACATTTTTTTAAAGTTCGCTCATCTCTAGTCCTATGTATTAGCCTCAGGGCTGAGGGCGGCCATCTTAACAGAATAGTGAAATTGCAGTTTTATGCAGACTGGTTGCTAAGGGCTGAATCTTATTAAATAAGGGGAAAGTAAGTCTAATAGTTATTGATTCAGGAATATTATCATATTAGTAACTACATATATGAAAACTGAAATTAGGGTCTAAATGTGACAGTTATCTTTTAAAATACCTTAAGGCCTTATTCACACGTCCGCAATTCTGTTCTGCATTTTGCGGAACAGAATTGCGGACCCATTAGTTTCAATGGGGACAGGCGATGTCCGGCCGGGTCCGCAATTGCGGATCCGCACTTCGAGTCGCAATTGCGTTCCCGAAAAAATAGAGCATGTCCTATTCTTGTCCGCAATTGCGGACAAGAAAAGGCATTTTCTATGAGAGTGCCGGCGATGTGCGGTCCGCAAGTGCGGGCGCACATCGCCGATGTCCGTGTTTTGCGGATCCGCGGATCCGTGGATCCGCAAAACACAACGGACGTGTGAATAAGGCCTAATGTGTCTCAAACACTTTAATACTTGAATATAATGACTGATCCTTTGGTGAAGTAAATACCTTCAGACTCCATAATACATGTGTATATATAGAACTTCATATCTGTAGCATTAGGTCATGTCATTTCTTGCAGATTATTTATTTTTTCCTGCAACATCTTTTATATGTACATGGGGCATTGTATGTTCTATTTGTATGTTTGATAAACCTCAATAAAAAGAATTTTGAAAAGAAGAGAACATTTTACTTGAAAAAATAACTCCTTACTTTCTCCTAATGTGATCTGATTAAATTCTTGGCAGCAAATGAATGACTCTCATCCAGAAACACAATTTAGAGGTCCCAGAGTTTTCTTGGGCGCACTGTCATTAACTGAGAATTTCTATGTCGTACAATGCTTCTTTGCTAAGCTTATATTGTGGTTATTACAATTTGCTCACTCTGCAATAGCTTTGTCAGCCAGATTTTTTCTTTTTTTCTAGACTAATTTGAAGCAGGGGGTAGTGGTACATCAGTTGGGGGGCCTGCTGTATCCAAAATTCTCATATCACGGCAGTGCAGCAAAGGCACACTTCCCAGGCCAAGCCTGTATGCCCAGATGTATATCTTCGCATTAGGTTGCAGAGTAATGGTGACAGTCTCTTCGATTTCAGAAGCTTCATTCCAATTTTCTCCTTGTGTGTTGACATTGGTTCCACCAAATTCAATTGCTAGAGCGAACTGGCCCTGGGCAATTGAGGCTGTCAAAGCACCACTTTCTGTAGCAGACATGTTCCAGTTTTGCTCTACACTAGACATCTTTTCTTTTTCAAAGCCAACCTTCTTGGTGACCTTCTTCTGCCATGTGACAGCGGAGTGGAAATCATTGCTGATAGTCTTGATGCAGGTCCATTCACCAAAAGCTGGCCCCTTAGTAACACCAATACCTCCTGGTAGAAAGTTGATGACACTGGGATGGAAGGAAATGGTCTCAGCATCCAAGTTTTCATGAAAGTTGGAGGTTCTTACGTACTGAACCCCCCACTCATCAACTGGCTTCAGAAAGCAATAATGATCTTCAAAGCCAAAATAGTAAATACCATTCATACAGTTTTGGTGCAGTGTATATTCATGAGCATCTTCATCCTTGTTCATGTTCTTGGTTTGACGGTAAACACCTCGATTTTGAAAGATGATATAGAAGCTATCCCAAGCCGACAAGTAAAAGTCTCCTCCTTGGCAGTTGGGATGTAAGGTATAAACGATGGCATCTTCATCTGTGTTCAAATTACTGACACGACGATAAGAATTCCCCTTAATTATGTAGAAGAGGTCATCTTTATGAGCCAGGTAATGATCTCCATCTTTACAAGCAGGATGCAAGCTGTAGATTTTCAAGTTTTCTCCACGGTTGGGGTTACTTGATCTCATGTAGCATCCAAGATCTGAACGGACAAAGTAAAAACAATCTTTGACTCCAAACATATCCACCCCTTTGGCCAGTTTCTTAGGGAGAATTTTTCCACCCATGATTTTGATTCTGAAAGAAATGAAAAGTCAACATTTTCAAGCAAAATGCAGCGGGCCACAGACATTATCTTACCGGTAACATGACTACTGACTGTTGTACTGCTTCAGGAAGACAAATAATATTTTAGTTCCATCAAGAAGATGAGAATAAAGAATTTTATTTGAAGTCAGGTCATACAGGGGTGAAGCTATAGAGGTGCAGAGGTAGCAGCTGCACGTGGGGCCTATTCAGGTTCGAAGGTCTCTCTACCATATAAGAAGGCACAAGTATTTTAAATTATACATGATGGGTGGAGGCTTTGTTACAGATTTTGCATTTGAGGCATAGTTTCTCCTCTGTTCTTGGGACAGATGGGGTTACATCGAAAACTCACTTGTGGCATCCTGTGGATATGCCATAAATGTCTGAAATGGGAAAACCCCTTTAAGCTATATCTGCACAAGGCTTCTAGGCCTTCTTACTGATGAATGGCCTAGTGTGGTCCGTATGTTCTTCAGCCCCTCACAACCCTATTTTTTTTTACCTCTGTTTAAATTCTTGGCAGCATGGGCAGATGCCAGACTGACCTTCCTAAGGAAATAGATAACATGAGGGGGATCTGAAAGGAGAGAAGTTTGGTTTGTGAGAAAAGAATTGATGAGGATGGAGAGGAGCTACACTGAGTAGGGACCCATGGACTTGCGGTTGTGGAGAGGAGGGAGGCTTAGAGAAAGGGGTAAGGATATTTACTACAATCTTCATTATAACAAACAAAGGTTGGGGGCAGTGGCGTACCGCCAATATAGGCAGACCACGCAGCTGCTATGGGGCCTGTGGCACGGGGGGCCAGGAGTGCACGGAAGGCCCGTCCCAACATCTGCAGACTCAGTCAGTTTATCGGGCATTGAGGCGGCCCGCCCACTTATCCTCCGTTCAGTCCTGGCCGGGTCCTGCTTGCTTCCCCTATGCTCAGTCAGGGCCCCCCCTGAACCTCACCCGTCCCCCATTGTGTACACAAAGGAGCACGCGCCACTGATGTCCCGACCCTCCCTGTCAGGCTCAAGCAGATAGAACTTCGAGGCAGTGGGCACAGCAGTTGTATTCCGCGCTCCACTCACTCGCTGCCCGTCTGCCTCATCTCAGCCACCCACCGGCAGTGTTCCTGTTAAGCCGCTCAGTCAGAATGACAGCCCAGCTATCAGCAAATATAGCACAGTACTTTTCGATCCCTCCATCTGCTCCACAGCCTGTAGTATTGTTGGCCAGCCAATTGTGCGATGCTCCTATCCTAATTACACTACACCAGGAGGTATTAGTCTGGCGTCAGCATGAGTGCAGGAGGGAGAGCCCGCCATCAGAACGGGCCCTCTGGTTGTTTTATTACAAATCAGCCAGCCGGCTCTTTCAAGCTCAAAGATGTTATGTGGGCTCTCACTCCTGCCACAAGTTTTACAGGGGCCTGTTGTTCACCACCACCGACCTCTGCCTCCCACAGCTTAAACCAAAAAGAGTGTAACAGGGCCCATCCTCATTACCTGCTGAGTCCGCCTGTGCCCGTCCGTTCTCTCCTTCTCACAGTGACACGAGGTGTGATGAGGGGGAGATTTTCTTGCAGTGTGCCACAGTGGTGGGCACTTTGAGAGTATGCTGACATCATTCAGGCCTAGCACAGAGCTGAGGGCATACTGCAGCAGGAAAGAATCTCATGTAGGAAACTAGCTGCCTGCCACCTCCCTCTATCCTGCTGTTGTTACCTATTATCTCCCTCCTGGCCCCCACAGAACCTCTCTTGTAAGCCCCTCTACTGCTCTCCCCACAGAATAGCTGCAACCATCTGTGGCCTCCAGCCACTATCATCTTCTATGTTCCCTGAAGTCCCCAGAGACTCCTTGCCACCTTCTGTGACCCAAAGAACCTGCACCACTTTCTGTGCCCCCTTCTCATAACAGAGCCTCTGCCACCTTTTATAGTCCTTGTCACCACCACCCACTCACAAAGCCCATGGAACCCTCTGTCCTCCTCCAATCTGCTTCTGTCCATCCATCAGTAACTCAGCCCCTATCACCTATTGGACTTGATGTGCCCCAATCCCTTAGCACAAAGCCCTTGTCAACTTCTGCCCCTCGATCTAACAGAGTCCATGCCACCTTCTTTCCCCCTTCCTATAAAAGAGCCCATGCCAGCTGCTGCTATCCTCCCTCTAATAACAGATCCCATCACCTTTTGTCTTTTATGTTCACTCCCCTCATAGAGCCTCTAGCAGCTTCTAATCTCCCACCCACTGCCGTGTCCCTGACATCTGCCTCCTCTAACAGTGCCTAGTGGCACTGACTCCGTGGCAATAATGGGACAAACATTGCTAATAGCTGCCCTGTCCCACTGCGTACAGTATGTGTACAGGATATGGTGGCTTTATTGTATAAACAGGATTATTTATCTATATAGCATATTATGTTATTATTTGTGCATAGTGTATGGGGGAAGCACTATATGGTGAAAATACTGGTGTGTGCAAGGTTTAACAACATCATTGGTGTGCAACGTGTAATAGATCATATTGTTTGTGTATAACGTATGATGTTCACGCCTTTATTTCTGCATGTTATGACATCAATATCAACTTATACTCTAAAGTCATGGTAAACTAAGCATCAGCAGCAAGGAGTTAAAGTAGTTATCCAATCCCTATAATGCCCCCCAAAATGCCAGGGCACCTCATACAGGAAATACTTAGGTGTTTTCGTTTTTGCATTTTCATTTTTCTTCCCTATCTTCCTTGAGCCATATTTTTTTAATTTTTCCCGTCATATATCCATATGAGGGCTTATTTTTTGCGGTACAAGTTGCACTTTCTAATGCCACCCTTTAATATGGCAGACAATGTACTGGGAAGCAGGCAAAAAATTCCAAATGGGGTGGAATTGAAAAAAAAAAACAACGCAATTCCTCCACCATTTTACAAGTTTTGTTCACACGGCGTTCCCTTTGCGGCAAAACTGACCTGTGCCTTCCATTCTCTGGGTCAGTAGGAATACAATAGGGGGGGGGAGGAGCCAGGGAAGGTAGTGGGATGGACCAGGAGTGGGAAGTGGGCAGAGTTAGGGGCCCAATTTAGATTCTTGCTATGGGGCCCACTGATTTTTATGTACGCCCGTGGTTGGGGGCAGAGATTTTCCTTGAAGGTGAGGTGAATACAACTCTGGCAACTCATTGAGAATGTTTTCAACATAGAAGCATGAGTAAGGGCACCTGCAGATGAAGCAGGTCATTGGCGGGAGGGAAGTGTTCCTTCCTGGCGATTACCTGCTCACTAGCTGAGGAGACTGCTGCCATTACATGCAGCGATCCCCTCCACAGTGTGGGGACCAGTGATCGCTAATGCCATCTCTCGTCCCCATACTGAAGTAGTGTATGCCGGCAGCAGATCGTGATAACATGACAAACAAGGATTTTTAAGCATGCCAAAAGATTTCAATGAACCGCTGAATGAGCAGACGGCGGCAATATTACACTGTAAGATGATCGTCAACAAGTGGTACTATGAACGCTTGCTAGCGGTGATGATCTGAAAGATTATCCTCAGGTGTAATAAGGCCTTTGATCCTAATAGTCACTTGAAGATTATATGCCTTGAGCGGCAGCTAGAGCATCTAGAGAGAAGTTCAGGTAAATAAATGCAGTTCTGTAGAAGATTGCTTCTCACAAGTTGGTTCAAAAGATAAGAAAATGTAATATGTATTAAAGTCAACAATGACCCCTATAAACGCAGAATACAAAATTGCATAAATACAGTATCATTTCCTCTTTAATTCTTGGCACCTATGTGGCTGGAGAAGTACTCCATTTCAATTTTGTTGTCTCCTTTCCCAGCATTTTAATACCTCCTTCCATCTTAAAAAAAAACCCAAAAACCTGGTAGCTCAATGTCCCTGCTGCCTCCTCCCACCAGATGCTTCACTATCTCTGTAGTCCGCACCACTTTGTGCTGTTCCTGTTGACCTCCCATGTGAATGCAATGCAGTGCGGGGGCAAGACTCTGCAATGCTGTGGTTGACAGACGCCATCATGGGAGTCTGGGGTGAATAGAGAAGAAAAAATGGGAGAAAGAAGGAATCTAGTCAGAGAAGATGTGGCCTGTAAGTCAATAGATCTAATTGCATATTCTACCTTTGACTCTTTCAGTATTTTCTCAAGCAGAGTCCAGCTTTTTTCAAGCCTAATGTAAAGCCAGCAGCTCATGCCTCTCCTGCTACCCTATCTTGATTAGACACAGGCGCCGCTCCACTCACTCGTGTCTATTAGAAACATCCTTCTTTGCACCTCACCTCATGCTGCAGTACTGCACGGGTTAACCTCCTTTGCTCTGTGTGTAGTTGCTGGGCTCTTTCCAATTGCAAATCAGCTGCTGCTATATATTCCTTGCCTTTTCTCTCATTCTTTGCCAGAGCAATAATGTGTCTTAACTTACTAAGATCCTGCTAAGCTGTGCTGTTCTGTTGTCTGCCCGTGTACCAACCTCTGCCTGTTCACCGGATTCTAACCCTTGAATCCACTTGACCTGACCTATTCCTGTTCTTCATTGTGACCCTCTGCTGCCAATTCCGACCTTGGACCGGTTTCATGGATTTGCACAAATGCTGCCTGCTCGGACTCTGGCCTGTTATTGACTACAAGTTTGCCTGCACGCACCAGTGTCTCTAACCCCCATGGGTCAACAACACCAGCACTACTCCAGGAGGTAGCGGTATGATGGTCCCATGCAGCGAAGTCCAGATCCCTGTATGGGGGTTAAAGGGGGAATAATAGGGGACTGCTAGTAGAATGCTGTCGGGTTTAGTTCAAAGTCAAACTGGTTGGTGGACACACTGGTTTTACACCCATTGCCATATCACCTAAGATGGAATTTAGAGTCAGCTTTTCATGTGTTCATGAAGTCATCAGGCAACATGGTTGGTGGCTAGGAGATGGTGATCACATAACTATAAGGGGTTTATAATAACACAGGCTGGTCTATGAGTGATATATAGGTGGAGGCTGGCACTAGTGTATAAAGGGTATATATATAGGGGCACATGGCAATGATGGATCCATAGGGGCACATGCTGGCATTAGTCTAAGTGGTATATGGGACACAGGGTATCTGGTCTAGGTGATTCATTTATTTATGTTACTATGGAGCCTGGAAATGGTGTAATCAGGGGATATCATCATAGTGGTCTGGGCCACTGGAGAGGAAGAGAAAAGAGAATGGCTTCAATCTGAAGATGTTCCTTGTGAATCACTTAACTGTACTGTAACCATGTATGTGGTCGGCTGGTATCTGTATCTGTGTAGAACTGGTATCTACCAGTATCTATGGTCAGTGTATGGTGATATCATGCAATACCTTACCAAGTTCCTGTTTGCATAACCACTCGCTTTATTTTCATGAGCATGCCCACAAATATGATGCAAAAAGCCCTATAAGATGGTTGCCTATTGTCCTATATTAAAGGAGAAAAATTATTTTCCAACGACAAAAATGGAAATTAGAATAAATCCCTGGACAAACAATCCCATCTCCATTAATCTAGTAACTATAACGAGTCATTATATTACTTTCAGGACGGTGTTCAGTTTGACAGTCGCCCTGTGCAGGTGGCTGGTAGTGGGCACACCTGAGAACTGGCTGTATGTGCCCCACAAGGAGAGGATCTATGGCTTGTGTTCTCATCTGTATGAAGAGTGCACATCAATAAGCCAATAAGGATCAGTGCACTGCTCCTTCTCCCCGGCATTGGACACTTTAAGGTCACCTCACCATGAAATTTGCAGGGAATCCACCATAATTCCTTGCATGAGGATTTTGACACAGATTTAGCCACGGATTTCATTCGATGCGTTGCAGAGGTTGGAATCCATGGTAAAAAAAAATCTGCATTTTTTGCTCAACATATTGAACATGGTCCTATTTACAGATTTTTTTTTCTGCTACTTGTAGATGGGGTTTTGAAAGCCACATCCACATGTATTGCACTGTAAATTTGTAGTGCAGCTCCCCATAGAGCCCGGTAAATCTAGAAGTCACTGCATGGCCATCAATGGGGTTTCTATAACAGACCCCCGTTATATAGCTGCAGCCTATACCACTCGCTGACATTGTTAGTCCCCATACCAGTGATCAGAGGGTATACTTACAGGATGTGCAGTCGGGTTATGGACAGAAGTGGTTGGTCTGGTGAAGCTCTGTTACCTATAGTCAGATAAATGCTCTTTTTATATGTTCTCTTTATGTAACACCTATAGCTGAGGGTGGCTTATGCAGGTGGCACTGAACACATAGCTGCCGGCAGCACACGTCAGCACCCAGACGAGGTGTAGAAGGGGTGCTGAACCTTGTGATTAGTGGGGTAATCTGTACCCACATTCATAAATTTGAGATAAACAGATCTCGCTTTTAAAGCATCTTTCCTTACAAGTGTTCTCTCCATTTTCAGATATATTAGCTTCTTTTATGGCTCCAATGCATCAGACATTAAACCACTATTCACTTAACCCATTGTATTGTAGTTTTCTGTCACCTATTACAATCATCTCCAACCCTAAGCAATCCAGCTGTTCCAAAACTACAATTGCCAGCATGCTCTGGGACTCGTGCTCCTTCCTTAGACAATCTCTCATAAAGTGAACTTCCACACTGTGGCCACCTATCTTGATTTCTTGTGTGTAGCTAGAGTAGACTGTTGGTAAACCCCTTTCAAACCATCCCTGCAAATAAGAACACTGACCACATACTTTCTTTTAACCTCTTTATTGTTGGATGGTAGTCGGCCACAGCTATTTTATTCAAAACGGCAACCATATAAACTGTGCGATCTGCCAGCCGCTGGACTCCCAACGTGCAGTTCCGCCATTTCCCTCCTTAAAACCTCTCGTTTGCATTAACTTGTCGCCATGGAGGGGACCCGCCATCAAACAGGGCTCCGACCACCACCCAACAAGAACATGGCTTGCTCCACCCCATCCTGAAGGCCCGAAAGAAAGATGTCCAAACCAATGTCGGATAGATGGACACTGTGAGGCCTCATTAATGAGCGGTTGTCCCCTTCCAACTGGCGGTGTCGAACCACCACGCCCCCGGATCTGATAAAGCGGAAAATTACGCAAGTTAACTGCACGCCTGCACCTGCATCTTTCTACTGCTTCATCGTCCCTATCACTTTGCCAAACTGCCCGCGGAACGATTTCGGACCACACCAGCACAACTTCCCTAAAATAGGACGGGAACCTCTCTAAATCCGACCGCATCAGTGTTAAAAGCTCCAGCAAGGGCATGGAACCAATGTCGTTGCCCCCAGCGTGAACAACCAGGATCACTGGACCATCCGGCTGAAAACCTATCTCCACCACCTGCGAGAGGAGATGTGGCCATCGGAGGCCACTAATCCCTCTCCACGACACATCCACTTCACGGAAACCGAGGGATTTCCCGCCAGGTCTACATTCGGCTCGCTGCGCCGCTCAAAAAATAGGCTGATTTCCATCTACCTATTCTCATAAGTTCTGCTTCAGGTAAACCAGCCCTAGCGTGGCCAATGACAAGCAACGCGCAAAAACATGGCCCATGGGCATTACTCTGCATGCAAAACATAGAAGGCCTAACAGGGACTGAAGCTGAAGAAGCGCAACCTTACTAACCGATAAAAAACCATCAATCAAACCGAGGAGCTTTTGCAACTTTTCACGCGGCAACCGGAAGACCATGTCCACCGTGTCGATTTCAATACCCAGAAACGACCGCCGAAACTGAGCACTCGTGTTTGAATCTGCACAACTCGGCGAACCTGCAGTTACCCTCATTAAACAACAAAACACGACCGGGTCGGCGGACGGCCACCGGTCCTTGAGAAGGAGATCCCCCTGGATCAGTGGCGCCCCTGAAAAGGGGGGTGGTCTTTGCGCCAACATCAGTCTCAGCCAAACATCTGTGGCTTTTTACCCCCCAACCTCTCTCAGGTTGCAACGCTAGGCTGCGCCTGAATTCTTCATCATAACGCCACCAGGTGCTGCCCCCATGAGATTTGTAGGTGCTATAGATGATGTCCTGATAAACAAAAAGTTCAGAACAACGCTCAGGGTGACGCTGCCCCATTATGCAACCCAAAACTGAAAAGGCCTGTAACCAATTGTTCATAGTTTTGGCGACTTTGGGCCTGGGCTCATAAGGCTTATCCAAAAAACGCTGCTCTTTATCTACTGTATGCTGATCCACTGATATGAGGGACCAAACATCCATGTATTTATTAGCCCAAACCTTTTCCCGGATGGCCTAGTCTATATGGGTACCCAAAAAACTGGACTGGTGCCTGCGTGATCCGTGACTCCCCCGCCTCTGGCTCTCTTGAGAGGAGGAATAAAAGAGCTAGACCTCCCCCTGCACGTGCGTGACCGTTTGGGGGCGGGAGAGGGAGGGAGTGCAAGCGGCTGAGCAAGCACCGTGGGAGGGCACGCATGCGTCCCACTACCACCACCAGGGGTCACCTGCTCTTGTATGGCCATGGCAGAACCCGTGGGACCCATACCAGCCTGTTGGCTGTGAATGGCAGGGTGCTATATGGGCTGAGTGGAAGGGGAGTAGGGGGGAGACTCTGGGGTGAGGAACTGCTGGCATTCCTCTCCATCCTGCTGCCAGCGCGCTCACTTAATCCTCCCTGCACGCATGAGGCCAGAGGAAGTGCCAGGGGCAGGGAAAGGGGAGGAAGGACATAGTCCCTCCCCATACGCCGAGCCGACAGAATGCAAGCCCGGCGTATCTAATCCTGCGCTAATACGAGCGCCTAAGGTAAGTGGAGAAGGGGGGGTGTCACTATCAGAGTTTTGAGGAGTTCTCACAGCTCTGTTTCTCCGCCCCTGTGATGAGGTCTTTACTTTCATTTTCACTCCTTTCCCTCTTCCCAGCTGTTCCTTCTCTGATTGATTCCTCTTCCTTTAAATCACCCCTCTTCCTGTTTCACCTTGCGGGTTATATTTCTCATCTTGAGTTGTGTCAGCCGCTGGAGTATCTACACTGCTGTGGTCTCTTTACACTGGACGTGTGTTTTACTGAAGCAAGCAACATCGGATATTGTCTGCTGAGATTGGATCTGTCTTCACTGCTGCTGCAGCCCCTACAGATAAGTTTGCAGACATTGTTAGTTTTGTTTATTTGCTGACTGGATCCGAGACGACCCCGGTTCCGTCCGTATACTGAGCAGGGAGCCGGTGGTCGTGCCCCCCCCCCCTTTTATCATAGGGGTTTCAGGTCTCACTCAGCCTTAGGTACGCGGGCATGCCTCGACCCACCATCAGGATCTGGGCATGTGCATAGCAGCGCAGGGAGAGCTCTTAGGGTCTGACAGGGGTTACCTTTTATGCTCCCTAGTTTGGGTCCGCTCAGTAGCTTGTGCACTGATTGTACTCCTGTTGTTCGCATATTCTCGTGACAGGGGGGGGGCTATGTCCTAGTCTCTAGGGGGGGTGGATGTGCAGGGCTGACCGCCTGCCCCCCGCAGAAGCTACAGAGTCGCTCCTCACCAGCGCTGAATCCCCAGCAGCAAGCGCGATGATGAGGGCTCAGGAGAGCCCAGGCTGCATAAAAAGGAGCGCAGCCATCCCTCGCCTCCCTCCGCCATGCGCGCCAACAAAACTTCGCTTAGGTCGGCATCACCCGCGGCCATCTATCGCTCTTTGTCGGACAGAGAGCTGATGCGACTCACCAAACGCCGCGCTTCCGTTAAAGAGGGAGAGAATAGGCGGGACCAGGATCTAAGTACCCTGCCTGCTACCTGCCTCTTCCTCCCGCCGCAGGATCCTTAGATTAACCCCTACATCCACACAAACGTGGTGTTTTGCGGGGCCGAGGCATGGAACAACAGATGCGGACAGAAATGAATGGGTCAGCACCCGTTCCACAAAATTGCGGAATGGATGCAGACTCATTCATAAGTTCATGTGAATGTAGCCTAATACAAAGCTATGCAGGTGCAGTACAATACATCAAATAACATGAAATAACATTGCATAATGAAACAAGTAACCTATTTTAGGGTACTGTACTTACACATTCACATATTTACTCAGGTCCTAAACTGATAGCAAAATCTTCCAATTTATAATTCGGCTTATTTCTCTCCATCTATCATGGTAGGCAGTGAACCTGATTTTGCTGTCGCTTTTTTGCTCTTTCACTTGTAGGAGTTTAACACAATCTGTACGTAAGGTCTGATTGTAGGTGATCCTAAATTGTCTACTGGAGTAGGGTTGCTCCAGCAGACATTTTCTTGGTTCTTCTGCTACTGCTTTGAACTTCTCAAATGTAGGGCAACATGGCTTGCATAGAAGCTGCATACACTAAACATTTAAGTAAGGCTAGCAGCTTTGTGTTTTTCACTATACAGTACATACAAAAAGTGGTTGCAAAGGTGGTCACTTTTCAGGTTGCTTTCTGTAAAGAGCAACCCCTGGTGCAAGTCTGTCCTGTTGTATACATACAGCGCAGGCTTAAGATGGCTGCGCAGCGGTAATGAGACTCCTCTCAGATATACAACACTCAGTGAGTGCTGTGTATGGAATAGAGGCAGCATCAGCGCCATGGCCCACAATCACGGGACGCATGTAGTAAGAGGCGACTGCTGGTTCTAACTGGACCCAACACAGTCCTAACATTGACATTAACCACTGTAACTAGAACTAATAATGCAACCACAGTTGTGTGGTTGGCCTCTGCTTGATCACTATATTGAACCTGTGTCACCTGCCCTGACCTATTGTCTCTTTTATCATAGTGCACCAACTATGTCTATCTTGACCTTGGCTTGCCTTCTGATCACGCTTCTTCCTGCATGCTTGGTTCCACACACCGGTGTCTCTCGATGAATCTGGGTACATCAGCAACCTCTGAATGGAGACTACTCCCAGAGGTAGTTGTCTAGATCCCTGTATGGGAGTGAAAGGGTGAAAGTGTTTGTTGCAACTCATTTGCAGGCACTATCTAAACTGTAAATGTCTGGGTTGTGGCATAAATTGACGGCCAAATTAGGCTCTGATGGCTGATTAGATGCAGAAACGATCATCTTCTCATTCCTTTTCTGGAAAAAAGCATATGTGACAATCAAAAAGAAATTATACTCTCTAAATCATGGCAGGGGTAGGTAACAATATGCACAAAAATTCCCCTGGGGTCATGTGCTGTTACACAGGTAGAGGAGCAGGGACGGACTGGGAATTCAAAGTGGCCCTTGAAAAAATACTAAAAGTGGCCCCTTTTGTAATTGAGTCCAAACTGATGGAAGGCAGGGCCAGCAATACCATATTCTGACACCTAATACCACCCCAACAGGGCCAAATACCACAGTCCATAACAAAATACTGTCAGCAGAACAAAATACATCCCCAAAAACTTCCACTAGGAGGCAGTGAGGAGGGTCCAGGCGGCCCCTGGGCATCGGCCCACCGAGAAATTTCCCTGTAAGGTCTATGGCCAGTCCGCCCCTGGAGAGGAGATTCTATGTCATTCCTCTGATGCCTTCAGCCTTTCTGAACATCCCTCACTGTCTCTCTCCCTTTTCTCCACATTGACTAAGATCTGATCTGGTCGAAAGATGGGTTTCTACTTCAAAATGCTGTATCTCAGGTACTTACAGCTAAAGATATGAGCGATACATCCTGACACAAAGCCTGTGGTAAGAGGGCTGGGAGTCATAACTGCAGGTATATGCAGCTCCCCCTTTACCCAGCTGTATCTCAGTCTGTATCACAGCTAGCACTGCCATCCTGTCTTGTATTATAGCCACAATTCTTAGCTCCAAAACAACACAGCCTGAGATAGACCTATTAGTAGCAAGGAACTAAGTCGACTGAAGTGCCTCCCAGCCAGGACATAGGAGACAATGTATTAGGGCTGTATTACACAGCCCAATGTGGCAGACGATAGTCAGGAAGAAAGCATTCCCTCCTGGCAATCACCTGCTCACTATTAGAGGAGACCATTGCTGTGACATGCAGTGATCTCCTCCACAGCATGGGTAGGAGCGATCGTTATGCCATTGCTCGTCCCCATGCTGTATAGTGGTTTTCCGGCAGCAGATCGTTATTAGACACCGCCTGCAAAGGATAATTTATTTAACATGTGAAAATATTTTGATTACATGATGATTGAGCGTTTGCTCATTAATTGGGCAATCTGCTGCAGTATTACACTGCCAGATGATTGCTGAAAAATCATAAATTGGCTGATAGGACACCTAGACGCAGCGGCGAGCGGGCTAGTAATTTCTTGGGCCGGAGCCTTGCCTTCTCGTCATCATTGAGAGGCCCCTTTCCCTGCAATCCAAATGGAAACTACTCTTTGCCTGCAAAACTGCATGGCCATTAACAATCTGGAATACACGTCTATCTGGAGAACGGGGTCCACCCATTTCTGCTTACTGCATTCTCCATATACAGTACTTCAGGTTAGACGTGAATGGTAGTTGGTGAATGGAGGTCAGTTAATACGGGCATAAAGCTGTACAGTGGGCCCCCAAAATTAATTTTATTGGTGGGTCCTAGGCACTCCAGTTCAACAGTTATTGTATGACCTGCCATGTTGCCTAGAGGTTTTTGCTAATGATATGGTGTGACTATGCTACCTGCCTGGGGTAGTCTGGATCCCAGAATTGCTGGCTGAAGAAAGGGAAGCTAATTCCAATGATGTATCACTGAAAGCCTATTGTAAAGAATAATGCGTCTGAATTATAGCTATCACTGATTAAGACAAAGACGCTAAAATGTAACTTTTATTAATTTGATTTAAAACCAGGGTGCTGTGTTGCCATTCATACATGTATGTGTCTCCTCATCAGACGGTAGGCACAATGTTGCCATTCACATTCCTACCGTCCTGTGATTTGTTGTGAGGAGACCACAAACAACACCTGCGGGGTCACAGCAATTGGTCCGTCTTGAATGTAGACCATAGAAGTGAGTCCACACGTGTATAGTGAGGTGATTAACAAGTACACACTCTGCTGTGTGCACGATGGGGGTTAGAGAGCCATGCAACGGTCAAGTATTGAGATGACCCCTTGCTGCTCCTAAGGAGGCACTTTATAAAGTAGCATACATAGTAATGCCAGCCGGCTATTAATTATCTCTAAGTATGCTAACAAAAGTGCCTCTCTGTTGGACAACTTGACCGTTGCATGGCTCTCTAACCCCCATCGTGCACACAGCAGAGTGTGTACTTGTTAATCACCTCACTATACACGTGTGGACTCACTTCTATGGTCTACATTCAAGACGGACCAATTGCTGTGACCCCGCAGGTGTTGTTTGTGGTCTCCTCACAACAAATCACAGGACGGTAGGAATGTGAATGGCAACATTGTGCCTACCGTCTGATGAGGAGACACATACATGTATGAATGGCAACACAGCACCCTGGTTTTAAATCAAATTAATAAAAGTTACATTTTAGCGTCTTTGTCTTAATCAGTGATAGCTAATTCCAATGATGGCTGTACTAGAGCTAATTCTATTTGTTTCCAAGTCATCTTCTGCTTATGATGTTTCTTGTGTAAGATGCTATGCCAGTGATCGCTCAGCTCCTTACCCTTGGGCTTACCTACATGCACACAGATGACTATATTCACACAGGGTCATCCACATGCAGCCACATGACTGGTGAGAATAAGCAAAAATAAACCTCTCTTTGGCCTACAGCACAACAACATCACCCAATGATCATAAACCAACAATGTATCTGCATCATAAGAAAAAAGACAAACACAACATTTGTGAGAAAAACGAGGGACGTCCACAGCTTTATTTAACACATGTGGAGTGTCCTTAGAACGCAATATAGTTAAGTACAGTCATGAAGCAGGGTGCTGTCGGCTCCCTGCTCCATCGCTCACCTTGCGACCAGTGGTTTGGTGCTGGCAGGTACCATGAAGTGACATCATGGTGCCTGCTGCATCTAGCCGCCAGGCAGACTGGAACAGATCTGTCTCGGGAGATCTGCTCCTTTCTTCATAGGAACGTGGGCTAGGGACACTATATTGTGTTCGTTGCACAGATGTTGACTCCAGATTGTGTGCGGGAAAGGGGTCACCTTATCATGTTGGGGGCACATAAGGGGCCATTATTCTGTGATGTAGGCACATGCTGCATACCTCCCAAGCCACCTGGGTCCGGATGGACAGTCCTGGATCTCGGTGGCTGTCCCGCAGGGCCAACATATGTCCTGCTTTCAACTGTCTCTGCGTCCATAGACAGTACATGATACTGTTTTGGGTGCACATAAAGGGGCATTATGCAGCCACCAAGGCGCAGATGGGTTTGCTAGCTGTACTCCCAGTTCTAAAGCCCCCTGGACAAGTGTAAAGTTATTGGAAGTGCATACCTTTTCTTCCCTTCAGGACACCCTCCGGTTCTAGGGTTTTCCTGCCAATAACGGTTGAAGTGCCCTTGGTGGTGAAGGTTTTGAGGGGCAAGGCAGGGTCCAGTTTGCAGAACAGTTTCTTTCCTGAACTGAATTGCAAACATCTTATCTTGCAATGGTCGACCACTGATACACAGAATACACTTTCCAGAGTTGTAACAGAACAAAAAGTGTCTCTTTAAAGTAGTTCTCCTGACTCTGCACTTCAGTAGCATGAGCATTCAGGCATGAGGTACACTAATTCTCTTGTCAAGTAATAATAGGCAACCACAGGGCAGACCCCCTCAACGGCAAATAAACTCTTCTGCAACTTTTGTGAATAGGTTGGAGATCCACACATCTGCAGCGGGATGTGGGCAAAGTAGTCATATAGAAGGCCAATCTGTAGCTGAAGTGTCCAGGGACTGAAGCTCTCCTGGAACACAAGGGTTGTAGATTCTATAAGCTTTCATCAATGCAATTCACCTCTACAGAGCTGGTTTTTACACCTCTCTAGTCTTCCCTTGAATTCATCTGGCCAGCTTCAATGGATGTTTCCTATAGCTCTTTCTGGCCTCCCCTGGCTGTTATCTTGCTCCCATTAAAAACTAGTATGAAAGCCAAGTAGCCACCAAACTCCGAGACTGTCCTGCCAGATCTGGGGCAGTACAACTACGGATAATGTTGTTGATATCACCTGATAAATCTCTGAGTACACGTACTATAGTAGATGTTACGTGCAGTCCTATGTAACAGCACAGATAACACAGTGATGGCTATCTGAGTACAGAAAATGTAGTAGTGTTATCTGCAGTCCTATGTAAAACCACAGATAGTACTAGTGCTGATAATGTTGTAGTGTTACCTGCAGTCCTATGTAAAACCACAGATAGCACTAGTGCTGATAATGTGGTAGTGTTACCTGTAGTCCTATGTAAAACCACAGATAACACTAGTGCTGATAATGTGGTACTGTTACCTGCAGCCCTATGTAAAACCACAGATAACACTAGTGTAGATCATGTGGTAGTGTTACCTACATCCTTAGTGTGCCTCCCTGTACCTCTCCCACGGACTCCATGCTGGCGGCGCTGCCTCCTTTTCCTTCTTCTCGCCCCGCACAGAACGTCCTGATGCAGCTGCTTCAAGACATAGGAACACCGTGAGCCCACTCTGTGCCGCCATAAAAGTTATGCCCCCTCACAGTAGTTCACATTAGTAATGCATTTTGGGGCCCCTTCACAGTAGTAATGCCCATTGTGCCTCCTTCATAGTAGTAATGACCACTGTGCCCTCCTCACAGTAGTAATGCTTATTGTGCCCTCTTCATAGTAATTATGCCCATTATGCTTCCTTCATAGTGATAATGCTTATTATGCCCCCTTCATAGTAGTAATGCCCACTGTGCCCCCTTCATAGTAGTAATGCCCTCTCTGCCCCCTTTATAGTAGTAATGCCTTCTGTGCCCCTTTATGGTAGTAATGCCCTTTGTGCCCCCTTTGTAATAGTAATACCCTCTGTGCCCTCTTTGTACCAGTAATCCCTTCTGTGCCTCCCTTATGGTAGTAATGCCCACTGTGCCCACTTATAGTAGTAATGCCCTCTGTGCCCCCCTTATGGTAGTAATGCCCACTGTGCCCTATTTGTAGTAGTAATGCCCTCTCCTCTTTGCCCCCTTTGTAGTAGTAATGCCCTTTCTGTGTTATAAAAAAAAAAAAAACACAACAAAAAAAACACAGTACCTACTCACCTTGTCCAGTTCCTGAAGCTCACAATCCTCTCTCCCCTGCAAACACAGATCGCGCTGCAGCACCGTGTGGGAGGAGCTTATGCAGATTCCCGGGCTGCAGGCTCCTCCCACACAGGCCGGTAGCGCGATCTGTGCCTGCAGGCTGAATGGTGGAGCGGGGAGAAGTCTTTTGAAATCTGCCATGGGCAAATAAGCCAGTTCTATGTTACATCAGTTTGATAAATCTCCCCCTATGCTTTGATTAAAGGCTATGTACACCATTGGGGGCAATTTTTTTAATACTGGATTGTACTCATTTTGAGCAAAAAATCTTTTTTTAATTTAGTCTTTGTTACGAATATGGAGCCCTTTTTTTATGTACAGAGCTGAGATGCTATACTAACAGCCTGTGGATTTTCTTTCTTTTCCGTCAGTTGGGGAGCTGACAGGCTCCTTATCTCTGCTCTCTAAATTATAAACACTCATTATAACTCAGTTCTTATGTTACTGATAAGAATGTGGCTTAAATAAGTGTTTATGACCTCTTAGTAATTTAGAGATAATAGTAGTTATATTCTTTTTTTTTTTTTTTTTTTTTTTTTTCTTTGTCAATTATCTTTTTATTGTGAATAAAAGCATACGTACAATGCGTCACAAAAACAATAAGTCTGAAGGTAGCAGAAACATTATACAGACAAGGTGCATTACAGAATGTACACTCTTAGCAGAAATCAGGAAAGCACATGGGTCATAAGGCGGAGTGTCCATAAATACTTGTGTTCCCACACTGAAGATTAGCCGTCAATTAACACATTGAGAGCTGATAAGTTCAGGGTACATAATCAACAAATTCAAAACAAACAACAGGGGAAAACCGGGGAGAGGGATCCGGCGGAGGGCAGCGGGAGGGAGGGGAAAGGAGAGAGGAGAGGAAGGGGGGAGGGATAGTTATGTCCTGGTCTGTCGGTCAGAACTGCAAATCATCAAAGCAGAGTGTGTCGATCAAGAGTAACAGGGATACCCCCATGAGGATTGGGTCAGATCAGAGGTCTTGCTGGGCATTGACATTGCTCCCTCTCTAGCTGAGCCAGATTATAGGAGCACCTGGGGTCCCTACTTTTCCCTAAACCTCAGCCACGGTCCCCAGATCTTCTTGAATTTACCGTGCTCCCTGGCCTCCCAACCCGCCAACTCCTCCATCCGGCAGATGAGATCTACTTTATGAATCCAATGGTCCAACGTGGGTGGGTCTGTCTGTAACCATCTCTGGGGGATCAGCAGTCTAGCTGCCTGAATTAGATGTGTGCAGAGGCTTCCCTTGGATGGAGTGAGAGCAGGGGTGGGGAGCCAGAGCAGCACCAAAGAGGCTGATAGCGGGACCTCGGTACCTGTAATATTTTTAATAGTGTCTGAAATATAGTAGTTATATTCTTGTACATAGGAGCAGTATTATAGTAGTTATATTCTTAGACATAGGAGCAGTATTATAGTAGTTATATTCTTGTACATAGGAGCAGTATTATAGTAGTTATATTCTTGTACATAGGAGCAGTATTATAGTAGTTATATTCTTGTACATAGGAGCAGTATTATAGTAGTTATATTCTTGTACATAGGAGCAGTATTATAGTAGTTATATTCTTGTACATAGGAGCAGTATTATAGTAGTTATATTCTTGTACATAGGAGGCAGTATTATAGTAGTTATATTCTTGTACATAGGAGCAGTATTATAGTAGTTATATTCTTGTACATAGGAGGCAGTATTATAGTAGTTATATTCTTGTACATAGGAGCAGTATTATAGTTGTTATATTCTTATATATAGGAGGCAGTATTATAGTAGTTATATTCTTGCACATAGGAGGCAGTATTATAGGTATATTTGTCTTATATTCGTATAGGGGGCAGTAATTCTAATGTTATTCTCATTAGTTTATTAGCAGACCATGGTTTGAAAATGTACATTTTAAGACCTAGAACTATTCTTAATGATTACTTTTCATCCCCCCACTCCACCAGGAAACAGATTTATTGTCAACCACATTTCACAAAATATGCTTGACTGCCCATAGTTGTATTTGATAGTAACTGCCGGTGATCTCACTGCTAGAACAACATGATAAAAGTAATAAAAGAAAATACAACAATCCAGAACGTCCCATAATCTGCCTCCTCACATGTAGCCTCTGTAGTATGGGTCCTGCCAGCAGTTTGTGTCACTTTATTGTCTTGAGAAATCCTTCCCTTCCCAAAGGAAATACATATTGAGAGAAGACGCCAAGGACAAGAATAAACATTAAAGCCTTTCCAGCTGCACTGCACTTTCCCACTGAAGGGTCACACTATGTTTTCCATCTTGTCTTATGATTTACTGTAATACATGACATTTTAACAAAAATGGCTGCACCTACACTAACAGATGATCTACACCTGATGCTGAGAGAATGCAGGGGATCCTTCGTCAGTGTGCTTTGGGTGTTCACAGCTTCTTGGATCAAGTTTCCAGAAGAAGGAAACCTAAACCTAAAATAGATCACAATTACTGAGGGCGGCAGGAGTTATTTCACCTTCCACGAGCGTCTCATTGTCCTTCAGTATAAACAGATGTCACTCAGGCTCTTTGTGTAATTGATCTTAAGCGAGACAAAAAGTGGGAAGCAAATACCTGCGAACATCAAAGGGATTTTGGAATGGGTTATGCATGATAAATGGGTTATTGCTTCGGGTCACCAAACTTTTAGGGAACGTTCACATGTAGCGGAATTGCTGCATTGAGAAATCTGCACCAAATTATGAGGATTTCAGAAGCGGCTAGCAGCTAAAATGAAAAATAAAATCCAGAACCCTCACCTCCTCAGATGATTTCTGGGCTCCCTAAAGGGGTTGTCTCACTTTGGGAAATAGCATTTATTGTGTAGAGGAAGTTAATACAAGGCACTTACTAATGTATTGTGATTCTACATATTGCCTCCTCTGCTGGTTGGATTCATTTTTTTGCATTACATTATACACTGCTCGTTTCCATGGTTATGACCACCCTGCAATCCAGCAGCGGTGGTCGTGCTTGCACACTGTAGAAAAAAGTGCTGGACTATGCACAGTCCCACGGTCCTGGCCACCAGAGAGGCTGGTGCTTTTTCCTATAGTGTGCAAGCACGGCCACTGCTGATGGATTGCAGGGTGGTCGTAACCATGGAAACGAGTAGTGTAAAATGTCATGAAAAAATAAATCCAGCCAGCAAAGAAGGCAATAAGGACAATCACAATACATTAGTAAGTGCCTTGTATTAACTTTCTCTACATGATGAGTGCCACTTTCTGAAGTGAGAGGACCCCTTTAACTGCTCCCATGCCTCTGTGTCTTTGTAGAACCCCGTACTGTGAAGCCATCTTGTTCCAAGGGACTGCTGAAGCCCATGATTTAAAAATCCAGACAGCAGGTGATTTTTCCGCACAGAAAAGATAGGAAGCGTATAGATAAGATTTGTAGAAACCTTGGTCACATGCAGGGACGGACTGGCCATAGACGGTACAGCAGGAGAGCTACAAGGTTGGAACCACTATGTGGCAGTGGTGGTGAACCTATGGCACGGGTGCTAAAGGTGGCACGGGAGCCTATGGGAGATATATACGTCGGAGGCCTACATCACCGAGTGACTAGACCCTCAATGTGTAATTATGATCTCAACTCCCACAATGCCTGGGGTGTACCTACCTTCTATGGGGCTGGCACTGAACTCCACCTTCTGTTCCTGACATAAATCCAGGGCATTTTCCAGCAACTACCACCAGGAGGAGCTCAGTCCATTGATTTTGTGCCGAGAGACTCAATCACCCAACGAATGGGCGCTTGCTCAGTAAGCAGGGGATTGCTATCGCCTTTACACAGGTAAATTATTGGGAAAGAGCATTTCTACAAATCTTCATGCCCAATAATTAGCCTGATCATCGGTCCATGTAAAAGGACCTTTACAGGGCCACAAGGTGATTTTTGTTGCTCCTGGGTTCCCATTTTCGAAGCCCCTAAGTACATTAGGATCCTGGAAATAGCTTGCCATCCCTAAACACCTTTCCTGGCCCTCTAGTAAGAGAAAACCAGCAGAACTGTGAATGTGGCTTTAGATGTGAACGGAGAAGAAAACATCATATATACTTGATAAGTAAGTCAAGTTACTCGACACTCTAGCCTTGAGTTCAGAATTAACATTAAAAAGTGGAGAGTTTAGCTTTGTCAATAACCCCCATTGGAATTTCGGATTTCTAAGATCTCTATCATTTGGCTATACGGTACACCGCCGGATGACCTATGCTCATGGGATTTCACAGATGACATTTGATGACAGTGGTTCTTTGTTTTTGTTGAACAGTCATAACCGTGGAATCTTGGAAGGGAAATTATTACGTAACTTAACATTTTCAGAACATTTATACTTTGTCAGGACCACAGAGGATTCCAATATTAAACTGCAGTGCAGCATTTGTCCACTAGATGGCAGACAACCTATACTGGAGAAGCAAAAATAAGTAAGAGTCCTATTCCTCTGACTTTTAAAGGTGGTCTCTTCAAGGCACAGTTTTTCAGAAATCAGCATCAACATTTCCATCGGATGACTGACAGGAACTCCACAAAATATGTGCACCCAATGTATTTCCAATACTGGGGGGCCTCCAGCCATATTAGCTGCTCATCCATACCTCCCAACTCTTTGGACTATCAAAGAGGGACACTTAGGCCACTTTCAGATGAGCGAGTTCAACGCATCGGACTCTCAGCGTGGGTATGCGGAAGCTACAGTCCTGACCTCCCAGCACTGCCAGAGTCGCATAATATTATATTGATTTATTTTGCTATGTAACCCTTAGAGGTCTGGAATATATTGTATAACACTGCCAAATGGTGGTAGGCCAGGACGGGAGCTGCTGCATACTCACACTGTGAATCCAATGCATGGAACTCGCTCGTCTGAAAGGGGAGTTATGGCTTATTGCGTGAAAGTTTTCTTAGTGCACAATAGTGCCAAAATTATCTCAATACTGAAATTTCTAAAATACAAATTCCATCAAATAATGAAATAATATACAAAGCGGCATGTAATACAGAGATAGGAAGCAGACAAACACTTTCTGGATCAGTATTGTAAATGTAACAATGCAAATCTATAGATCCGATCAAAGAGAGGGACATTTAAGGAGAAAAGGAGGACAGAGGGACTTGGGTCAACAGTAGGGACTGTCCCTCCAAAAGAGGGACACTTAGGAGGTCTGGCTCATCCTATAATCATGCCTAGATAAGATTTCTAATTTAGATGTACAGCTCTGCTAATACTGTTCACATGTTCTTTTTATTCAAATGTGTTTTTTTGTTTTTTTTTTACAAAAATCTGATTACTAATGCAGAACAAGGTCGAAATACAGCAGACCTTACTTTCATCTGCCCTCAGCTCAGTGACGGATCATTTTTGATCTGAGTAATCTAAATAAGACTGGTTGCGGTAGACATGCCTCCTGACAAAGGCTATAGTTGTTAGGCAGCGCTACCATAGCCCATCCTGTCTCAAATGACTCCAATGTTCAGCTGGTAAGATGGTGGATCTCCTTACTACCCCCGGGTAAAAACTGTTATACTGCTATGTTATATTGTTGTAATAGTTAATGTTGTGTACCTGGGTTTTTGGACAAGGCCGCATGTCCTGACACCAAATTTAGGAACCATTTTGTATTGTATTTTGTATTACACATATTTGGCTTTCACTATAGAGCTGCTATTACGTTTGCAGTATATTGGGTTGGCTGGCGTATGGTGGTTTCCCTCAGTTTGGCTGTTCGTTGATAGGACTCCGATTTAGCTCGGAGTGACCATGGGGAAGAACAGCCCTAGGAGGCAATTCAATGACTTCCCCATATGAGAACTTTGTGGCCTTAAGAGAGTATGCAGAGGGGATGTCGCTCTGTGCTGTTCTGGGAGTTAGAGTCAAGGAGATAAATAGTATTGTTGTTGATGCCCAAAGTTGTTCGGTGAATACCTCTGGTATAGAGACAATTCCCTAGTTGTGAGGGGGTCAGTGGCAGTGACCCTGCAAAGTTGGAAGACTACGAAAAGGCCAGAGAGGAATGGCCAGTAACACAGCATACGAAAGTGGGCTCTGACCTACAGAAGTTGCACCCAGAGAGAACAAAGAACACTGTGCTGGGTGCCCATTGGGAACAAGGGTAGAAATAGAGTCCGACATGTACAAGAAAGCACAGCTTAAAGACAAGGATCTGCATCGTAATGAGTAGTCAAGGCGAAGTACAGTCAGCACATGTCATTCACCCTCTCAACTGGCACTATTAATCAGATTTTTCTGCTATTATGTCAGTACAGTATTGATTCATTTTTAATTGACCTTTTTTAATCAATTTTGAAAGAATTATATCTAGTATCAAGTGTTTGACCCCGACAGGGTTGTCTTCTGATGGACTTCTGTCTCTGAGGCCCATCCTCTGGTACTCTGATGAGCCAGTCCATCCCTGCTCTTATGGAGGTGACCCCTGAAACCCCTAGTTCATAAATTCATAATTCAGCATCATGTTTCCCAATCTTTTAAAATAAAACTCCAGCCTTTGCCTGTGCAGCCAATGTCCGTCTGCCTGATTCACTGTCACCATACTCTCCATAGCATAGCAAGCTTAGTCTGAAGGATTTCCTTTTCGAGGTCTTTGCCCCACTGAGGGGCATTTTAAGGTTCAGATTGCAAAATTCCTTAGACTCAGTCTGTACTTTAGCTCCACGAAATCTAGTCGGGACACAGTGGATCCACACTCGTGTTCTGACTGTGACATCTTTTGGGCTTAGTGAGACTTCATATTCTCACACGCTCTAGAATGGTAGAGCCTTGAAAGTCATTTGAGACAGTTGTAAATTGATCCCTCAGCAGAAATACAGAGCCCGAGAGTAGAGCTTCGCTAATGAATTGACTTGAATGGAGTTTGCTTCAGCGTTAATGCTCTTGGTTGACTTTCATGTACAGAACATTTTAATTATCTTATGACCTTGTCATCACGGAAGAACAATAGACACCATCAAGAAGATATCAAGTATTGAACCGACTATTGATCCATACATTGGATGTAATGGCGTCCTTCACCTTATCCTCCACATGTGAGAGTCATACAGATATCTCTCTATCCATCTATCAATCTATCTCTTACTTGCCAACTCTTCCAGAAAGTGGAGGATCCAGCTCTGAAATACGGGAGACTTCCCAGAGTTGACAAATCTCCAGGGCACTGCATGGACAGTCGCTTTCTTTTGGAAAACAGCCCCTGATGAACTCTGACTGTATGTGGCACCAGGATGTTGTATCATCAGACTCAGCCCCGATGCCCAAACATACACTAAGGGTGGGATGCTATATTAAACAGGATGGGGGGACCTGATAAAGTCGGAGTATCAATGCTCCCCGAAATTTGTCAGCCCCATTCAAGTGCCGCACTTTCCCACCTCTTTGTAAGACAACCAGAAGTTGGCACATACTATATGATCTATCTCATAACTATTTATTGCAGATCTATCCATTTATTTGCTATAATCCTTAGGAATCTTCTGGCTGCTTTGTCTTCTCCTGTATATTTAGGGCAGCTCCTAAGCACAGCTGATCCATTAGAGTGGGCCAGCTGACCTTTCTGCTGCAGCTCAGGCTCCTTCTCCTGATTGGTTAGCTTCTGTTTAACTATTTCTGGCTTCTGCAGTGAGTTGCTGGTTATAGCATAAGCTCCTTGTGTTTGAATCCAATGTTTTCTTCTATGATGTTGCTTTTGTCTAGTTTGCCTATTATCAGTGTAGTTTAATGCTTCTAGTTATTGCCCAGTCTTTGCTTTTGTGCCTTGTAGGTTGTGTTTAGTTGTCTCTGTCTTGCCTTGATTCCAGTTTACCCCTGCTCAGTTTGGGTTTTCTTGTCTGTGAGTCCTAATGTCCTCATGCCAGTATTTTAGATTGGAATTTCAATAGAAATATCTTTAGGAACAGTGAGGATCAGAGTAGGGTCAGTTTTCCATTTGCTCATATTATGCTTCGCATGACTGTTCATGCAACTGCATGGCTGTTGCACAATTTGGCCCTACTGTAAGTTATGGACGTATCTGAGTACCAGGAGACACCTTTGGAATCCATGCAAGCTGACTGCTATACGTGAAGTCCTGTTCTGATGTCTAATATATAGCAGACATATCATATCTATCGGTCTGTCTATCTATCCATGTATCTGTCTATGTATCTATCTCACATTTAACTGTCCATACATACATATATCTATCTCATATCTATATGCCCCTCCATACATCTATCTATCTCTCTGCAGTGACCGAGTTTGAAGTACCTCCAACACTGAGTCCCGCAGACACTGTTGAGGTGTCAAGTGTTGCTGCTCTCTGGAGGGGATGGTAAGACGTGGTGCTCCCCAATGGGAATGGTTTGTAGTTAACTGGTGTATTTCTTTAGTGGAGGAACCCCAGGCAATACAGGTAGGGCACTAAGCTGGCTCCTCCAGACTCCTCCCTGGTAGAAGAATGTTTTGTGCGGAGAAAAGGCCTGAGCTACCTGTCCGTCTCTCTTAAATGGCTGGTAGCATGGCCAAGGGGCTGGTGGCCCAGGGTCTTTGGCTTATTCATCCGGCAGAGTATACTGCCAGATGACTACAGCACCTTCTTCTGGTTGCTCGTGCAGACTCTCCTACTAAACACTGGTCCCTAACTAACTAGGGACTCTGACTGCTCTACTTTTATATGGTTTCTAACTGAACTAGAACATTCTAGTGTGCGGACTGAAGCTGGAGAATCGCGGCCTAACAGAAGCAATGTTGCAATTCATGGCTGACATAAACTTGTCTTGTGCCTCAATACAAGTCGATAGGAATGACTAAGGAGTTTCGAGATATAAAAAAAAATCTGACAGAGCTAAACCAGGCAGTCAAAATATCACAGTGTCTTTTTCCCTCAGTTATGCATAGTCACTTATGGTAACCGGAAAATTACTAGCTTTTCAGTGCACAGGCCAGAAAGTCCCAAAGTCCCTCAGTATTAGCTTGCTGTGTACTAAGCCTTTCCACAGTGCAGTGCAAATACAGTGCAATAACAGTGCAAATGAACAGGAGATATTACAATAAACATATAAAGTGAAGTTCAACAATATAAAACAGTATAAGTGCACACAACGGCATAAATCAAAGTAGCAGCAGTAGAGGAAAATGTTCACAAACTTCCAGACTTCAAAGTACTCCTTAATATAATTATTTCTGAATAAAGACAGTCACTGTTTGAGAACTACCCCGCTAATATTTAGGGCCGACTCCAGGTTCATGTGGGCCCTTGAGCAATAAATCTCAGTGGGCCCCCTTGTGGCATTTTTTTTCTACATGTCCCCCTGGGGCTTCCACACCGTATAATGACCCCCAGTGGCCCTTCACACAGTATAATGACCCCCCAAATGCCCTCCCACACAGTATAATGACCTCCTGTGGCCCCCATATAGTATAATGACTCTCAGTGGCCCCTTCACTGGGGGTCATTATACTGTATGGGGGTCAGGAAGCTGACGGCCTCCTATAGCATGGATCCAGCTAAACTGACTGAGGAGTCTCTGGGAGAGTGGACCCACTAAACTAACAAACAGGGGGTTATCGAGGGGTCAGAGGGCCACCCATTGAAAGTAATTAGCCAAGATCTATATGTCGCTAGAAAAAGCCTGTTGAAATCCCTCTTTTCCTACCGTTGTATGAGCATGCCACTAGATATGTCCTCCTGTAGTCCATCTTCATCCAAGACGAGTATGCCAGTTTCCCTCTTTCTATGGCGTTCTCATATCAGTACCAAAAAACCACGCCTGTGCAGTCCTGACAGGTCCAACAGGCGCAATGCACAAATACAGTATATACAGTAGTCATTAGTGCATCATCTCTGTTTTTCTCTTTACCCTCCCTGACTGCTGGGTTATCACAGGATGTAGTATCTAGGGTGGCCAGACGTCCGGTTTTAGGCCGGACAGTCCAGTTTTCAGGCTCCCTGTCCTCCGTCCGGCGCAGTGCCTGGACGGACACAGGGATGTCCTCCCTTTCAGTAGCTCACGGTCAGACAGCAGCACTGCGCTGTCTGAGCGTGAGCTGCAGCAACTGACCGAGGCTTCTCTCACCCCAGTCCACTAGAGCCGCAGACGTGGCTGACTGAGGGGAGAGAAGCACCCCGGCTGCCCCCAGCTCACCTTCCATGTGGAAAGTTCTTCCCTCTCCTCCCCGGTTGGCGAAGGGAGCGTGGCTTTACTTAGGCAGGGTCGTGGTTTATCGTTTGGGGGCATGGGCGGTGAGGTCTGACTTTTTTGGGTGAAGCCAGTGGCCACCCTAGTAGTATCCCCATCATGTCCAGAGACTGCGCTGATAGCAGGAGTGTGCCTCACACAGGTCAGGGAGGTCAGTAACCGGGACAGCCGCACTGCAGAGACAGGGCCAGTGCTAAAAACAAGCCTATTCAGGTCGGGGAGGTCAGTGACAGCATCGCTATGTGTAGAGTTATGGCCAGCCTGCACTGGGGTCATCTGTGAAGCGTGCTGGGGCGGGTCTCAGGTACTTCATTACACGCAGAAGCAACTTACCCCGTTAGATGTCAAGCTTCGATTCTGCTCTGCCCCTCACTCTCTCTCTGCTCTTTCTCAAGCAAAGAGACAGAATACACATAGGCAGCGCGGCTGGGGGTCCGGGCGATGCATGAATACTAAGTTGCTCTGCCGTAGGCTAGTCCAACGTTGCCTTCTTTTAATAAATTATTAGTATGGAGGAGGGGGGGGGGATAATGTGATGCGAAGGGGATGATGACGTGACATGGAGGGGGGAGGCCTTAGGCCTTATTGTTTTTCGCCTCAGGGCCCCATTTCACCTAGAACCCGCCCTGCTGAGACCACCTTGGCTCGGGTAGCCGGGCACAGATGTGTTTTGATCAAAATACCCTGTATATTGGCTGAGAGATTTTATCATATCAAAATGAGGTCTTAGTCCATATATAATGTTTGCATCTATTTTTGCATTATTTTCTGTAATTTTATTTTTATAAATGTAGCCGTGCACATCCGCATATTCATTTATGACATTATGCAGGATGTTTTTTAATATTTTTCTGTGATATTTGATTAGCTTGCATTCCAAGAGCCCTAACTTTTTATTTTAGTGTTGATGTCCAGGATGGGTTGCATTATTTTCAATCTTTTTACGTCGTTCACAGTGCAGGTTTAATAATAGAATCATTTCATTGTTCAGATTGTAACACTCTCGGCAATACCTTTTATATCTTTTATATGTATTGTTTTATTATTATTATTTTTTACATAGGATGGTATTTCTAAACTTGTAGTGATGCCCCAACATGCAATAGTAACGTGGCAGACGGGGAGGCTCAGAGGCAGCATACTATCGCATCACTTTGATTGCGCAGTCACTGTCAGTTTGCCCATGTTATCAGCAGCAGGACAACAGCTGTAATAAACAGCCGGGGTCAGGCTGCAACTGACAAGATTGGACAAAACTCTGATCCCGGCGGTATAACCTCTGATATGCCATGGTCAATAACGAGCACATCATCTGACAGAGGCATGGGGCTTCCTCTATCAGTCCACTGGCTCCTGCATCACAATTGCCAGGTGTGGGTCGTTGTTATGGCTGCGCGCAGAATTCTTCTGTGTGTATTAGAGATACCGTTCATTGACCCTCACCCTGTAGTACTGCAAGGGTTAGTTCCCCATTTCCTCTGTGTGCAGCTGCTTGAAGAATGAGCTAATCAGCTCTCCTATATATGCTGAGCTGTTTGTTCCAACCCTTGCTTGAGCAGTAGGTACCTCTAACTTGCTAGATCTTGTAAAGGAGCTATAATCAGTTTGTCTGCCTGTGTACTGACCTCTGACTGATTCCCGAATTCTGACTACCGCCTGACTTGATCATGGCCTGCCCTGACCTTTGGACTGTTTCACAGATTCACATTAGCTCTGCCCACCCTGACCTCAGTCTGTATTGACTATGAGTTTGCCTGTTTGCTCGGTGCTCTGCACCAGTATCCCTGACCCCTGTGGGTAAGCTGTGATATCACCTATTGTGAATGGTGCATCTTGTGTTTTCTATATGTATAGGTGATATCTGTCATTCTAATCCTTGCTGTAATGATAAGCAAATAACTGCAGTAAAGTGGTCTTTATAGACCAAAAAGTGACACCCATTATTAGGCCTAGTGGCCAGTGCAAAAACTGCAGGATTTTGTTTATTTATTATCACAGATATTGACGATATCAACAAAAGTTATTTAAAAATATTTAAAATAAAAACAAAGATTTAAACAAAAGGTCATTTTCTGATGACACATTCCTGTTAAAAGGTAAGGAGAATATTAAATCTTACAAAATGTCATCATTTTTTTCACTTTGGAAAGTTACCTTAGGCCTTATTCACACATCAGTTGTGTTTTGCGGATCCACGGAGCCGCGGATCCGCAAAACACGGACACACCGGCAATGTGCATTCCGCATTTTTGCGGACCGCACATTGCCCGAACTCCATAGAAAATGCCTCTTCTTGTCCGCAATTGCGGACTACATTGCGGATGTGTGAATAAGGCCTAAGGCCTTACTGTTGGCAATGACTGCAGTTGCCCTTTTAGCAATAAGAACTGGGGTTGGATATACAGATCTGGTGTGGGCATCAGCTGTTTATTCTTGTAAGGGGATCTTACGAATTCATTGCATGCTTCACTTTAGATTATCAGACAGAAAAAAATAACCTCAAATTATCCTTGTAAGCAAATTCCCCCCAATAAACCAACAAGTAGACACCAGTTTTATCCAGAGAAGCAGTTTTATATTCACCCTGTGGTCGTTTCACCGGATCCTATGTAATATTCTTTGCTACTTTCTTATGAAATGCTGTTCTGTTTCCTCCCTGCAGAGTAGCAGAGAGGAGGGGAGAAGTTTCGTAACCGTTGGAAGTTGCAGCACTTGCCTGAGGCACAGAGGAGCTTATCGCTAAGTAGTGCGCAACGTGGGGCTGCAAGGAGACACCAAGCAGCTTTCCTCTCCAGCAGACACTTCAGCAAATCGCTGCCAAGAATATTTGTCCTGCTTAATGTTTTAAAGGGAATCTGTCACATACCTCAGTATTAGAGGAAAAGTCAGATTCCTTCTGTTCTGCTTATTCAAACTATTCTGCCCCCATCCAGATCTGTGCCTCCAGTGCAGAGAAATCACGTCTATTATAATATGCAAATGAGCTCTGTGGTGCAACAGGGGTGGCAACCTTGCGCCTCATCGCACCAAAAACTCAGCCCTGTATTGTGGATAGCACCGGCCTCCCCCCAACTGTGAGTGGCAGTGCCAGGCTGGAGATCTAATCTCACCTGGCCCTTTGCCGTAACTTTGGGAATTGGCGCATGCGCAGTACAGTCTTGGTGCTTGACAGGGCTGAAGTTATCTGTACTGTGCAGCCCTGTCAAGCACCAGGGCTGTACTACGTCTTCGCCAATTCCCAAAGCGATGGCACACGCACGAGAACACAGGGCCAGGCGAAATCCCATCAACACCCTGGCTCTGGGGGACAGGGGGGTGCTGCTGTCCACAATACAGGGCTGAATTTTTGGTGCGACAAGGTGCAAGGGTACTGCAATCGTTGCACCAAAGAGCTCATTTGCATGTCAGAATAGACGTGATTTCTCTTCAACAGAGGCACAGATCTGGATGGGGGCAAAAACATTTGACTCAACAGAACAGAAGGAATCTGACAGTGCTCGCTGCTTAATACTGAGGTATGTGCTGACAGGTGCCCTTTAACTCTATTCTGTAAACTATACACCCTGACCATCAGCAGTTATGGAGCAACTCCGGCACACGAATTACACAGCTCTGCTGACCATGTAGCTAGTTACTGCAGCGCTGGTCCCATGGAATTGAATAAACATCAGATGTATGTTGAGCTAAACAGATGATTTCAGCGGGACCGGCTGACCATCTAATGTGTGTGGGGTGAAAAAGGGAGTCTGTCTATTGGAAATGGGAGCTTTACCTCCGTCCCTTTATTCCTTTCCTAGCCTGTTGTCCTTGCTTCCTATATAACCCACTTAGGCTAGTATTACACATGCGGCAGTGGAACAGCCTGCCAGAGTTCTCCTCATTTATGCTGGGATTCGGCCGGACAAAAACCGCTGTGCGCAGCAATATTTGTCCGGCCAAATCCCGCCCTAAATCCTGGGCAGCGACCGGATTCCCACCAGATCATTTTATTGAAGATTATACACTGCCATAAATAGTGGCCAAATGTACCAAATTTAGTGATTTTTTTAATCTACAAAAAAATAGTTTTGTGACATTATTTGGTGGCATATAATATTACTTTGTAGAACAGAATTTTGTGATGTGAATGTTGGGTCTATGTAACGACCAGTGGTTGTGGAACCGCTGTGAACCAACCAGTTTCACTTTGAGCTAAACCTAAGGGTGTTATCCTGGCAGTCCCATGGTTTCCACCCTATACAGGGATCTGGACTTCACTGCAGGCGAACCACCAAGCAGCTACCTCCTGGAGTAGCCCCGATGTGGTTGACAGCGGAGCACAGAGGGATCAAGCAATACTCGTAGTCAGTAACAGGCTGAGGTCAGGGCTGTCAGAGTTTGTGCAAATCCGTGAAACAAGTCTGAACGTCAGTTTCACGGGTCAGGTCAGTCGGCAGAGGGTTAGAATCCGGGAATCAAGCAGAAGCTGGTACATGGGCAGGCAAGCAGATTATAGCAACTTTGCAGGATCTAGCAAGCTCGTAAAACTATTGCTCAGGCAGTGAGTAACACAGCATATATAGCAGAGCTTATTAACACATTAGAAGCAGCTGCACACAGAACAAAAGGAGGACGGGCCACTGATGCAACAGTCCAACTGGGTCTTATCAAGTTTTGTCTTGCCTGATTTGTATGCAAAACAGCCAAAAACCTCTGGTTTCATGTAACTCTGTGGAAGCCCAGTTACCACTCTGTTTTGAACTATGACCATATGCATGACTCTGGTTGCGGGTTTCCTTCTATCACTGGTTCTTGCTTCCTTGGGGCAAGTTAAATGGGATTAAATAAGCTTCACACTGCCTTACTGTGTCCCTTCACTTGAACCATCTGCATTTATGTGATCTAATTCTACCTGCGGTGACACATAAAGTTTCTGCTGAGCGGTCGGCATCGTTAAGTGAGCTGTAGTCCTGGATTAATTGCAGAGGACAGAGCTCTGTGGCTCATTACTGATCTCGGTCTCAATTAAATTTTCCCTCTTGGCCTTGATTATGTTCAGTGTTGTGATATGTTAATAGCTAAGGAGATAATTGAAACCATTTTCTATGCAGTTTCTACAGTTCCTGAGCCCTGACTTGTTTTCGTGTACATACCCGAAAGTATGTGAACAACTATTCTTCACCTTCATATGAGCTTGTAGATTCGAAAACCGTGACTAACGAGGACATTTGGTGTTGAGTGGGGAGATGATCCCATTCCGCATCTATAATTGACTCCAGTAGACATTGAAGCAGTTTTGCGCGACCCGTGGCTCTTTGGCTGCTGAGACTATACAACTCCCAAAGTATCCAGAGAGCTATTAGGATATGATGGGAGATGCAGTTTTAAAATGAAGCTGGAGACGGACCGACTATCCTCTGGGAAGGACTCTCGTTGATTCAGCTTCAAGATCATTTGTGAACTTGGGCACTGATGTTGAGCAATGAGTCCTGGCTTACACTTTCAAATGTTCTTGATGGGGTTTAGGTCAGTGCTCTGTCTAGTCATGTTCTTCCATACCAAGCATTTTTATATATTTCTTTTGCATTCCCTCCTTTTTTCCCTAAGGGCACTGACATGCTGTGACTGCAAAGGTCCTTCTCCTAACCACTGACATGGTATATAGTCGCATCACTAATTATTTTATTTCTGGAACATAAAACCATGAAAACTAGCCCCAGAACATTTTTCTTCCACCCAGAGTACTCCTTGCATCCAGCAATCCCAAATTCATCTATCAAGCTGCCAGACGGTGAAGTGTCAGTGTATTTCCACTGCAAAGATGGTGGCTTTCCATTATTCTGACCCATGCCTGGTATTGGATGTAGTGATTCACACCCTATTGAGAAACCTAAGTGCTTACGCTGATGTTTCCAGAGGGAACCCCATTGTTGTAACCAAGATGAGAAGGTCCTCCACACCTCGACAATTGGTAGTTGGTTCTATGACCTTGATATTGTTCATGGTGCTAATGCGTCACCCTAACCATAGAACCCAGATCCATGATGCTCCTCAAGAACATTTATTGTGCTGACTTGGATGTTTTTATACATCCTACAGCTCATAACAATCCCATCCAGTGAACACATATGGCCACTAAGCTATTGATGCTCACCCCAAAGCTGGACCTATGTCTATAGTAAACAGTAGACCACCTGCCAATGTTCTACAAACTGGGGGAAAAATTTGATTTCAACTCATTTGGTCCAAGAGAAGCATTGCCACAGGTGATTGGTGTCGGCTTATCCCTGTTCCCACTACAGAAAACACATACCTGACCTATTCACCTGGCTATGTATGAGATTGGTGAGGTATCTGAAATCCACAGCCAGGTACCAGTGCCATGTTGAAGACCTTTTCTACTGCTAATGCTTGGCAATGGTGATTTCATGGCTGTCTATTGGAAAGCATATACGGTTCTGTCCTTCTGTCCATACAGAGCATTTATATCTATGGTTCCTGCCATATTATAATACAATGAGAGATGCAAGATAAAGCTTCTGGGCTTTCATGCAAAAATTGTAGCATGTTCTTCTGAAATATTACCCATAATTTATAGAACTAGTGTCTTCCTATGGGGCAGAGAGTGCTGTTTGGGCCTCATGAGACTCCAAGAGTGACGGCAATCCCCATATTTGACCTGGATTGAATTGAGAAAAATTCCTATTGTTCTTATAAAATCATGCATGGAACAGCTGAAATGCACTTCAACCATAATCAGGTACACTAATACAGGTCACAAAAGTTTTTTTTTATTTAATTTGGGGTGCTGCTGATATTTGTAGGTTTAGGATTCCAGTTACAGACATATGCAGGAGGTCTTACGGTGACATGAACCATTAATGCATGTCCTTTATAGTGCCCAAATATTCCACAGCGCCATTCACATCAGTCTCTGCATCCAATGGAGCTAACAGTCCAATTTCCTATTTAAAAGTTGCATTACATGTCTACATTAAATTATTCAGACTGCAACTTTAGTTATTCAGACAGTCGGGAATCTCGGTTCCTAAATATTAAAATATTATATTGGCAATTCAAAGGGACCAGTCATGTAGAGGTTCATAGAGACTAAAATATCTGGAATACTCTTTGCTTACATCAGCAAACAGAATCAGAGGCCAATAACACTTACTACAAACATCAAACCTGACAAATATATAACATGAGTGCACCAACCTCAAAGGTAAACATTCACCGTGTCCATGTAACTGCAATGTGTTTATTATGTAAGTAAAATAAATGAAAGCATACATGAACATGCAACAAAAAAACTGTGCAAACTTTGTCTTATGTATAATAAGACCATATAATACTGCTCCTATGTACAAGAATATAACTACTATAATACTGCTCCTATGTACAAGAATATAACTAATATAATACTGTTCCTATGTAACAGAATATAACTACTATAATACTGCCCCCTATGTACAGGAATATAACTACTATAATACTGCTCCTATGTACAAGAATATAACTACTATAATACTGCTCCTATGTACAAGAATATAACTACTATATTACTGCCTCCTATGTACAAGAATATAACTACTATAATACTGCTCCTATGTACAAGAACATAACTACTATAACACTGCCTCCTATGTACAAGAACATAACTACTATAATACTGCTCCTATGTACAAGAATATAACTACTATATTACTGCCTCCTATGTACAAGAATATAACTACTATAATACTGCTCCTATGTACAAGAATATAACTACTATAATACTGCTCCTATGTACAAGAACATAACTACTATAATACTGCTCCTATGTACAAGAATATAACTACTTTAATACTGCCTCCTATGTTCAAGAATATAACTACTATAATACTGCTCCTATGTACAAGAATATAACTACTATAATACTGCTCCTATGTACAAGAATAGAACTACTATAATACTGCTCCTATGTACAAGAATATAACTACTATAATACTGCTCCTATGTACAAGAATATAACTACTATAATACTGCTCCTATGTACAAGAATATAACTACTATAATACTGCTCCTATGTACACCAATATAACTACTATAATACTGCCTCCTATGTACAAGAATATAATTACTATAATACTGTTACTATGTACAAGAATATAACTACTATAATACTGCCTCCTATGTACAAGAATATAACTACTATAATACTGCCTCCTGTGTACAAGAATATAACTACTATAACACTGCTCCTATGTACAAGAATATAACTACTATAATACTGCTCCTATGTACAAGAATATAACTACTATAATACTGCTCCTATGTACAAGAATATAACTACTATAATACTGCTCCTATGTACAAGAATATAACTACTATAATACTGCTCCTATGTACAAGAATATAACTACTATAATACTGCCTCCCATGTACAAGAATATAACTACTATAATACTGCTCCTATGTACAAGAATATAACTACTATAATACTGCTCCTATGTACAAGAATATAACTGCTATAATACTGCTCCCATGTACAAGAATATAACTACTATAATACTGCTCCTATGTACAAGAATATAACTACTATAATACTGCTCTTATATACAAGAATATAACTGCTATAATACTGCTCCTATGTACAAGAATATATTATGAAAAAACATTTGCTTTTTACTCTATTGTGTTATTTAGTGTAGGCTCACACCTCCATTTAACTGATCCTGCAGGCAAGTGCCTGTTTTAGTCAGGAAAAAAACCATTCATTGCATTTAGCATTATTTGTCCGGCCGAAAGCCAGCATTTTGCCAAAAAGCAGCCGGATCCCATTATAGACGTCAATTGGGTCTGGCGGTGATTGTCAATATCCGGATAGGCTGGAACCAGTGAACTCCGGCAGACCAGAACATCCTGCCAGATCAGTTTAAAGTGATGGGGCAAACTTAGAAGAATGAATACAGCGCAGAACTTGAAGTACTTGTCACGGTGCTGACATTATGGTATTATATTACGGTATGATATTTGCGCTCACATACCCAGGCACATAATTAGTATAATTATAATGCAGTGTTAGGCAATGTGTGGCGTGGCTTCAGTTTCACCTAAGTGTTTGCAAGAAACTTGACACATCGAGATATCTGATAAACTGAAAGGTGACAACACCTTTTTATATAGAAGCCACCGACATTTTATTGTGGTGTATTTTAGTGACTTTTCATTCCAGCTCCTGATCAGCAGACTCTCCGGCTTTTGGCTGATGGCTGTTCCCATCTGGTATTCGTGGAGGGGACATTGACCAGCCATCGGTATGTCCTGCTTGTTTGACTCAGATCCATGATGTTACAACAAGATAATGGCCGCCACACACTTCCTGCACTACACAACATGCCCTTCATGGTCTCCAGACGCTCCCCCGTCCAGCTTGATCACCAGATTTCTCCCCATTAAGAACGTTTGGGACTGGATTGGGCGACGGATCTCCCATGCACAGCAGCCAACAACCAACTTGGCTGGACTACGGCTCCAACTTGAAAGATCTTGAAATGTCCCCAGGAGGTTATCCAGCATCTGTATGACCGTGACCACACAGAGTGGAAGCCTGTATGAGGTGCCACCCAGTAATTAATATGACCTGAACCTATACCCTACTGCAGAACCCAAAATAAAGGGGGCACCACCTTGGTTGTGTGACCATTGATCAAGCACCACTAGCAGTTTATACTTTGTCAACCTCAGCTCAATCACATTCAGTTTTCATTTTCCAGCAGTGTCTAATGGGAACAGCCCTTGAACAGGAAGAATCGTCTTATAGATGCAGGATTTGTACTTGGCTCACGGTGAGGAAGCCTTTTCTGGAAAACCCCTCAAACCCTTGAAATGAAATAAACATGGGTCGCCCACACAGACATGAACAGAAGGGAAATTCATTTGGAAGGACACGAAAATACACATTCCATTGTTTGGAAGAAAGTGTCTGAAGCTTCGAACAATAGTCCAGGTAGAGACAGGAGAAAGCCAAAAATAACGCCCCCAGTAATCAACACACGATAAGACGTGACAAAGAGCGAGGACGACGGAGAGGACAGAAAAACTGTGGATGGTGCCCGGTCAGATTCAGACAGAATTAGAGGCTTAAAGGGGTTGGCCCATCTCATAAATTGGTGGCATATCTTTATAAGATGTCACAAATACCTGATAGGTGCGGGTTCTACCTCTGGGGCCCACACCTATCTCTGGAATGGAGCCTGCAAAGGGAAGAAAAGCAGAAAGTCCATGCATGGCCTCCCTTCTTTCATTTCTATGGGATTGCTGAAAATAGCTGAGCGGCGTGCACGGCAATTTTTGGCAGATCAATAGAATTTAATAGGAAGCACACCGCTCAAGCGCGGCCACCGTCCATTCAATTCTATGGGGCTGACCGAAATAGTCGAGCACTCGGCATTCTCATAGAAATGAATGGAGGACGACAGCATGCTACAGATATACTCCCGATGTATGAGATGGGCCAACCTCTTTAAAGTCCTATTATCCTCAGGATAGGTCATCAATCGCTAATTGGCTGGGGTCCAACACCCCGCACCCGCAGCAAGCAGTTGTTCTGTCCAGTGCGGAAAGTCAGCTGCATCCATTATTAGTAGTGGACAGAAGTGGTCGCTGCAACATTTATTTCAATGGGAGCAGCGCTGCAGTAACCAGCTCCGTTCACTACACACAGTTTTGGCAACAGTCCTGCATTTGCAGGGACTGTCCCTAATTTTTTTAGAGACAGGCAGTCCAAAATTTGGTGGGGGGGAGGTGTAGATATTTAATGAAATTTATCTATATAGCGCCACCTGCTAATTTCCCACATGCATATGCTCAGTCCTATTCTTCAACTGCCACCAGCTGCAGCAGGGAGGACACACTTCCTTACTAAGCGGAACCATTCATTTCAATGTGTCTGCAAAAAAAAACCTGAAATGACTCTGTGTGCATTCCGTATGTCCGCATGTCCGTTCCGCGAAAAAATAGAACTTTTTTGACCTACTCTTGTACGTTTTGTCAACAGGGACAGGCATTGTTACAATGGATCCAAAACAAAAAACAGATCCAACACGGATGTCATCCATTTTATTTATTTTTTTGCGGATCCATGTTTTGAGAACCGCAAAATATATACGGTGGTGTGCATGAGCCCTAAAGCGGACGTTCTCTGCTGGTAAAGAAGAAACACCAGAACAATGAGTCATTCAAGCTGTTGTTTGTAGACAGACGATGCGTTCAGCTGGTGGGAATTAACTGAGAGCGAAGAGCGGAATTACCAAATAATGCGGAGATTGCATGTTACGTGTTTTCAATTTAGTCGCCTGTGATGATGAGCATAATGAAGACCTGCTCAGGACTGTGAAAGGATTTGTGTAGACGTTTCGGTTTTAATGGGATTTTCTGCTGCGGTTTTTAACACCATTGATATAAGTAGCAGCGCTTATCATTTCGGATCTGCTGCTCTTATCTCTGACGTCCCTAAAGCCCAGCAGGGATGGGGGAAGGTGTCATGGTGACTTACGCAGAATACCCCCGCCCTTCCACCGCACACACCTATTCTTTGAATTCAGCATGGTTCATTTAATTGCCATCTGTCAAACTAAGGGCTCATGCACACGACCGTTGGATGTTTTGTGGTCCGCAAATTGCAGATCTGCAAAACGCGAACACCGGTCGTGGGAATTCTGCATTTTACGGAACAGAACTGCCGGCCCCTAAAAGAACAGTGCTATCCTTGTCTGTAATGTGGACAATAATAGGACATGTTCTATAACAGGATCAGCAACCTCCGGCACTCCAGATTTAGGCCCCTTTCACACGAGCGAGTTTTCCGCGCGGGTGCAATGTGTGACGTAAACGCATTGCACCTGCACTGAATCCTGACCCATTCATTTCAATAGGTCTGTGTACATGAGCGTTGGTTTTCACGCATCATCGAAGCATGTTCTATATTCTGCGTTTTTCATGCAGCTTTGGCCCCATAGAAGTGAATAGGGCTGCATGAAAAACGCATTGCATCCGCAAGCAAGTGCGGGTGCGATGCGTTTTTCACTGATGGTTGCTAGGAGATGTTGTGTGTAAACCTTCAGTTTTTTATCACGCGCGTGAAAAACGCATCAAAGCGCATTGCACCCGCGCGGAAAAAACTGAACAACTGAACGCAATCGCAGACAAAACTGAATGGCCTTGGCTGCGAAATCGCACAGTTTTCACTGAACGCATCCGGACACGCTCATGTGAAAGGGGCCTTAGTGAAACTACAACTCCCAGAATCCTCCTTTCAATTCTATGGGAGTAAAAAAAAAAAAAAAAACAGCCAAGCAAGTGTGCATGCTAGGAGTTGTAGTGCCGAAGTTTGCTGACCACTGTTTAATAATTTTGCAGATGGCACGGAACGGATGTGCAGATGCGGACAGCACACGGTGTGCTGTCCGCATCTTTTGCGGACCCTTTGAAGTGAAGGGGTCTGCATCCGACCAGCAAAAAATGTGGATTGGATGCGGACGAAAAATACATTTGTGTGAACCAGCCCTAAAAGGAAGCAATGGTGGCCCCTGGAAAATAGGACACCTCCAGATGAGATGACAAATCTGCCGTGCAGAGCATGGACTACTGCTTTCTCCCAGAAAGCAGTCCTCCATGCGCTATAACTGTATGTGTCAGTATGCAGTGTCATCAGACTCAGCCCCAGCGTCCGTATGTCTCCGAGGGGGCACCAGGCATCAAAGAGACGCCAAGCCGGACCACTGCTGCAAAAAGAATTAATTTTCATGTCGTACTCATGCCACACTTTTTAATATCCGTTTTGAAAAAGCGTGTGAAGAAGTAGAAAAAAACAAAAATTTCTTGGTAAATGAGGACTATTCAGAGGCTAAAACAAACCTTGCCCTAATAAACCTCTGCTTAATGTCAGTGAATGGGAACATCCAGAGGCTGAAACCCCATCCTGATCATGTCTAAATGACACAGATGTGGACCTTGTTAGGCCTAATTCACACGTCCGTATTTTTTTCCGCATTATTTCCGCAAAAATACGGAAATAATGCGGAAGATATGCGGACCCATTCATTTCAATGGGTCTGCAAAAGATGCGGAGAGCATTCTGTATGCTCTCCGCATCCGCAAATCCTTTTATTTCCGCAATGCGGAACCGTAAAAAAAGTAGAGCATGTCCTACTTTTGTCCACAAATTGCGGACCGTAGCCCTATTGAAGTGAATAGATCCGCATAAATCCGGATGACATGCGGAAAGGCTACAAAAGTCATCCGCATGCTATCCGTATTTGCGGATCCGTAATTACGGATCCACAGGAAATGAAAAGTTACCCTGGAAACATTTTTTTTTTCTTGTTCTTCCATATTTTTGCGGAAATACCGAAATACGGAAACACGGAATGTATACAGAGACACTAATGCCTTATTCACACGTCCGCATATATGTCCGCATGTATTCCATAATTCTGCGGAATACATGCGAACCCATTGACTGTGAATGGGGCACAGAACGATGCGGAGAGCAGACACTGTGCTCTCCGCATCAGTTTTTGCGGAGCGCGCCGCCGATCTTACGGCCGCAGCTCCGCAAAAAAAGTAGAGCATGTCCTATTCTTGCCCGCAATTGCAGACAAGAATAGACATTTCTATGGGGCTGCCGGCTGGGTGTGTTTATGGATCCGCGTCGCGGATCCATAAACACTACGTACCTGTGAATAAGGCCTTACAAAACAAAAATGGAAGAATTTTGCGGAAACACAGATCCGCAAAAAAACGGACCGTGATTCTGGAAATAAAATCTACGGACGTGTGAATAAGGCCTTACAGTGTATCCCCGCTCTCTCTTGTTACAAGCGGCGCACCTTCAGAACAGTTTATATGCCTGGGGATGGAAACAATGTATCCTTTTACTGACACAAAGCAGAGATCTTGAAAACACATTGAAGGAGATTTATGAAGGAATTGCAATATCATTCTGGTTGCTGCAAAATATGGGAGTATATACAGTATCTTGTGGCAAATATATGTTTCTATGTCTACACTCTTGTAAAGCACCTAGAGTAGAGTTTGCAGAGGAGCTGTAAACCTGAAACGTCTGGAGAATTTTACGTTTGGCCTTTGTGCAAAATTGCTTCATTTTTCATTTAGATGCATTTAGAGCAAAAAAAAAAAAGTTGTAAACATGGAGCTCCCCTTTAAATTATTTTAGTATGTGATTTGGATGCAGCCCGGTTCACATTTGGCAGCTTTGCGGCATTTTGGTCACTGCAGTAGGTCGAACTCTCATAGAACTGCATGACTACTGGGAAGTAGGGTGGCCAGGCATCCGAGTTTTGGGCTGGACAGTCTGGTTTTCTGACTCCCTGCCCTCCGTCCGTAGCCTGGACGGACTCAGACTGCCGGCACAAAGTGACTCTCCCTCTTGCAGCTCACTTGACGTTCGGTTTTTTTATATTTGGGGGCGTGGCCTAGTGGAGTCGGGGGGCGTAATCACAGTGTCCAGCTTTTGGGGGTGAACTGAGTGGCCACCCTACTAGGAAGCAGTACTATGACTAACGAGGCCACATATTAGGCAACTGAAACAGGCAGACTACCCATGGTTCTGCTCGCCCGACTCCTGTGAATATGCGGCGGAGAGGAATCATTCAGAATAGGGCCTCCCTTGATGGTGTCCATGTGCCCTAATAGGGGATATATAAACGGAGGTCAACCAGTCAACCTTATTACTTTTTTCAGGTTATGTTACAATAAATTATTTTCTGTTGCACCCGACCTGAAAACAATCAGCAAGCTGCCATTGACGAATCTGGAAACCTTATGCTGCGTTTGACGGACATTGACATTTAATAGAATATCTTTTTTATTGACTCGTGCATTCTTTCTTTTGTGATTGGGGGATGGGGGGTATTACATAAACTCCTCTGGAAAATGACATTAAATCTATTTCTGCTAATTTGTTGCATTTTTCAGTGATAGTAACATTGTAATTGACCAGTGGAAGGAAGAAGCAACGGACGGGAAGTCTAATGGTTTCCTGCCTCTGATGTCCGACGCGGACATCAATTACCATCAGTTTTCCATTAGGAATACATTGACTTTTACTTCATACATTTCCTTTTCTATGGTTTCTAGCCTTGGCTGACTACTGACTGTTTTCTCCTTGTTGCCCCAGGATACTACAACTATTAGCCCCATCCGAGATGACTGTAAGACGGCCACATATTAGCAGTTCTAGTGCAACTCCCGGACCCCCAGGATTCTACTGAACTGAACTTAGATCACCAAAATGGGGGGTGCATGTAATGCGATATTTAAAAAGGACCCGTCAGAAGGGTCAACCATGTCAAACCAGGCATACTGCATTTGTAGGGTTGATTCTGCTGAATAAACTACTGTCTATATTGTTAAAATCTGTTGCAGCATTCCCAATGCTGCAAAAAAATAATTTCCATTTCATATGCAAACTTTGGCTGTAGTGCACTGAGAGGTGGGCCCGAATCTTTCTGTGCACCCCAGCCTCTCGGCTTTGCAGAGTTTGCCACTCCCCTTAACTGATCGGGCCAGACACAGGGCCGTAGCTATAGGGGGTGCAGAGGTAACAGTCGCTACCGGGCCCAGGAACCTGAGGGGGTCCAAAGACCCTTGTGCCACATAAGAAAACACTGGTATTATAGAAAGTGCCTGCAGGTCAAATTTTATAAAGGTCCATATGTAAATAACCCATAGATAGATAGATAGATAAATAGATAGATAGATGATAGATAGATAGATATGAGATAGATATATGATAGATAGATAGATAGATAGATAGATAGATAGATAGATCGAGAGATAGATTACATAGGTAGATAGATAGAATAGATCGAGAGATAAATAGATAGATAGATAGATAGATAGATAGATTACATAGGTAGATAGATAGAATAGATCGAGAGATAGAATAGATAGATAGAATAGATCGAGAGATAGATTACATAGATAGATAGATAGATAGATAGATAGATAGATAGATAGATATAGAATAGATAGATATAGAATAGATAGATAGATAGAATAGAAAAGATTGAGAGATAGAATAGATAGATAGATAGATAGATATAGAATAGATAGATATAGAATAGATAGATAGATAGAATAGAATAGATAGATAGAATAGATAGATAGATAGATAGATAGACAGACAGATAATAGAGAACTGAGACAGGTGATAGTGTGACAGTGACGCTCCATGACCACCACTGTCCTGCTATCCAGTAGACCAATCCTGGCAGCCGATCCCTGCTAGTTCTCCTTCCAGTAGCGGGAACGGCCGCCATATTCCAGTGTCCCACGTTGGAGGCCACAGCCAGCTCCAGGCTACAAGGCCTCTTCCTGTTCCCTGTAGGGTGCACGTGTCTCCTGGTTCTTAAATGGGCAGTACTCAATTACTCTGGTCGATGGGACCAGAGGTGGGATCCGCACATGATGGATATTCATGGCTTATCCTGTGGCCAGTCATATCTTCACCTACCTCCCTACAGTGGGTTGGAGTTCGCTCATAGCCTGTGACATGCATGCTGCTGCTCAGAGCTCAGTCTGCAGCCTCTCCTGGGCTTTTCATACATCTTACACCAGAACCTATGTCTTTATACCATAAATGTGAAGATCTGACAACCTCCTTAAAGGGCACACGTCAGCAGGATCAGCTTGCTAGTTTACCAGTGAAAGTGTTTTTTAACGTTTGTCTGCCTTTGCACCTAACCCTGCCCGTTTACCAATTCAGATTCTCTGCTGCAGGTCCTGATTTCTGCTTGTTAATCTGCTGAATGCCCTGACCTCGGATTGTACTACGGATACACACGGACTGCCTGCCCTGACCTCGGCCTGTTACTATGAGTATTGCCTGATCACATGGTGCCTCGCACTAGTGTCTGACCCATGTGGGTCAGCTCCCAACTACATCGGGACTATTCAAAGAGGCAGAGGTCTGGTGGCTCCCTGCAGCAAAGTCCAGATCTCTGTACAGGGTTTAAAGGGTGAATACCTGGGGACCTCCAGGATAACACCCTTAGGTCTAGGCCTAACCCAAACCAGTTAGATGGCACAGTGGTTCCACAACCATTATCCATTACAGATAGCTAGCCAGACGGACAGACAGACAGATAGCTGGAACATTTCTGACAGTAATGAAAGTTCCTTCTTTCTGCATACTGTGCCGTTAATTAATTCATTTGTTCTGGAAGCTTCTTAGATACAAACATATAAAGCAGACAAAAACCCGAGGGTAAGTCATAGTAACTGGCAACATATGACATGGAAGCCTCCGGCAATCTTCTTACTTGCAGATCCCTTACTGTATGGCATCATGTGAGAAGAAACCTTCATTGTTCTCCTAAACTGGAGTTACAGAAGAAACTCACAATGTCAAGATTATATTTACCCTTTTTTCAGAAAATTTAAGGTAACATTTTACTTAACAGGGATATTTCACAAGATCTATCTATCTATCTATCTATCTATCTATCTATCTAAAGATCTAAAGTTCTGCAACTACTGTTTGTTATGTTATGTTTTTACCATGTTCTTGTATACCCGGTACGTCAGCAAATAAGGTATGGTGTGCATGGGTTAGTATTCGGAATGGGACTTTAACCATCCCATTCCTCCCCTCTTGGTAGGAGTGGGCTGGTCCTACTTCTTGCCAGGAGGGGGCGTTAAAAGCTAGACTAGTGAGGAGTGTGGAAGCACACACACGAGCTCCTACTCCAAGGATCTTAGGGACCAGTCCATGTTCCAGAGAGACTGCACATTTAAGGTTAGCGATATGCCCCCATTGTCTGAGATGGGAATACCCCTTTAGGTCAGATTTGAATTCCTGGTCATTGTGCAGGACAGGCAGCAAGGAATGACTATTAGGAGTAAGCTTCTCTGATGTTGCCATCTAGCTGGCTTATTTAAACTGAGTTTGGGCAGCGGGGTGCCGCCTGATTACACTGGAGGTACATGCATCCCACTATTCTGTCTGACTCAACTGTGCTCCATCAGCCGTCAACTCAGAGCTGCTGCATCCGCCCTATGTACAGCACTGAATGGTCAGCACTCAGATGATCTCTGGACAGGAGCCTTTAGAACAGCTGTACAATATCACCTCTCAGATCGACTCTGCTATCCTGGCCCCTCAGTTAACTCCGCTACACCAGCCCAAAGTAAAGCACAGCTTCTTCAGTCCTTACGTCAACCCTGCTACATCTGGCCTCCAGCTCTTCTACATTGCATGACCAGCTCTGCTACATTAGCCCTTCAGCTCTGCCACATTGGCTTTTCTGCTCTGCCACATTGGTCCTCCAGCTCTGATACACCAATGTTGCTATATTGGCCCTTAGTTTAACTCCACTAGACTGGCCTTCAGTACAGCACACCTCCTTCAGCTCTTAATTTAACTCTGCTACATCTGGCCTCCAGCTCTGCTACACTGGATGGCCACCTCTGCTACATTAGCCATTTAGCCCTGCTACATTGGCCTTTCTGCTCTGCTACATCTGGCCTCCAGCTCTTCTACACTGGATGGCCTCCTCTGCTACATTAGCCATTCAGCCCTGCTACATTGGCCTTTCTGCTCTGCTACATCTGGCCTCCAGCTCTTCTACACTGGATGGCCTCCTCTGCTACATTAGCCATTCAGCCCTGCTACATTGGCCTTTCTGCTCTGCTACATCTGGCCTCCAGCTCTTCTACACTGGATGGCCTCCTCTGCTACATTAGCCATTCAGCCCTGCTACATTGGCCTTTCTGCTCTGCTACATCTGGCCTCCAGCTCTTCTACACTGGATGGCCATCTCTGCTACATTAGCCATTCAGTCCTGCTACTTTGGCCTTTCTGCTCTGCTACATCTGGCCTCCAGCTCTTCTACACTTGATGGCCACCTCTGCTACATTAGCCATTCAGCCCTGCTACATTGGCCTTTCTGCTTTGCTACATCTGGCCTCCAGCTCTTCTACACTGGATGGCCTCCTCTGCTACATTAGCCATTCAGCCCTGCTACATTGGCCTTTCTGCTCTGCTACATCTGGCCTCCAGCTCTTCTACACTGGGTGGCCAGATTTTCTACATTAGCCCTTTAGCTCTTGGGCTTTCTGATCTGCTATATTGGCCTTATTGCTCTGCTACACTGGATGGCCACCTCTGCTACATTAGCCCTTCAGCTCTTGGGCTTTCTGCTCTGCTATATTGGCCTTTTTGCTCTGCTACACTGGGTGGCCACCTCTGCTACATTAGCCCTTCAGCTCTTGGGCTTTCTGCTCTGCTATATTGGCCTTTTTGCTCTGCTACACTGGGCCAACAGCTCTGATACACCAACGCTGCCCGTCCATGCTACTTTTAGATCTGGGCTAGCAGATGAGAGGATCCACCTCACCAGGTAAGAACTTAGAAGCATTTTGAGTCCGTCTTCGTGAAAGGTCTTGCAGCAGATGCTCCTTGGTCTCCATTCTCTTCCATCTTGACCAAGGTCAGAACAGACAACAGAGCATCAGAATGGAGTCAAAGGCCGCCTGTCGCCGCATCATAATAGGAAGCAGACTTGACTCATAGTAACATAGTAACATAGTAACATAGTATATAAGACCGAAAAAAGACATTTGTCCATCCAGTTCGGCCTGTTTCCTACAAGTTGATCCAGAGGAAGGCAAAAAACCCCTGTGAGGCAGAAGCCAATTTTCCTCACTTAAGGGGAAAAAAAAATTCCTTCCCGACTCCAATCAGGCAGTCAGAATAACTCCCTGGATCAACGACCCCTCTCTAGTAGCTATAGCCTGTAATATTATTACACTCCAGAAATAAATCCAGTCCCCTCTTGAATTCCTTTATTGTACTCACCATCACCACCTCCTCAGGCAGAGAGTTCCATAGTCTCACTGCTCTTACAGTGAAGAATCCTTTTCTATGTTTGTGTACAAACCTTCTTTCATCCAGACGCAGAGGATGTCCCCTTGTCACAGTCAGAGTCCTGGGGATAAATAGATGATGGGACAGATCTCTGTACTGACCCCTGATATATTTATACATAGTTATTAGATCTCCCTCAGTCGTCTTTTTTTCTAAAGTGAATAACCCTAATTTTGATAACCTTTCAGGGTACTGTAGATCCCTCATTCCAGTTATTACTTTAGTTGCCCTCCTCTGAACCCTCTCCAGCTCTGCTATGTCTGTCTTGTTCACAGGAGCCCAGAACTGTACACAGTACTCCATGTGTGGTCTAACCAGTGATTTGTAAAGTGGTAGGACTATGTTCTCATCACGGGCGTCTATGCCCCTTTGATGCAACCCATTATCTTATTGGCCTTGGCAGTAGCTGCCTGACACTGGTTTTTGCAGCTTAATTTGCTGTTTATTAAAATTCCTAGATCCTTTTCCATGTCAGTGTTACCGAGTGTTTTACCATTTAATATGTACGGGTGACTTGCATTATTCCTTCCCATGTGCATAACTTTACATTTGTCAGTGTTAAACCTCATCTGCCATTTTTCTGCCCAAGCCTCCAATCTATCCAGATCCCTCTGTAGCAGAAAACTGTCCTCTTCAGTGTTAATTACTTTACACAGTTTAGTGTCATCTGCAAAAATAGATATTTTACTGTGCAAGCCTTCTACAAGATCATTAATAAATATATTGAAGAGAATAGGGCCCAATACTGACCCCTGAGGTACCCCAACTAGTTACAGTGACCCAATCTGAGTATCTACCGTTAATAACCACCCTCTGTTTTCTGTCACTCAGCCAGTTACTTACCCACATACAGACATTTTCTCCCAGTCCGAGCATCCTCATTTTATATACTAACCTTTTATGAGGTACGGTGTCAAATGCTTTGGAGAAGTCCAGATATACGACATCCATTGATTCGCCGCTGTCAAGTCTAGAACTTACCTCCTCATAGAAGCTGATTAAATTTGTTTGGCATGACCGATCCCTCATGAAGCCATGCTGATATGGCGTTATTTGCTTATTTTCATTGAGATACTCCAAAATAGCATCTCTTAGAAACCCTTCAAACAGTTTACCAACAATAGATGTTAAACTTACCGGCCTATAATTTCCAGGCTCTGTTTTTGGACCCTTTTGAATATTGGCACCACATTTGCTATGCGCCAATCCTGTGGAACATTCCTGTTATTATAGAGTCCGTAAATATCAGAAATAATGGTCTGGCTATGACATCACTTAATTCCCTTAGGATACGGGGTGTATGCCATCCGGTCCTGGCGATTTGTCTATTTTAATCTTTTTAAGTCGCTGTTGTACTTCTTCCTGGGTCAGACAGGGCACTTTTAATGGGGGATTTACTTTTACATTCTGCATTTCATCTGACAGTTTATTTTCCTCAGTGAATATAGTGGAGAAAAAAATATTTAATAGTTTTGCTTTATCCTCGTCGCTCTCTGCAACACCCCCTCATTGCTATGTAGAGGGCCGACTTCTTCAGATTTATATTTTTTACTATTTATATAATTGAAGAACATTTTAGGGTTAGTTTTACTCTCTTTGGCAATTAATCTCTCGGTCTCTAGTTTGGCAAATTTTATTCGTTTTTACATATTCTATTTTTTTCCTTATAGTTTATCAGTGCTTCCTGACTCCCCTCCTGTTTTAGCGATTTATATGCTTTCTTTTTGTCATTTATTGCCTTCTTTACGGTTCCATTTATCCACATTGGTCTCTTATTGTTCCTTAGCCTTTTATTCCTATAAGGTATGTACCTCTCACAATTAGATGTTACAATGCTTTTAAAAATCTCCCATTTTATGGTTGTATTTTTATTTTTGAGGACTTTGTCCCAGTTAGTTAGGCCTATGGCCTCGCTTAGTTGGCTAAATTTTTGCTTTTTTGAAGTTTGGTATTTTTGTTCCTCCCTTTAGAAACTCTCGTTTGAAGGATAATTGGAAGGTTATAACTTTATGGTCACTATTTCCCAGGTGTCCCCCAACCTGCACATCTGTTGTTCTATCAGGTCTATTGGTTAATACTAAGTCCAGTATGGCCGTCCCTCTAGTGGGGTCCTGAACCAGTTGGGAAAGGAAATTGTCTTTGGCTATTGCCAAGAACCTGTTTCCTTTATGGGATGTACAGCTTTCAGTTTCCCAGTCTATATCTGGGTAGTTGAAGTCCCCCATAATAACCACCTGATTATGATTTGCCGCCTCTTCTATCTCGTTTAGTAATAGATTTTCTGTGGTGGTAGGTGGTTTATAATACACTCCTATTAGTATTTTATTATTGTTTTTTGCTCCATGTATTTCTACCCACAGTGACTCCACATGTTCATGTCCCTCAGAGATGTATTCTCGAATTACGGGATTTAGACACGACTTCACGTAGAGGCAGACTCCTCCACCTCTCCGGTTTTGACGATCCTTTCTAAACAGATTGTAACCTTTTATATTAACTGCCCAGTCATAGCTATCATCCAGCCATGTCTCAGTTATTCCCACTATGTCATAGTCCTCCTCACACATCACTAATTCCAGTTCACCAGTCTTGTTAGTCAGGCTTCTGGCATTAGTATACATACATTTGAGAGGTTTATGTGTATTTTTTACCCTACATCTTTCATTGTGAGCTGTTCTAGTCCCCCTTCCATTCCTCCCCAGACACACTACCTCGCCCCTGGTCTCTATCTGCAATATCTTCCCTCCTATAACGTAATTACCCTCCCCCAGTCCCTAGTTTAAACACTCCTCCAACCTTCTAGCCATCTTTCTCCCCAACACAGCTGCCCCTTCCCCATTGAGGTGCAGCCCGTCCCTACGGTAGAGCCTGTAGCCAACAGAGAAGTCGGCCCAGTTCTCCATGAACCCGAACCCCTCCTTCCTACACCAGTTCTTGAGCCACTTGTTAACCTCCCTAATCTCCCGCTGCCTTTCTTGTGTGGCTCGTGGTACAGGCAGTATTTCAGAAAATACTACTTTTGAGGTCCTTGCCCTAAGCTTTTGACCTAAATCCCTGAAATCATTTTTAAGGACTCTCCACCTTCCTCTAACTTTGTCATTGGTTCCGATATGGACCATGACTGCTGGATCTTCTCCAGCCCCTCCCAGTAATCTGTCAACCCGACTCATTTGCAGAACATATGTCATGGCAGGAAGACAATCTTCTTGTGTTTTTTTCTTGCTGGTGGTAAAATGATAGAACGGGATTATAATTATGTTTACATCTTATCTGCCAGGAAACTAACGACCCTCTGGCAGTAATGGAGTTTATTCCATCCTGTTTTCCAGAAATCTGTGACTAGGAGCTTTATTTCCCAAGATGCTTTAAGGCCGTATCCCAGCACAGATCCACGATGCACGGCTTACCGATCATCCCACTTCTGGACTAGGACATTACTGACGAGCAAAGTGCGAAATCCGATGGTGCACGGACATCCAGGGTTAGGTGACGCGGGGCGAGGATAATGTATGAGATGGGGAAGCAAACGTTGCATTGTTTTTGCTGCAGGTAATAAATTATCATATGGGAAACTAGGAAGACAGGCACTCTATGTCAGGTCCGCTGACCAGGGTGAGTCAGTTCAGACACGTGCACCATATTGTCCATACAGGAGAGCCACCGTATTTCCTTCTAATAAATTGTCATAGTCCATACATGGAACAATCTTCTGTCCTATAGCTCGTGCCGCGTTTTAGTCCTATATATTTTTGTAGGGCTCCAATCAGGGCAGTACAAGTGTAATCTACCTGCCAGGGACCCAGAGAAGGTATGTCAAATGAATGGGCCCCATATGAACATAGTTACAATTAGAGAGCTCAGGACTGACCATCTATCTATCTATCTATCTATCTATCTTATATCTATCTATCTATCTATCTATCTATCTTATATCTATCTATCTATTTATCTATCTCATATTTATCTATCTATCTATCTAATATCTATCTATCTAATATCTATCTCATATCTATCTATCTATCTATCTTATATCTATCTATCTATCTATCTATCTATCTCATATCTATCTATCTTATATCTATCTATCTATCTATTTATCTAATATCTATCTATCTATCTATCTATCTATCTATCTATTATCTATCTCATATCTATCTATCTATCTATCTATCTAATATCTATCTATCTATCTATCTAATATCTATCTATCTAATATCTATCTATCTATTATCTATCTCATATCTATCTATCTATCTAATATCTATCTATCTATCTATCTATCTATCTAATATCTATCTATCTATCTATCTATCTAATATCTATCTATTTATCTATCTATTATCTATCTATCTATCTATCTCATATCTATCTATCTATCTATCTATCTATCTATCTATCTATCTCATATCTATCTATCTATCTCATATCTATCTATCTATCTATCTAGCTGACTATCTATCTATCTATCTATCTATCTATCTATCTCCTATCTATCTATCTATCTCTCTATCTATCTACTATCTATCTATGTATCTATCTATCTATCTATCTATCTATCTATCTATCTATCTATCTATCTCATATCTATCTATCTATCTATCTATCTATCTCCTATCTATCTATCTATCTATCTATCTATCTATCTATCTATCTATCTATCTCATATCTATCTATCTATCTATCTATCTATCTATCTATCTATCGATCTATCCCCCAACTGGTAACACCCAGCTGGACATTCAATGCAAACTGCTAGTAGGCTATTGCTAACTTCTAGCAGGAATAATAAAGGAATGGCACACCATAGAGTCATAAGAATAGATTCTCCATAATTGGAACTGGAGTGGGGAAGGGCGGCGGGGGCGGCGGGGTTTATTATTTATATTATTATTTATATTATATTATTTAACATTAGATACAGACCGGTCCTATTTGTGTTGATTTCACCATATGGACATAAGAAGCCTGATTGCCACCAGAGCCGGAGTCCGCAGAGGGTGAAGATGGAAGAACGGACTGTAGAGATTTACTGACTCTAACTACGGCTTCAAAATAAAAATCTGAAATTTTACAGTATTCACAGTATTATCAGTGTATTATGAATGTATGTATTTTGCTGCTTGTTGTTTATTTACTTTTATGGGAAAGATTAGAAATTGTAATCATATAAATATCTCGGTATCTGTGAAGGTTCTCCCTCATTCAGGCCATGGTAGATCACTAGTAATGAGTCAAAGCAACTGTACTGTACTGTGTGTTTTTTTCTTGAAGATGTTTCGCTAGTCATCTGACTGGCTTTCTCAATTAGAATAAGGGTGGGTTCACACTAGCGTTAGGGATTCCGTTAAAACATGGTTATAACGGAAAATAATGGAACCCATAAGACGGAAGGACGGATCCGTTCTTCTGCCCATAGACTTGCATTCTGTCCTAATAGAAGTCTATGGGCAGAAGAACGGATCCATCTGTTTCCCGTTATGCAAGACAGAAAACAAAGTCCAGTTGACAGGACTTTGTTTTCCGTCTTGCATAACGGACCCAGACAGATCCGTTATGCTTTCCCATAGACTTTATTAGGAAGGAAAGCAAACGGAATGTCTTTTAACGGAAAGCCATAATGGAATCCCTAACACTACAGATGTACAAAGAATCTCCGGCATTAAATACTGATGACTCGTGCTTTAGTCAGCATCATCTTATGACGTTGTTGACCTTTACAAGGTCAACATCTTAATCAACATCTTACCTCCATGAGGTCCTTGATTATGTTAAACAGATTATCCTGACTGAAGCACAAGTCACCAGTATTTAATGCCAGAGATTTGTTGTAGTTATTCTCAAGAAAAAAAACAGTGGGATGACTAGCAAAATGTTTTGACCAAAAATTACAAGAAATTCAGTTGCTTTGACTTATTATTAGTGATATCTCATTGTATCAAAAAACAGCGATAACCAGAAGGGCTGTTGGGTAGGAGTCAGTTTTGGGTGGTTGGAGTCGGGGTGAGGATAAATAAAGGAGTCAGAGGTTTGTTGTACCAACTCAACAGCCTCGATTACTACCTGTATTTATAACTGTAATTAAGAAGAAAAAAGTTGAACAATTTTTGTATTTTTACAGAGTTCATATACATTGTGTGATTTTTCTCCTGTTTTTATATCGCAGACCTTCAGTAACAAACGTCACACGCTCTAAATATCTCTTGCCATGTGTACACAGGATCACATCTCAAAGGGCATGCCGGGCGCTAAGACACAATCAAACAAACAGCATACGAAGGCTTAGGGCAGAGGAATGACTGCCGGGCCGGGCCTGAGCACACATAGGCTTTGTCCTGGCCAGATCTTACCTGAACTATTTATTTACCTCCATATCCTACAACACGCACTGTCTGGTTATAGGAGGCGCGGGGTTGGCCAAACCTCATGTACTTGTGCCATTTTCTTTCTGTCGGGGATGATGACTATCCTGTAGCACAGAACGGCGACTCTGAACAGATTGCGCTGTGATTCTTTACAGAGAATAAACAGAGATCCGATCAGGATGGCAAATGGGAGAAGTCAGGGAGACAATGGGAATGATAAATCAACTTGCAATGGCCAACGCTCAATTTTTGGTGTTAGTGATCTGCGGTGGAAGTGTTAGGGTCGGGGGTGCAAACAAATTGTGCAAGTTGATCTGGAAGTCCAGTATGGTAGTAGGTCGTCTACTTGAAGGTTTTGAAGATTTATTAGGGTTTAAAATGATACAGAAGTTGAGGGCGATGGCTCAGAACCTAGAACCTGGATCATATGATCTACTCTGCGTTACGGGACCAGCGTAGTACGTTTGGTGACAGACGTACCCAGATACTGATTGGTACAGGAGATCTTTCTTGCCCTCAGCAATCGCACTACATAATAGAACACGGCAGCGTGCTAATTGGGATGATTTTAAATATAGAGTGTTTTTATGTTACTTTTATAGTATTTTTTCATTTATAATAAGTATTATCTTGTTTTTGTATTGTTGTTGAACCACCATTGTTCCAGCGCTGACCCGCCATCCTCTTGTTTTCCTGGCTGCAGTAGTACGTGCTCGCATACCACACATGAATGCTGCAGCCAATCAACTGGCCTTAGCGGTCTCATGCTGTAGGCCAGTGGTTGGCTGCAGCAGTCAGAACCGGCATATGTCATCACTGCAGCATGGCAGAAGATAGGAGTGACGGTGCTGGAACGGAAGGAGATTCGGACGGAGAGTATATAGTTTTTATATTATACTAATAGCGTCTCTGCCCTTTTTTGTTTTGTTTTTTAACCCCTTTAAAGACTTCATGAAACATCATATAAGACTACTTTCACATCAGCATTGTCCGCAGGCAGCACAACGCTTCAGTTTTGTCCCCACTGCTTGTCAGAGCAAACCGGAACGGAGTGCACCAGAATGCATTCCTTTCCGGTTTGTGGTGTTCCCATTTCGTTCCGGTTGTGGTTTCTTCATTTTCGATATAATACAACCGGACCTGTTCTGAACGGATGCAGCCGGTTCTATTATTATAACTGAAGTGTTTTGCTGTGGCTTTGAGATCCCATGCCGGACGGCAAAAACGCTGATGTCAAAGTAGCAATTACTAAGAGCCGCAACTTTTTTAATATAGTTTTCCATCTTTCTAGCCGTACGAGGGCCTGTTACTTTTGGGACAAGCTGTATTTTTATATTATTAACTTTTATTTAATTAAATATTTTTTTTTTTGTGGAGGGGTGAAAAACATTCAGTGCTATTCTTCATCTTTTGAGTTTTGCTTTTGTGGGTTCTATTTTTTTTATGACATTCACTATGTGGTATAAATTAAACTTTAATCTTCGGGTCAGTAGAATCACAAAAATGTCAAATTGATATTTTATACTTTTTACACAACAAAGGCATTTTTTTATCGCTGAACAGCAGCTTCCTCAGGAGAGAAGCCCAGCATGCGGTTCCTTCCTACAGCACTTATTATTCGCAGACCTTGTGTGGATCTCCCTTTCCTGATTTACATGCTTCATAGGGGTTTATTTTCCATCAAATCCTTTTTTTTTTTTACGTTCCCCTCCTTTTTTGCTTGCGTATTTGTTGACGGGGATTTTGCACAAGTTTAATTGTCACATTATTACAGCTTGTTGTTTCCACAGGATGCGCTGCACTGTAATATCTTATGTGATGGTTGTTTTATGACCTACTGGCGGGGAATGGTTTTTCTTTTGCTCCGTGAAGATTTCATCTATGGAGTGCTTGTTTTCCAATCTAATTATATGCACTGAGGAGATTTCCCTATTTTCTATCCTACACACTGGAATATTGACCTTGTCATGGGTCAGTGCTGTCAGCGGAGGGTTACCCTACTGGGTGCACCCTGCTCCGGATGTATTTGTTGCTGTTAATTGCTTATGTCATGTCTATCTTTTGAGTTGCTATTCTGTAACAGATTTAATGAAAAAAAATAAAAATCCTAAAGAATAATGGGGTTTACTGAGACTTAAGTACTGATGATCTATCCTGTAAGGCCTCATGCACACGACCATTTTTTTATGCTGTCCGCAAAAAGGGGTTCCGTTGTTCAGTGATCCGTGTCCGTTTTTGCCTTCCGTTGCGTTTCTGTGTGTCTTCCGTTTTTTTTAGCGGACATGACCCAAAAGATTTTACCAAAAGACAGGCTGACAATGTTTCCCAAGTGCCTGCCAAGGGATCCGCAAAAAAAACGGACACGGAACGCGGATGACACACGGATGGCCATCCGCATTTTTCACGGACCTATTGACTTGAATGGGTCCGTGAACCGTTTTTCACGGACAAGAATAGGACAGGTTATATTTTTTTGACGGACTGGAATCACGGACCACGGACGCGGAGGACAAACGGTGCATTTGCCGAGGTTTCCACGGACCCATTGAAAACCAATGGGTCCGCAGAAAATCACGAAAAACGGAGCAACGGACACGGAATCAAACAACGGTCGTGTGCATGAGGCCTAAATAGGTTATAAGTATCTGATCGGTGGGGGTTCGACACCCAGGACCCCCCGCCGATCAGCTGATTTAGAAGGCAGCTGCACTCCTGTGAACGCCGCAGCTTTCTCTAGGCTGAGTTACGACATGTTCATCGGTCACACGGCCTAGGTGCAGCTCAGCCCCATATAAGTGAATAGGGCTGAGCGCCATGCTAAGCACAGCCCCTATACAATGTGTGGGGGCGCTGTGCTTGGTGAGCTGAGAGAAGGCAGCGGTGCTCACAGGAGCACTAGTGCCTTCTCAAATAGCTGATCGTTAGGGGTCCCAGGTATCGGACCCCCAACAATTAGATACTAATGACTTATCCAGAGGACAGGTCATCAGTATTTAAATATTGGAAAACCCTTTTAATAAAATAATGAATTAATAAAATTAAGATTTGAACACATGGGTTTTTCGTATATTCAGGTGTACACATTTTTTTAAGCATTGATTTTAATTTTTCTTCTTCCACCAGTGAACGTCTTGGGCACGCCTATAATATACTGTAACACTTCTGTATTGCTGTCTATCTTACTGTCTGGCAGTATATTAGACCCTTCACATGGTATTGGTAGGCCCCTTTTCTGCCTTAGCAATCATTGGCGCCCCACAATCTTGTAGCCGATGGCATGACAGTTAACTCCTGTCCCAGCTGTTGCAGCAGGAGCTGGGCTGTATAATAAAACGCTGCTCCTGCCGCTGATTGCCATTAAACAAATGTAAGTCATGTTGCAAGAACTAGCACCCGACCACAATGTGCATTTCCATCACAAGTCGTGAAAGGGTTAAAGCAGGGGTGACGCTATAGGGGGTGCAGAGGTAGAAGTTGCAACGGGCGGCCTACCCCCAGGGCCCCCTATATATATTGCGTCCCAGGTGTAGGAATGCCAAGTGGTATACTGCGGCCTAAAGTGACTCTTATTGTGTGTCACGGTGCTCCTACCTGGATACCGCTGGACCCCAGGCTTTGGCTCCCAAGCAATAAATAAGAGAAATAATTGAGGGGTAAAAGAATAACGAGTCCAGACCTTGAGATGAAGTTCAATGTGCAGCGGCCTATTGCCAACGCCTGGGGTATCCATTGCCCCTTAAGAGGTATTTACAATTATATGTCCCTCTGTTAAAACAAGTAATCATGACACCAGTTGCAGTTAAGCCCAACGAGGACTTGGAGTCCCCTTTGTAGATGGTAGTGTAGAGTGGTGTAGAGTGGCCTGCAATGTCTCTGTAGATGTTGTACACACGTGTCACAGTGCTCCTACCTGGATACCCGTGGATCCCAGACGTGGTGTAGTCCTAAGCAAGTCCAAAAAGGGGTTGTTGAGCTTGGGTGATGAATAAGTAGAATAAATGGAGTCCAGACTTTTTAGTAATGTTGAACACAGCTTTACTTGGTATAAACGGTAATCTAAACAGTTTCCAAACTTTATCTTGGTCATCAGCAGGTATTGGCTTATTGTGGCAGGCAAACACTTCTGCAACAACCTCGGCTCTGCTATGCTGGCTGGGTAAACAGGAAACTCTTCCTCTTCTACTGGAACATAGCTGTCTGTAGTCTGTCTCTTACTTCAATCCTAGGAATCTGTCTTTCTGGAATCAAGCTCTGTTAGCTTGGGAGGCAATGCAAGCCCAGGAGGGGACAAGCAACCATGTAGACTTTAGAAGAAGGGCCTCTGGGCCTAGCAGAGCAGGCAGTGCTCTGCTAGCCAACACACAACCTTTCCCCAGGAGGGGGTAGGCTAGACTTACTTTGACTAACTGACTCCTCCCTCTTTAGAGAGGGCTGGAGTGGAACTAGAAGGTTCCTCTCCAGAGATACTAGCTCTGCACAGACTTGCTGCCACCTGCTGGTAGACCAGCCATATGACATGTTAACAGCGGTTTATAAGGAAATACGTACACATATTGCAGGATATGGCAATAAATATATATAAGATGACACAGGGTCACACAATACAGATAGTGGGGGTGCAAAGGGAGGTGGTAAAAGAACTCTGGGTCATTACAAATGGCAGCCTTACTTTGCATAAACGTTCTCCAAAACAGTTTATAGGCTTTGTCTTAGTTCCAGCAGGCTTTAGCGTGAAACTGGCAGGCAAACTCAACTCTTTTATATCTGTTTCTCTCTGACTCTGCTGTACTGACATGCTGCCTGTATAACTCAGCTCCTTCTGTATGCTGCCCTTCTTCTCTGTAGTCTGACTCTAGGTTATGCCAGGGAACTTTCCTCCTGGCTCCTGAAGCTTTAAGCTTTGGCCTCCATGGCCAGCAGAGCTTAGGGTGCTCTGGCGGGCGTGGGCATGTCCAACGGAGACATGCCCCTGCACAACCTTCCCCTAGCTGGGGGTAAACTAGATTGGAACTAACTAGTCCCCACCCTTCCTTCAGGAAGTAGGTCTGGTCTGGGGGTTAGAAAGGAATGGTAAGTTCCATTCTCTCTAACTATAGCTCTGCCATATTTGCTGCCACCTGCTGGTGAACCAGGCACATTACACGAACAGTTACATAACATTAGAAATGCAGAGTGTGGAGGACCTGGAAATAAATGCATAAGATGATATGAGTTTAGACCAGTAAAGACAGTTACAAGGTGAGGAAGTGGTAACACTACTCTGGGGTGTTACACAGTGGCTACCCGGACCAGGAACCTGAGGGGTCCCAAAGACCCTTGTGTTGCATAAGAAGACACCGGTATTGTAGAAAGTGCATGCTGGCTGAAGGGAAGGGGTTAGGTCAAGAATTTGCTGTTTCACTTTTTGCCTCAGGCAGCATGAAGTCTATGTGCACCCCTGCCCCTGGCCACAAAGCACTGAGGGAACGGGGGGGCCCAAGCTGAACTCTTGCACCAGGGCCCATGAGCCTTTAGCTACGACCCTGGGTTAAAGGGAATATATGTACCTTTTTTAAAAAAATTAAGGCCTAGTCTGAACATGATACTATTTTCTGTTATGAGGGTGGCCATCTTGTCTGAGCAGCTCTTTAGAGACTTGCTTTATAGTAGCCACATGGACCACAGTAACCTGTAGTCCAGAGATGATTTCTATAGCAGAGTGCTGTGGACCTGCTCCGAGGCCTGTTCAGGGAGTGGGAGGAGGCATCACCTACTGTGAATGGTGGATCCTGGGCTATATATAGATGTTACCTATCATTGCAATCTTCTCTGTGATGATAATGAGATGACTACTGAATGATCTCTACAGGACAGGAAATGTCAGTCTGGTATAAGTCCTGTTCCCTGTAGCATTCCCGAAAGTGTGTTTGAGGCAAATATGAAAAAGCCACACATCTTTGCAGCCTCTGTTTGCAAGACAGTCTCATTAAGATATGAAAAGCAGCATCAAATACTATCATAGAGTTGAATTTCTTTTGCAATTTATTAACAATGTTAGACCTAAGAAAGATATTAAAGGACTGTATATTCCAGCTCATAATTCTGTGGTACATATTTGGGTCTGCCACCTTTTTAGGTGCCTAAATTGCCAATACATTGGTAGTTTTGTAGTGCTGCTGTATTCATTATAAACTAGAGCTTTTTGTGTCAAATTTTATTGGCTGCTTTTACTTTGAATTTCTTTTGGGGGAAAAAAAAACTAGAAATGTTGCAGTTTTCACACCGGCCACTAGGTTGCACTCTAAAAGATGATACTTTCTGCTTTGTACTTCTCTCTTTCCAGCCTTGCTGCAAAGACTGCATGTTACAGGCAGTGTTGTCCTATGCTCACAGGAGGGCAAAGTTATAATGACAAAATTACAGCACTATCAGAGTTATGTTCCTCCATCTCCAGCTCATTTTTAACAAAAAAGTTTAATTTTGGCACGGACTTTAAGCAATTTCCAGGCCCAGGGCCTTGGTACTCTCGCTGGCACAGTCCCAGTAGGATAAGTCCCCCTGACCATACACACTCCCCCTGACCATACACACTGACCAGTACGCTTTCCCAATAGGCTGACACCTCCTGTTCTGTAGAGATCACGCCTCAGCAGTCATCTCATTATAATCACAGGTAGGATTACAATGATAGGTAACGTGTATGTTATAAAAGTGACTTAGGTTCAACCACTGACAATAGTTGATGGGCACAGATCAGCTCCTCCTCCACAAATCAGTTAAATATTGTATTACCGCCAGAACGCCACACTTATTAACAGCGAAGCCATAGTAACCTTACGTTAAAGCAGAGGTTATGGAATAAAATAAAGGATGTGGAATGAATCAGGTTTCGAGCCATGACATGCGTTGTGCTGAAGCTGGCAACACGAACTAAACAAACACAGAATTATACAAAAAAGGCAGCAAAAGCAAACGTGTCTCTGACGGCTGGAGGAGTATTATACGTGGGAGGTATAAACTGAATTCAAGACAAAACCGTCAACCCAATGTCCCCCAAAACGAACCCCTGGAACCACCGCTGGCGAGCCTCCCACAATTCTTATAGTCTGGTTGCTGGAGACAGCAGTCACTATTTGGACCCTCCTGCAGGGTTCGGAGAGGGGAATACAGGGTGGACCGGGGGTAGGGTGGTATTGTAACATACAGACGGAATGTTTTATGGGGGGGTGGCTTTCTCACTGGCTTTATGGTAGCACTTTGGCACGCTTTTGCAGATGCATAGAGGCACACGTTGGTGGCACTGTTTAGTTACACCACTCTCTGGTTACCCCTTCTGATTGTAGTGTTTTTTGGGGACACACTCTTGTTGACACTGTTTTATGGGAACATACTCTTCCTGCGCTGTTTTAGGGAGGTCAGCCTCTGGGTGCACTGCTTTTAGAAGTAGTTTTATGGGCTGATTCTCTTGCAAAGCCCCCCACAGTGCTGCACCCCCCTACATCTCTTCCCTCTTCTCTGTCTACCACCCTACCCATGCTCTCCGTTCAGCCAATGACTTATGACATGATATCCACCATAATCCGAACCTATCACTCCCGGCTCCAAGACTTCTCCAGAGCTGCACCAATTCTCTGGAACGCCCTATCCTAAGCAATTAGGGTAATCCATAATATCCACAGTCTTACACATCTTTTTAGGTTAGCCTATTACATCCCCTGATCTAACCCCTCTCTATTCACTGACCACCAATCTTCAGAATGACTCCTCTGAACCTGATCCATCAGTATCCACCAAACCCCATGCACTCAGAGGCACTCAGAGGCACTCAAGATGTCGACTGGTGACGGCTCATACAGGGTTATATCTACTCCCCCATTGTGTTACGATGGCCGGACCATTGTGTAAAACAACTACTTTTTACCAATTGTGTCACCTTGTGTGTCAGCGCCTATCTCCTCATAGATTGTAAGCTCTTGTGAGCAGAGCCCTCATTCCTCTTATTTTAATTATTGACCTGTTTGCTGCTGTTATTTATGACTCTGTACTTCAACCCCCTGATTATAAAGTGCTGCGCAATATGTTGGTGCTGTATTAATAAAGATTATTATTGTTGTTGTTGCAAAATTTTCTGGGGTCACTCTCTGACTGTTCATTGGGAGCATTCTCTTGTAGCACTCTTTTATGGAGGCACTCTCTGGCTGCTATTGCTGCATGCATACTCGTTGGATCAGTGCAGTGGCTGGCACAGAGTGGAGGAATCAGTGCAGTGACTGGCACAGGGTGGAGTCATTGGTGCAGTGGCTGGAACAGGATGGAGGAATCAGAGCGGTGGCTGGCTCAGGGTCGAGGCATCGGGCACAGTGACTTGAACAGGGTGGAGGCATCAGTCCAGTGATAGGCACAGGGTGGAGGAATCAGTGCAATAACCGGCTCAGGGTCAATCCACGGTAGACCTAATGTAGCATCCCCAAGTCAGAGCAATGTGTGGGACTAACCTGGGGAATGCCAGTGATGGAGAGGTCGGCACGCTGTTCCTCTGGGGCACTCTCTGGGTTCTGGAGGGACACAGCCAGGTGCAATGTGAGGTGCCCTTGGTGTTGTAGATTAACGTGCCTATGGCTAAGTCCCTGATGTTTCGTGACGCCAGTGCCAGTAAACGGTGGCACACCGTATTTATAGTAGGAATAATGGAGGTGCAGACTTGTATCTTGAAACAGAATTCCAACTTTACTGAAACAGTGGTAATACAGAAGGCACTCTCTTAAACAGTTCTTGTTGCAGACAATAGGCTTTGGTACAGTAGCAGTTACAGCAGGCTTATATCCAGCAAGGTAAACAGAGGGTTAAATAACAGGACTTTTGGATTGAAGGAGAACCTTACTTTCTTCCTGGCTTGTCCTGACTGGCAATTATACTTCAAGGCCCCAATGCCCTACTTCTGGCTTATATCCTTGAATCTCCAGTTTGCTGCGTACCTCCTCTGACATTACAGTACCTCTTGCTCTAGGGATTGCCTCAGCTTGACTCCTGCTTACTTGCCTAGGCCCGTGACATGTGGCCTTCACAGACTCCAGGGTCTGCACTAACTCTAGCCTGCCCTGGCCTAGCTATATATAGCCCTACTCAACAGTTCCCCTAGTGGTCTAACACCTACATAACAATCCTCGCATTACTGCAGACCATTACATGTAAGCCACTTAAAGGTACATAACATTATTGGTAGTAAACGGGTATTAAAGTGCCCGTATACTGCACTAACTAAAACAGGGTCATGGCATCAGTGCAGTGACTGGCACAGGGTGGAGGCACCAGTGCAGTGATTGGAACAGAGTTGAGGGACCAGTGCAGTAACTGGCTCAGGATCAAGCCATCGGTATACTGACTGGCACAGGGTGGAGACATTGGTGCAATGACTGGAACAGGGTGGAGGCACCAGTGCAGTGAATGGCACATGGTGGAGGCATCGGTGTAGTGATTGAAACAGAGTTGAGGGACCAGTGCAGTAACTGGCTCAGGATCAAGCCATCGGTATACTGACTGGCACAGGGTAGAGACATTGGTGCAGTGACTGGAACAGGGTGGAGGCACCAGTGCAGTGAATGGCACATGGTGGAGGCATTGGTGTAGTGATTGGAACAGAGTTGAGGGACCAGTGCAGTAACTGGCTCAGGGTCAAGCCATCGGTGTAGCGACTAGAACAGGATGGAGGCATCGGTGTAGCGATTGGACAGACAGAAGGACCTGGCTGCTGCATTGAGGATAGACTGTAGAGGGGAGAGTTTAGTGAGGGGAAAACAAATTGGTAATATGAGTTTTTGGTGTCTCTAGGGCTGGAAAAGGACATATTACATTATTTTTTTACATCACAAAAGTGGCGCAAATCATTAAATAAATTTCCTCAGAGTCAGAGTCAAAACTGGCATTTTGCTTCATAAATTCCCTCCTCCATTCTTCATCTGGGAAGTGCTCTTTTATTTACAGACGCACCTATGATATAAAATAGGCCGTTCTCAACATAGGAGACATTTCCTCAACAAGCCGGGCCCAAGCCCTATGATCAGCAGCAAGCCGAATTGGGCAGGTTGCGTGACGCTCAGGAATTATCACATGCCCACGGAGCCCCGGGCTCCAGTCTAAAGTCTGAGTGATGTTTTTGATGACCTGAACATCCAAAACGCTAAGGAAAGAGAGAACATATAATTATGAAAGGTCATGTTCAGCGCCTCGGGCCTGAGCTCCGCTGCTCACGTCTGTCCTGTCCAAACAAGCAGCCGGTAAATATAGTTTAACGGTTTCCCAATCTATGGAGGTAAATTCTGCTGAACTGAGGAATCACAAGACACAGGACGTGATCTGAGCCATCAATAATTGACCGTAATAGACCATTAACCAGAATGATCAGCCTCCTATAATCCTCTGTCTTCCCTAGTTACTGGTTGGTCATACCTTGTCATTATCCCGTGGGGCACAGACTTCTCCGGAGTAAAAAAAATAAAGTCACCAATATAGCATAGCTAGACTCTTTTTTGTAGACTTTACAAGATCCCTTGAAAGCGGTAATGCACCCAAAGTGATTACATCAACATCTTGATTGCGGCTGTGCTGCCAGAAGAGGCTTCATCATAAATTACCTGCCTCCTCCGGCAGTCCGTGCGTCAGAATTAAATCTATGGTGGCTCGGAGCTGCCTTCGTTTTCGGTCATTATTCATGCCAGTTTCTGGTGTAAAAAATGATGAATTAACTGGAGATGATGGTCCTGCCCTTACAATGCCCCCGCCAAGCCCCCTTCTCATAGAGTTGTCGAGGGCGGCGTAAAATGCAGATTGCAACAAAATAAGTCACAAATGCATTGAATAGTCACAAATCTGGCGGATTTGCAACGTTTCTATGTCAGAAAGAGATGTAAGGGGAGTGAAGAACTGTTTCTGTAAATTCTTCTACAATGCCCTGGAATAGACAGGAGAAGACAAGGCTGCAGGTCTGCTACAGATTAGACAACAATCCCAAAATGAAAACTGCAAAAAAGTGCACACGTGTATTCATACAGTGCACATGCACATAAACATACATTACACACACATAGACATATGAATAGAGTACATACATATATATACAGAAAAGACACAAACATATGTACACAGATATATATGCATACAATATATACACACAATAAGCATACATACAGTACGCACATACATATAAACATGCATTACACACACAGACATATGAATAGAGTACATACATATATATATATACAGAACAGACACACATGTACACAGGTATGCATACAATATACACATACAATAAACATACATACAGTACGCACATATACATAAACTAAATACAAACATATGTACACACATCCCTATATATGCAGTGCACACACATACATACACATATATTAACATACAGAACATACACAACATATATTATAACTATATATACAGTTCACACACATGCATACACATATAGAACACATAAGTATGCATATAGTACACACATTAACGTACGCACACACATACATATACTGTGCATATAGTACATACACACATGCATACAATACACACATCTACATACAAATACATACGCCACATACAGTACATGTAGTGCAGTAGACAGAATATGTATACATACAGAACACACGCACATACATAATTCAATCAACATACACACACAAATCTCATACATACAGCTCACATACACAGGCATACAGTGCACACGCGCAGTGCACCATTGTGTTGTGTAGAGTATTTTGCACCAATACTTGCGCTAACTGCACAACGATAAGGGCAGCGCTACAAGTATGTACCCCGAACCTCTGGCTAATGTTGGCAAGACGTTACCGTGTGCCCATGCTCCGCCACCATTAATTATCCTCTATTTCCAGTTCAAGTTGAAATAATCAAAGCGCTGAATCAATGATCTCAGGGGAACCAACGAGCCGCCTGCAGATGTGCCGCTCATTAACACGCAGGCTGCGACAACTTACATCCACTTATCAATAATGCAAGATGGTTGATCGTTGTAGAGAGCAGGACTGATAAATTCAGATGCATCACTGACACCCCGTATGCTGCAATGCATTTATTATATACAGCAACACATCCTAAAGATTGGGGGGGGGGGCGCCATATTAGAGCTACATACGTGGACCCTGTATTATGCCACATGGAGTCTCCAAGGGCAAAAATGTGATCTCAACATGGAGCCTCCAGAAGGCTCCGTATTCTGTTCTAGAAGCAATGCTCCGAAGGCAGAATACCTGCATATTACGACAGGATGTGACCGATGCTCTAACTTTCAGCTACTCCCTGGTCAAGATATTTGGTGACCATTTGGTGGGGTAGAATGTGCCCATTAGCTTATTTCTATAAGGCACCTTATTTAAAGGGGTCATTCATGATGAGTAAGTATTGGCCTAAAAGTGGACCTGTCACCATTCCTGACATGTCTGTTTTACTAAATAATTTCATTCCCCATGGATCATCTTTTCATATGATTCTATGTTGTTCTGTTCCTCGGCTATTGCTACCAGACGTTTATTAATGAATCTAAAACTGGGTGTTACCAGTTGTGGGTGTGTCCTTGCACAGTCTGACACTGTCCAATCAGTGCTTTTAGTGTCACAGTGCGCAGGGACACACCTGCCACTGGGGAATGAAAGTAATTATTAATCTAGACATATCAGAAGAGCCTCTTTAGCCCCTTCCCAACATACATGTATGGCGGGTGTTCTTTAAAGGTGGCGCCCACTTCTGAGCAGAGCAGGCACCATAGCCATCGGGTTTCTGCTGTTTCACACAGCAATAATCCAGGTCTGTGATCAGTGATAATGCCAATCGCAGACATTTACCATATTTTTCGCCCCATAAGACTCACTCCCCCCCCCCCACAGTAGTGCGTCTTATAGGGTGAATACAGGACAAATAAATATAAAATGTGCAGTGCATTACTTATTCTCGGCTGCGGGCGCTGGGCTCTCCCTCTTCCTGTAACTTACATGTCTGTGCGACGCCGTTTTGGATTCCAAATTCCATTATGGTCCGTAGTAACAGGATTCTTCGATAACCCGAACCTGAACTTTGGACTCCGAACTTAAAAAACAAGTTCGCTCAACACTACCCCTGACACACAAAAATATTATTTAATCCATCTGTTAGTTAGGTGGGCTTCGGCGACTAGTTTTTGCAAGTGTAGTGCACCTGCATATGTGCCAGGGACAATAATTTAATCCTTCTGGTAGTTCAGTGGGCGACATATACACATTTTTTAAGTACACCTGCACTGCATATGTGCCGGGGGAAGGGAAAATAATATAGGTAATCCTTTTGTGAGTTCAGGGGGTGACATATTCACATTTTTTGCTGTGAAATACCCCTGCACTTCATACCTGACAGGGAAATAAATTCAGTAAATCCAGCTGTTAGATTTGTGGGGTGACATATACACATTTTTCGCTTTAAAGTACCGCTGCAGCCTGTGCTGCATATCTGACAGGGAAATAAATTCAATAAATCCATCTGTTAGATTGTGGGGGGACATAGTCACATTTTTTGCTATGAAATACCCCTGCGCTTCATACCTGACAGGGAAATAAATTCAGTAAATCCATCTGTTAGATTTGAGGGGTGACATATTCACATTTTTCGCTGTAAAGTACCGCTGCAGCCTGCGCTGCATATCTGACAGGGAAATAAATTCAGAAAATCCATCTGTTAGATTGTGGGGGGACATTTTCACTGTTATCAGGCCAGTCATTCACAAGTGGCTCGGAGGGTGGGTTACTGCACCAATATAGGCCAGGTACACAAGTGTCCAGCCAGGGCACATGTGCAATACACCATTTTTACATCCCTGACACAGAAAGATAATGTATATGGGTGACCTTCCTACTGTGATTTTTTTGTGGGTGCAATGCAACATCTTTGTAACACTGCCACACAAATGTAATCCTTCTGTTAGTTAGGTGGGTGAAAAAACTATTTTTGTGTGAAGTACACCTGCACTGCATACCTGACAGGGAAATACATTTGTTAAATGCATCTGTTACATTGTTGAGTGACATAAACCCATTTTTTCTCTTAAGTTCACCGGCACTGCATACCTGACAGGGAAATAAATTTAGTAAATCCCTCTGTTCGGTGGGTGACCGCAAAGAATGAGGAGAGCGTCAAATAAGGGATGAGGCCCTGGTCGTGGTGCTGCTGATGTTGGTACAGGGAGCTAGCCCTTTCCATTACTTTTTCAGCCCTCTAGCCCTTTCCATTACTTTTTCAGCCCTCTAGCCCTTTCCATTACTTTTTCAGCCCTCTAGCCCTTTCCATTACTTTTTCAGCCCTCTAGCCCTTTCCATTACTTTTGCAGCCCTCTAGCCCTTTCCATTACTTTTTTACAGCCATTTTAGTGGCCCAAAGTTAGGGTCCCCATTGAGCAATGGGGTTCGGGTTCTGGGTCAAGTTCAGGTCCCAAACTTGAACTTTGCAACGAAATTTGGCCGAACCCGGCGAACCTCTGTCTCCCAGGTGTCCGCTCAACTCTAGTAAGGATGCATTTGTTAGGAAGTCCTGCACTAGTTTGGGGTAGGAGTCTGGTAGCGGAATGTGGTCTCCCAAGTTATATAGCTGTTCATAGTAAGATCTAAATTGGTCTGCTATGTCTCTGCGGTCTGTGAGTTTCCCATTCGTGTGTCGGGGATTTGGGATCTGACATATGTTGCTTTTAGTTTAGAACCTAGGAGTTTTCCTGCTTTATTACCCTGTATTATTTTGCTTTTGTAGGTGATAAGGCTTTTTCATAGTTAAATAATAGAAGGTTTCGTAGCCTCTCCATCTCAGCTAATATTTCTGCCGATCGAGCCAGTGAGGCCAGCTTAGCTAAAGTGGTATCTATGTCCCTTTCCCTAGCTTTCTTTTCTTGATGGTCTATTTTAATCAATAGCTCTCGTACATATGCTTTGTGAGCTTCCCAGACAATGTAAGGATCTGACAAGGAATTGGCATTAAATTTAAGGTATTCTATCAGGGCCTCTGTAATTTCTTGGGAGTATTTCTTGTGTCCCATTATGAAGGTATTATTCCTCCAAACCTGCGTCCTCTGCCCTTGAAATTGTTCCTTCAGGGATGAAGTGATAGGGGCATGGTGTGACCACTGTATGAGACCAATTGTGGTTGATGTCGAGTGGAACAGGGTGCTGCGGTCTACCAAAAACAAATCAATGCCTGAGTACGAGGAATGTGAAGGTGAACAATACGTGAAATCTCGTTCAGTACTGAGCCCGCCATACATCCACGAGTCCTCCTGTTTGCATGAAGGTTGACAAGCTCGTCTCAGGACGGCGGCTTATATTGGTGGAATCAATTGTTGGGTCAGCCACAGCATTGACGTCTCCGCACAGAATCAGTTCTCCCTGTTTCACTCTATTCACCTGTTTCATAAGCCTCTGAAGGAGGGCCGTTTGGTGTATATTTGGGGCGTATAAATTCACCAGTGTGTAAGCTATATTGTTGATAACGCAAACCATAATGACGTATGTGCCCTTGTTATCTGTCTGTTGCGTTATCAACGATAAGGCTATTGTGTTCCTCATTGCTATAAAGACTCCACTTGATTTTTGCGGTTATGTGCATGAATAATGGTTGGGTAGAGGCGGTTCTGCATGCGATGCGCATCTTTCTGCAACAGGTGTGTCTCTTGTGCGCAATAAATGTCTGCATGAGCGTTTATTGCCTTTCTCCAAGTATGGGATCTCTTCTGTGGGCTGTTTAACCCCTTGACATTAAGTGGCACTAGTTTAATCACCATTGGGCGTGTGGAGAACCGGTACGGCTTAGTGCCGCTTACGGTAACGTGGGGGAACAGTTCCATGTAGTAGCCTAGGACTTAGGCCAGTTGAAAACGTGTAGGCATGTTGTCATCTAAGTAGTGGTCATCTCTTGTGGGCGTCTCTTCTGTCCGGTGACGGTGTTCTAGTCTTTGCGCAGTTGTGGAAAGTTCAGATTTCTTTTTTCTTTCTGTTGCTCCATGGGGATATTCCATTCCTGGAGTAGTAGTTTCCTTTCTTCAAAAGACTTCACCACATGTAAGATTCCTTCTGAAGAGATAAGTAATTTTAACGGATAGCCCCATCTATATGCAATGTTATGGCTACGTAGCGCGGCTGTGACAGGCATGAAGGTTCTGCGTTGGGCGGAGTGTGGTTGCGGATAAGTCAGTATATTACTTCACCGACTGGTATGGGGGGGGGGGGGCAGATTTTTGTTTTTCTGTGCAGCTGTCATCAGGGTTTCCTTAAAGTGAAAAAAGTGGATTCTTGCCAGCGTATCCTGGGGTATATCTTTTTCCAACAATTGTGGCTTTGGCACCCTGTGCGCTCTGTCTATGATCATGTCCTGGGATGTTGCATCTGGCAGAAGTATGGTAAAAAGCTTATGAAAGTATGGCTGCAATTCACTCGGAGACACTGTCTCTGGCATGCCTCTAAACTTAATGTTGTTGCGGCGAGAGCGGTCTTCCGTGTCCGCCATTTTTGCTTTAAACATTTCTACCACGTCCACCATGTCATTGTGCGCATCTATAACACTATTTTCGGAGGTCGCATATTCCCCCATTTTGTTTTCAATATGTGATACTCTTCCCTCTAGACTTTGTATGGTTGTTGATAGAGGCAGTGACCTGATTCAGAGTGGGCTTATCAGGCCGCGACCTCTGCTTCTGAGGGCTGCAGGAAGGCGATGCTTGGTTCTCCCTCAAGAGGCCGCCATCTTGTTGTTGCAGCGTGTCCTCTTGCTGCATTCTAATGTCCTCTGGGGTCGGAGGCATGGAGAGCACCGAGGAGTGTGGTGACAGCAAAGATGCCAGATCGGAGGCTGGGGAGCTTGAACGCAATGTTGGCGGATCAGAAGAGCTTCGGTGAGAAGCAGGAGAAGCCGTGCGGTCGTGTGCCTCGGTGCCATCTTTGCTCCGGTCCCTCTCAAAGTATTTCTCCAGGTTGTTGGAGATCGGTTTGGCTCGTGTATGGCGAGATGGTGCTGTGGATTAGTCGCTCGATGCCAGAGCGCTTCAGCTATGCGGCCATTCCTTCGGCGGCCTGGCCACGCCCCTCAATCACAGACATTTAACCCTTCAATTGAAACTATGGTATCTGAGCAATCACAATGCAATGTAATGCATATGCGATCGGAAGATTGCATATTCAAACTTCTTGGGGGGAGGGGGGGGCTAAAAAGTAAAAAAAAAGTTTTCAAGATATAAAAAAATTAAAACACCTCTTTTCTTTTAATATAAATAAAAATAAATAAAATTAAATCAAGATCATGGGCATCACCGTGTCCCAAAATCGCCAAACTATTAAAATATAAATGTATTTACCCAGAACAATCAATGCTTGAAGGGGTTGTCCGGGGTCCCATGAAAAATATTTTGCAGTTTTCAAACCAGCACCTGGATCTGAAGACTTTTGTAATTACATGTAATTTTGCATAGCCAGTGAGCTATCTAATAAAATGTATCTGTATAGCGCCACCTGCTGTTTGATTTTTTTCTTATTTCTTTGTCCTGCTCATTAAGATGGCCGCACATGCTCAGTTTCATCCTTCAACTGCCTCCTGAGCTGTGATAGGGAGAGCTGAGACACGCCCCCTGAGCTGTGATAGGGAGAGCTGAGACACGCCCCTGAGCTGTGATAGGGAGAGCTGAGACACGCCCCCTGAGCTGTGATAGGGAGAGCTGAGACACGCCCCCTGAGCTGTGATAGGGAGAGCTGAGACACGCCTCCTGAGATGTGATAGGGAGAGCTGAGACACGCCCCCTGAGCTGTGATAGGGAGAGCTGAGATACGCCCCCTGAGCTGTGATAGGGAGAGCTGAGACACGCCCCCTGAGCTGTGATAGGGAGAGCTGAGACACGCCCTGAGCTGTGATAGGGAGAGCTGAGACACGCCCCTGAGCTGTGATAGGGAGAGCTGAGACACGCCCCCTGAGCTGTGATAGGGAGAGCTGAGACACGCCTCCTGAGATGTGATAGGGAGAGCTGAGACACGCCCCCTGAGCTGTGATAGGGAGAGCTGAGATACGCCCCCTGAGCTGTGATAGGGAGAGCTGAGACATGCCTCCTGAGATGTGATAGGGAGAGCTGAGACACGCCCCCTGAGCTGTGATAGGGAGAGCTGAGACACGCCTCCTGAGCTGTGATAGGGAGAGCTGAGACATGCCTCCTGAGCTGTGTTAGGGAGAGCTGAGATACGCCCCCTGAGCTGTGATAGGGAGAGCTGAGACACACCCCCTGAGCTGTGATAGGGAGAGCTGAGGCACACCCCCTGAGCAGCAGCAGAAAAGACACTCCCCTTGAGCTGCTAGCTTTATGTAACTCTAAGAGAGCAATAAACGAGGAGATCTCTGGTTCCATGTGAGGTACAGGGCTGGTTCTAACTTTGTTAGAAAGAGATTGTTATGTACTATATGATGTCTTATTTCCATTTTTTCCATTAGTCATGGGATAACTCCTTTAAGTGAAAATTAAGTCTTAATTTTACTCCTCTTCATGGGTGGCGCAGTTCTGTTCACCTGCTTTATGTTGGGCTATGCAATAATTTTGTTAAAACAGTCACATCGGTGGCTAGGCCTGCGCCTTTTCAAAAACATAAACATGTGTATATTGCTGCAACTTTTCATATCTAATATGCAACTTTTTATATTTAAAGGAATTGTCCGGGTTCAGAGCTGAACCCGGACATACCCATAATTTCACCCAGGCAGCCCCCCTAGATCGCGCAGGGCAAGGGCTTTTTTGTTTATAATAACACACTGCCTGGAGGAAGCTTCCGTCCGGCAGTGTGTTCGGTGACGTCACCGGCTCTGATGGGCGTGCTTTAGTGCTGCCCTAGCCATTTTACAGGTTAGGGCAACGCTAAAGCCCACCCATTAGTGCCGGTGACGTCACCGGGCTTCCTGGCATGCCCGCTGGTGAGTGCCCACCCTAAGACCTCTTTCACACAAGTGTGACGGATTAGGTCCGGATGCGTTCAAGATGCGTTCAGTGAAACTCGCACCATTTTGCAGCAAGTTCAGTCAGTTTTGTCTGCGATTGCGTTCAGTTGTTCATTTTTTTCCGTGCGGGTGCAATGCGTTTTGATGTGTTTTTCACGCGCGTGATAAAAAACGGAAGGTTTACAAACAACATCTCCTAGCAACCATCAGTGAAAAACGCAATGCACCCGCACTTGCTTGCGGATGCAATGAGTTTTTCACTGAAGCGACATTCACTTCTATGGGGCCAGGGCTGCGTGAAGCACGCAGAATATAGAACATACTGTTTTTTAATGCCCAGTGGAAATGGAATGAAAGTGTTTTCAGATGGGGGCCACTATGGGAGACACTATGGGGGACATTACTAATTTTTGGAGCCATTATAGGGGATGCTATGTTTAATGAATAAAAAAAAAAAGCTGATGAAATTCATCCGTTTTTAAATGGCCATGAAAAACTGATGCAAAATGTATAGGCGGACCGAAAACGGATGCACAAATGGTTGAAAAATGGCCATGAAAAACTGACAGTGTGTCTGATTTAGGCCTCATGCACACGGCCGTTGTTTTGGTCCGCGTCCGAGCCGCATATTTTGCGGCTCAGGCGCGGACCCATTCACTTCAATAGGGCCGCAAAAGATGCGAACAGCTGTCCGCATCTCTTCCGGCCCCATTGAAAATGAATGGGTCCGGATCTGTTCCGCAACATTGCGGAACAGATCCGGACCCATTCTACGGACGTGTGAATAGACCCTTATAGAGACATTTTTTTTCACCGTCATGTATATGTAGCCTAAGTCTGCCACCCCTCGAGAGAAACACCTCCCCCCCTTTCCCCCCTAGTATTGTGCGTACCACACATTACTGGATTACTTTGCGATATTCTCTGTTGTCTCTTGCTTTTACAAAATTTTTAAAATCTTCAATAAGGTTGTTTATATGAAGAAAAAAAAAATGCAAAATCATCATGTCAGGAAGGGGTTAAGAGGAGCTGACAGCAGCTCAGTGTGCGTGTAGGTACGTTACACAGAAACCCTTGCGTTCTTCATTTTCAGAGATGAGTCACGGAGATAGCACATTACACAACCGCATGAGGCAATGAGTCACTGCACACAGAAAATAGGTGAGTATCTGGACCACTGTGAAGACGCGGCGCCGCACAGACACCCGAACATGATGAGGATTCAATTTAGATCATAGCCAAAGGGCGAGGCTGAAAACCTGTAAGAAAAATCCCAAACCTGTAATACAGGCTCATAATATAAAATATTATATAGAAAATATATACATAAAAAATGTCAAAAATCATATCATCTTCCCCGGGATTGAGACTATGCTGAAGTGTTTCATCTGTACTTTTGGGATTTTTTTGCATTCTTTAATTTTTTTTTTTATGTAAACCCAACCCATGAGTACAGGCCACACCTTTATACACCAAATGCCACCATGAACACCACCATCAGAGAACCCCTATAAACAGTGTAAGCAGAGTGCACCCCATGAACGCCGCCAGCAGTGTGACCCTAAGAAACAGTACAATCAATATCGTGACAGTTATAAAATGATGTCAGGAAGCATCTCGCAATGCCGTGGACTCACACTGGAACTTCCCTTTAAGGACCTATTGCTTAAGGGTCCATTCACACGTCAGTATTTTTACCCTTCCAGATAAACGTTCAGTTTTTTTGCGGATCTGTTTTTCTGTACAACCTTCCGTTTTTGTACTAAAGTGCATCCGAATCCGTTCCGTATTTCCATTTTTAATTTTTTTTTTTTCAAAATAAAAAAATGAGGAGGAGGAATACATGTTGCTAGGATACCCAAAAAAAACGGATCCGCAAAATCGTATGACATTCGGATGCTAACCTGCATGTCTTCCGTTTATTTTGCGGATCCATTGACCACAATGGGAAAACGGAACGGAAAGTTGGACAGAAAGTAGGACAAGGTGTTTCTTTTTTCAGGATCCACATGCAAGGATCCCGAGGAATGGAACGGAGTCACGGATGCGGACAGCACCATGAGTGCTATCCGCATTTTTGCGGAGGCCATAGCAATGAATGGATCCGATTAAACGTTCCGTTTTTTTTCGGAACTGAATCGGATTGCAAAATCGGACGTGTGAATGGACCCTTACAGTGATCCCTGCACAGTCTGAAACTGGCAGCACTGATTGGATAGTGTCAGACTGTATAGGGACACTGGTAACGCCCATCTTGACCTTCAATGCAAACTGCTAGCAATTTATTTGTAAATTCTAGCAGGAATAATAGAGGAACAGTGCAACACAGAGTCATAAGAATAGATGCCCCAGAATTGTTGTTATATGGAGAATACATGTAGTTACTAAACAGACAGGTCAGGAGGGGGGACAGTAAAATAACATAGAACCATCCGTTTAAGCCGTCGCTAGAGACTGAAACCAGTGATTGGCTGCAGAGATCATGTGCTCAGATGGCGTGTAACCACTGCCCGGAGCATATACTATTTTATTTTATTAAAGTACTCCCAACCTTTAGGCAAATATTTTTATACACTGTGCAACCCCTTTAAGGTGGGGCCCCACAGCAAGATGAAACTGGGCCCCTCATTATGGTGCCTTACCATACCACCAGGAAAGAAGGGTCTTGTATCTGTTCCCCCCTTTATGTCCCTTTCATGATCCTTAGGGTGCATTCACACGACCGTAACTGTTTTGCAGTCCGTAAAACACGGATACCGTGCCGCACATGGCCAGAGTTTTTATAGAAAATGCCTTTTCTTGTCCACGATTGCAGACAAGATAAGGACATGCTCTATATTTTTTGCGGGGCCGCGGAACGGAAGTACGGATGCAGACAGGACACGGCCTGCTGTCTGCATCTTTTGCAGCCCCATTGAAATAAATGAGGACTCTGAATTACACCCTTAGGGGTGCACCCTTAGGCCCAACCACTTACCTGTCGACAATGCAGTTGCTCTGGAGGGAAGAATCCTGCGCTGTTCTCAGTGGCTGGAACTGATCATATCTTGGCCCTCTCTGTGGCAGGCACAGCACTATTGTGCCTTATGCGCTATGGCATTAGAAGAATTTTGATTTCTCTAACTTTTTTAGTCTAACCAGACTGTCTATTACTCTGTAATTCCTCTAACGCAGTTTTATGGAAGCAAAGAGGCCAAAATAGGTATTTCATATAAGCCATATTAGCAGCCTAGGACAGGTCTTAGCTGGCCAGCTGCACTCTCTCTCTAAGGGCCCCATGGTCAGCAGCTATAGTACTAACACTGTCAAAGTAATAAAGAGGGAGACTCAGTCCAAGACCCCCTTCTATTAGGTGAAGCAGAATAGTTCTTCCTCTGTTGGACCCAGCTTAGGCTCAGTTCACACCACCGTTTCATTTTCTTTTCTTCTAATCCGTCAAAACAACAGAAAAAAAAAACGGATCCTTAGAAAAAAAACTAATCCTGAGCATCCGTTATGCACATGTGAAATCCCTTTTAGCCATTTCCATCTGAAAGCTTTTTAAGATGGAAAAAACATTTCTTTTTTTTCATCTAAAAAACAGATCTCAGACAGAAATGGCTAAAACGGCTGCAAAATGTGCATAATGGATGCTCAGGATTTGTTTTCGTTTTTAAAGGATCCGCTTTTTTTTCTGTTCTTCTCATGGATCAGAAGAACGGAAAATGAACAAAAGAATCAGGCATGTTGAATTCCAACATGTCCAACCCTACTTTCCCCTAACCTATGCCATCTGGGTAGAGCCCCATTTCCATTAGATGGCCGGCCAGTCCCACCAAAATTGGCAGGTTGGCTTGATGTTCATCTAACGTGTATGGTCATTCTAAAGGGGTTGTGCCACCATTAAACTTTATTTTAATATAATTCAGCATGATAAACAAGTTACTTTTTTATTTTACAATAAACTATCCAGTTGTGAGATATCCTCTTCATTATTTTGGCGCCCTCTGGTGTTTAATCAGTATAGTAACATGCACGTCCACCTACTGATGTGGTCGTATATGCTCAGTTCTATCCATCAACTTCCATTAGCTGTATCTACTGCTAGAAGCTGGGACAGTTATATGGAAAGAACTGCAGCAGAAAGAACACTCCTCCTGAGCTGTGATAGGTAGAGAGCTGCAGCAGAAAGTGCACAGCCCTAGAGCTGTGATAGAGAGAGACCTGCTTCATAAAGGACACACACCCTGAGCTGTGATTGGGAGAGAGCAGCAGCAGAAAGGAAACACCCCCTGAGCTGTGATAGGGAGAGAGCTGCTGCAGAACGGACACACCACCTGAGCTGTGATAGGTAGAGAGCTGCAGCAGAAAGTGCACAGCCCTTGAGCTGTGAGAGAGAGAGACCTGCTTCATAAAGGACACACACCCTGAGCTGTGATAGGGAGAGAGCTGCTGCAGAATGGACACACCACCTGAGCTGTGATAGGTAGAGAGCTGCAGCAGAAAGTGCACAGCCCTTGAGCTGTGATAGAGAGAGACCTGCTTCATAAAGGACACACACCCGAGCTGTGATAGGGAGAGAGCTGCTGCAGAATGGACACACCATCTGAGCTGCCAGCCTGAAAAGAATATAGAAGAGCAATTGGAGCAATGAATGAGGAGATCTCTGGATCCATCTGAGGTACAGGGCTGGTTCTAGCTTTGTTAGAAATTGATTTGTCATGTACTACATGTCTCATTTTTATTTTTTACATCAATCATGGACCAACCCTTTTAAGGACGAGTCACAGTTGTGTGGATGTCTCTCCTTCCTTTATACAACTGTTTCCTCGGAGCGGCACCGAGTCTCAGCCAGGTCATAAAACTCACCGGGAAATGCCTGGCTTACCTATAAGTGTCTTAATACAAAATGATTCCTGGGCTATGAACACTTCATGAGTGCGGTACGCACCCCAGCGAATTTATAGCTCACGCGGCAAGTGACTGTCACATCCTGAGAGTGCCAGGGACTGCTGTGTTTATACGCTCAGTCCAGAGTAATGGCTCATAAATAAAGAGCATACCTCTGAGAGCTTTATCTCCTAACCTGTAATAAGAGCCAACAAAAGCCTTCATTAAATCTCCTGTGAACGGCCGCTTTTTGGGGGTTTTTAGGTATATTTACGGCCTGCTTCACCTTTTTTGTTTTTTTAGAGGCTGTATATAAGTAATGATTTATCAGAGGTGTCGTACAATCAATACAAACAATACAATGTGTTGTAATATGTAATTCGATCAGGACGGGCACACCTCACAAGGGCCCAATAGATAAACCATAAAACATATATCATAAAATATATATTAAATATTTATTATTTCATTATAATGGATCCATGGCTTGTAAAACATTATAGAAACATACTAAACTTCGTGCTAGAATAAAATATTGGATACTAGAATAAATATATCTATATTGTTCGATAAAAATATTAGTGATAACCGTAAAACAAAAGTTCATCACTCGAATTTATCAACAAGTGTAGCTAGAGTCTTTTCAAATGAGGCCAGCAAAAGAGTCCTTGATGTCAGTCAAATAGCAGCGATGGTATTTTGTCCCTCTAGTGCTGTACACTGTGATTTCTGTTTTGGGTAACTTTTATATTATATATATACAACCTTCATCTCACTATCAAGATAGATATTTCGTCACCTTTAAATCGCAGCACCCTCTTTCAGTTTAACCTGGCAGTTACTGTATGAGTACGAGGCTATCCGCTCCGCTGTGTTCACTGGCATCCCACGTGATACACATGCACGGAGTGGCTTACCTCCTCTGACGCTGCTGAGCGGGCTTCTGCTGTAGCGGGGATATCGCTGCTCGGTTCGCCTTCTGATGAAATGTTTGTAGTAGGAGCGCTCCTGTATATGTGAATTCTCTTGCTGTGAGGGGGTCTCTGCACCAAACGCGTTTCGGGACTTGCGCGTCCCTTCCTCAGTGGTAGAGCTCCCACCGCATGCTTGCGAAAATTTATAGTCCCGATGTGGGCGGCTCTCAATCAATTGGGGATGGAAAATCCGAAATGGATCAATTTAGTCCCAGGACTCTCAGCAATGGATTACCGAATCTCATCTGTTTAAATATAACTTAAAATAGAAACAGTGAAGATTCACTTCATATAGTCCATTCTTGTATGCGACTTTTATATACAATCTCCTTGCGCGATCTTGTGTTTGTAACAATGCTGATCACAGTATTAACTTTAAAAGGCAGTATATACTTTATAAGGTAATATATTCTAAACAGGAATGTATACTTTCAAAAGCAATATATTTGATTGTAGAATACAATCTACAATCTCCTAGAATACAAACAATACAAAGCCACCAAACCAGGAGGACAATGGTACAAATGGTCTTGATTAAAAATATGTTACTCTTTTAGCGCCCATTTAGACAACCATATCCATTTTTGCTCTAAGCAAAACACGGATACCGGCCGCGTGCGTTCAGCATTTTGCGGAGAGGAAGAACCAGCCCTATGATAGAAATGCCTATTCTTGTCCACAATTCTATCTTTTTTGCGGGGCCACGAAACAGAACTATGGATGCGGACAGCACACTGTGTGATGTCCGCATCATTTGCGGGTCCGCATCCGCTCCGCAAAATTGCAGAACGGATGTGGACTCACACATATAGTTGTGTGAATGGGCCCTTAGAAACATAGAAGAATGAAGGCAGAAAGAGACCCCCGGCTCATCTAACCAGCCCTTATATTATGATTCTTCTAATTTTCTCTTGGAATAGATACAACCCAGGTAGGTATTGTCTAAATTCACTTACTGTACACGTCTGCGGAGGTTTCTTCCAAGCATCAACTACTCTTCTGATCTTTCCACCGCTAATTTCAGATTGCGCCCTTTGTTCTCAGTTTCTTCCTCCCTGAACCGTATTTAACCTTTTCATATTTAATATTATAAGTTTTTTTACATCTTTCAAGGGAATCTGTCATCTCCGAAACACTCCCCAAACTAGAGTAATGGTGCCGAGTCTGATAATGTGATTCATACTCACTTGCACGCTGTGCCCCTACGAACCAGCAGTAAAGTGCATTGAGAGGACTCTGCACCACTTACACTATACATGCTGCAAACCCCCAAGGAGCCGGGGCAGAGGATGGGAGTGGTAGTCACCCTGATGAAGTGTGGTTGTGTCACGTGTCCTAACCTCAAGCCCTCGCTCTCTGGGGTTCAATGCAATGAAAAAAGTGATGATGAAAGGAACCAGGCAGAGATGTTTGAACAAATCAAGTCTTCCTCTATTGAGTGCAAAAACAAATAGCAGCACATTTATCAGCAGTTCGTAAAAAGTTTACTATTTCTCTTCCCAGATAATGAGGTATGGTGACTGGCAATGCAGCAAAGAAGACTCTAACTTACCCTGTCTCTCTGGATTCCTTTCTTTATGGCTTTACTGACTGGCACTTGTGACTGTAGGTGTCTGCTGAATGATGCAGGCTTTTAGCTTGGCCTGTCCTGAACTCTCATGATGGTGTCTGAATGTGTTACCCACCACTTTGCAGCAGAGTCTTGACAGCTCAGTCGCTTGATCACTCTGCTGACTCGAATACACCATAGTTTGCAATTTCTCTGTGGCCTAGGAATCTGCAGTCTCCTAGGTGAGCCACCTGAGGTCAACCTGGCCTGGAGGAGTGGAAGAAGGATCACCCTCACGCCTCGTAATCCTCTCTCCAACTCTAGACTGACTCTCCCTGGCTTAGCCCCACCTTTGGCAGGCAATCAGACCAGCGCACTCCTACCAAGGGGGAGGAATGGAACTGCCACCAAACAATGTCAACAGTACCCCATCTGCTGGTGAACAAGGTCCATCACATTACATTAGATTGCATATAAAACACAACAATAGCAGATACCATAGTAGTACCTCCAGGTCTGGAGTACTACATACACGGTTTTGGAGCTGACAGATTCCCGTTAAGTGTTATGCTTAAGACCCTCCATCTTTATTTATTTATTTTTATTTATTTATTTATATGGATCTGTTCTTTTTTTTATCTTTTTGTTGATGAGGTCTCCAGCACTGCACACAGTACCGCACATGTTGTCTTACAAGAGCGTACCTCCCAACCGTCCTGGAGGTAAGTCCTGCTCTCAGCAGATAAATGGTGAAGCAGGAAGCCTTCCGCTCCCCACGTCCATATTCACCTCAGCAGCCGGCTCTCCCCAGCAGCAGCACAATATCTGTCACACATTGCTCTGCCGGACTGTGAAGGAGAAATGAAGGAATCAGCAGGTGGACTCCTCCTACACAACAGTGCGATGTGTAACAGCATCCTGTAAGCTGCTGTGGGGAGCTGGGATCATTGGAGGAACCAGGTGAGTATTTACAGTGTGTTTTTTATTGCTTCTTATGAAGGCGGCAAATATCTGGACATAACTATTGTGAGAGGGCACATATATTGGCATAACTACTGTGAGGGGGCACATATTTGGCATATGTACTGAGAAGGGAAATATATCTGGGCATAGCTACTATGAGGGGGCACATATCTGGACATAACTACTATGAAAGCAACAATATGGGGTCATTCTGGCTGGCATTATTTATGGGGGAACTGACTGGATGGCATTATTTTGGGGGTTATTCTCTGGTTGGCATTGTTTCTGGCAGTATTAAACGGGAAACTTACTGGCTGGCATTTTTTGGGGGGTATTCTCTGGCTGGCATTATTTATGGAGGAAGTCACTGGCTGGCATTATTTATTGAGAAACTCACTGGCTTGCATTATTTATGGGGTCACTCTGGCTGGCATTATTTATGGGGTCACTCTGGCTGGCATTATTTATGGGGTCACTCTGGCTGGCATTATTTATGGGGTCACTCTGGCTTGCATTATTTATGGGCTCACTGTAGCTTGCATTATTTATGGGGTCACTCTGGCTTGCATTATTTATGGGGTCACTCTGGCTTGCATTATTTATGGGGTCACTCTGGCTGGCATTATTTATGGGGTCACTCTGGCTTGCATAATTTATGTGGTCACTCTGGCTGGCATTATTTCTGGGCTCACTATAGCTGGCATAATCATTGTTTCCTCTCGTATGCCCTTTGTTGGTCCTAGACTGCGGTCCTCATCTGAGCGGCCTACCTACCCATCATGGTATATGCTTGAGGGTGAAACCAGGTTAAATTTGAAAAAATAACAAGAATAAACTATGAAAGCTGTGATGCATTTTGGGTGTATTCACCGACAGACGACGGCCTCTAGTAATAACCCTTCTGGGGACATGTGATCAGGAATCCTCTGTAGCTGGGTCAATTCTCTCCATTGTCTGGGAACAGAAAAATAGCAAACTGCGTTTTTTATAATTAATTTTGTGTAAATCCTGTGTTTGGGGCACAGTTGTCATTTCTGGTTTCTGTGGTCTGATAATGGGAGTTGTTTGCTGAGGCTCTGCTCAACTTTCCTGCTCTCAGTTATTAATAATGTTTTTAAACATTTGCAAAACATGAAAAAAAAAAAAGAATAAAAAAAATATCCAAATTTTTAGTTTATTCTTATTATTACACTGTGGTTTTTTTTTTGTACTTCAGCAGTGTCACTTTAAATGGGCTTTCTAGGATTTTTATCATGATGGCCTGTCCTCAATATCTGATTGACGCTCCGCAGAGTAGCTCCGGTGCCAGAACTATACAGCTCCATCCATTGTGTAGTGGACGCATCTGGTTACTGCAGCATCAATGCTGTGCATTATAGACATTGGAGCTATTCCCAAACTGCTGATTGTCGGGGGTTCTGGGTGTCGGACCCCCGATAATCTGATATTGACGACCTATCCTGAGTATAGGACATCAAAAAAATCCCAGAAAACCCTGGCACCACTATAATAATGAGGTCTTCTTATGTGTCTGGGGGGCTTTTGGAACCCCTTAAGGGGCTCCCATTAATATAACATACCCTATCCACATGATAGGGGAATAGTGTCTGATCGGAGGAATCAGAGCGCTGGGGCCCCCTTCAATCATGAGAACAGGGGTCTATGCTCCCCTCTGCTGATCGGACACTATGGATAGAGGAAAAGTGTCTTACTGGAACAACCCCTTTAAGGCCTCATGCACACAACCATCTGCTGGCCGTGCCCGTATTGTGGCCCGCAAACAGTGGTTTTGCAATATACAGGCACCCCGCCGTGTGCGCACCGTATCACGGATGCGGACCTATTGACTTGAATGGGTCCGCAATCTAGGAGATACGAACAGAGGCACGGATCGGAAGCCCATGGAAGTACCACAGAGTGCTTCTATCTATCTCTTTCTGTCTATGCCTCTGCACCGCAAAAAAGTACCCCGGTGCGGACTGTCAGATGCGGATCATGGACCTCATTCAAGTGAATGCGTCCGTGTCCACAGACGGCGGGCACCAAGTTAGTGCCCGTGCATTGCAGACCGCAGCACAGGCATGGCTGGTACACGGTCGTGTGCAAGAGCCCTAAGGCAGCCATACGGGTTAGATAATAGACAGCTCGTTTAGTCAACAGATATTTCTCCTGACTCCCATATTGCTCTGAAAGTGGTCGGAGGAGAACATGCTCCTCTGCCAGCGCCTTATCTCTTGTGAGAGAAAAGGATCAGACATATTGAAATCCAACATGCCCGATCCTGTGGGTCTAAGCTGAAGATATCAGCCGGTCATAGACTTATTATACCCTAATTTAAAGTTTTCAGTGCCTGCACCAATTCCTGCTAAAAAGATTGGAACGTGAAAGCAGGAAATGAAGTGGCCGTCCGGTAACAGCCTCTTTACAGAAGGACTCCATACAATCCTAATGCAGGATCAGACAACAGTCATTGTTTGTAGTCTGTTACTATGGTGACGCACAGGTCTGCATAGGAGCTGAATCAACAAAATTGTTGGATGCTTTTTAATCAAGAATATTTGCAAAGAAGCTTCATTATTTATGCTTTAGGTACAATGGAGCACAAAGGTGTTCTACAAGCCCCCCTATGCGCTGCAGCATTGCCGTAGATATTTCATAACATCTTTTACATTCACCTTTTACTTCTCACATTTTTATTTTCTACAGCACTCCACAGGGCACTCTCATTACTGAGCTTCCTGGCTCGTAAATACAATGCAATCGCTGCAGTGAAGACTGACACAAAAGAAAAACAGTAGAAAGCTGGAACAAGGTGGAAAGGTTCACGGCACATAATAATAGAGCTTAATATATCATGCGGTTGCTGTGGAAAAGCAGGCAACATCCCAACCATGCTAAATTTTCATTTAAAGGAGAAATCTTCAGATTGAATATTACGCTTAGGCTACACGCACACAGCAGTTTTTTTTGACGGTCCGCAAAACAGGGTTCCGTTGTTCCGTATCCGTTTTTGCTTCCGTTGTGTTTCCGTGTGTCTTCCTTTTTTTTAGCGGACATGACACAAAAGATTTTACCAAAAGTCAGGCTGACAATTTTTGGCAAGTGCCTGCCAAGGGATCCGCAAAAAAACGCAGACGCAGAACACGGATGGCCATCCGCATTTTTTCACGGTCCCATTGACTTGAATGGGTCCATGAACCGTTTTTCGCGGACAAGAATAGGACAGGTTATATTTTTTGGACGGACTGGAATCACGGACCACGGACGCGGAGGACAAACAGTGCATTTGCTGAGTTTTCCACGGACCCATTGAAAACCAATGGGTCCGCAGAAAATCACGAAAAACGGCAAAACGGACACGGAATCAAACAACGCTCGTGTGCATGAGGCCTTACAGATATTTTAGAGCACCTTACTTTATATATTTCATGCAATCCGGTCTGTAATCTTCTTAGCATAGAAAAAATAAGAAAATAGTAATTCAGAATTACAAAAAGCTAAAAAAAATATCAATCGAAATGAGGATCACGTGACCCGAGCGGAGGTCTGGAAGGTCTCACACAATCAGTACACATTTTCATTCATTGCCCCTGATATTAATAGACACAGCCCGTCTCCTCCATATATCCTTGTTTGTCCTCGGCCTTTGTCGCTGTCACCGCCGCGGAGAAGACGATTCATCTCGTGGTGAATTCTGCATCTCAATTCAATGTGTAACAAGCCAGGAAGATGAGGAGGCGTGGGGGAGAGAGGCGACGCAAAAAATAAGTACGACTGCTGAGTCATCTTATTAATTAGCGCCCTGTAGAAGGAGGCGCGGTTAATTATCCTTCAAGAAAAATACCAGCAGATTTGGCGACGACGTGTAAAGCCGCCTTGGATCAGGCGCGATAGTCTTGTGTACGAATCGTAAGGAGATTTCCTTGCAGCGAAATCTAAATCTTCAAAGTGACTTACAGTCTGTGCAGGAAGAACTGCGAGACAGCAGAGTAGCGGCAGAAGGGACTTTTATGATAGAGATCCAGATGTCTCCTGGGGGGACAGTTATATTCACATCACGTTTTTCCCATCCTTTTAAAGTATGCAAAAAACGTAGACGTTAAACGTTCACCGTAGAGTTGCAAAAAAAAAAAAAAAACAACGTATACTTTTTTTTAATCATTTTATTTTTTTTACCGGACTGTGCGGGATACAAGAACGTGGTGTGCTGCGTTTTTACATCCTTTTTTTTGCAACGTATACGTCAAACAGAGGCATAAAAAGTAATGTGAACCGACCCTTAAAGGGGTTATCCAAAAGTATTATACTTACCTGGCTCCCCGCTCCCTGTGCCGCTCCTGGTCCCCACACCGCGTTCACAATTCACAAGTTCGTGTCCGTTTTGTGCAAATTGTGCATATTGAGATCCAAGTTCTGAATTCGCAATTTGTCGTAGTTCCGGACGTGTGTCAGTGTTTCTTCTCCGTGGTTGTTTTTTGTTTTTTGTGCATTCATGAAAAACATTTTTTTTTATATCGTTTTTCTATGCAACAGATCTACAAAAAAGATCAGATCAGCCATGGGTGCTGTCCGTGGTTCTCACTGACCCGTTGCATAAAATTGTGCATCCAAAACAAGGACCAAAGCACTGCATGCTTCCGCTTTTTTTCTGGTGATCCATGGAAAAACATAGATGTCTGAATACACGTACAGAAGTCAGTGGATCCATGAAGAAGATGTGAATCACTGAGGTGTGAATAAGCCCTAACACCGTGAATTCAACCTTAGGAGATGTGCCCTGTGTGCCCATCACATGAACAGGACAATGAAAGTTTTGCAGGCAGAGATGGTCAAAAATACAGCAAGCAGAGATATTGAAAAGTAGGAGGAAGGGAATACACGAAGCAAATGGGAACACTGTCGAAATTTTACCCCGAGAACACAGAATAGTCCTTACAGGACTGTGGAGACAGATACAAATCTTCCAGACAATTAAAGGGGTCCTCTCACTTCAGGAAATGGCATTTAGGCCTCATGCATACAAACGTATTTTTTTTCCGCGTCCGTTCCGTTTTTGCGGATCTGCAATTTGCGGACCGCAAAACACCTACGGTCGTGTGCATGAGGCCTTATCCTGTAGAGAAAGTTAATACAAGGCACTTACTAATGTATTGTGATTCTCCATATTGTGTCCTTTGCTGGCTGGATTCATTTTTCCATCACATTATTCACTGCCCGTTTCCATGGTTACAAACCACCTGCAATCCATCAGTGATGGTCCTGCCTGCACAATATAGGGGAAAGCACTATAGTGTGCAAGCATTACCACCACTGATGGATTGCAGGTGGTCTGTCACCATGGAAACGGGCAGTGTATAATTTGATGGAAAAATGAATTCAGCCAGCAAAGGAGGCAATATGGAGAATCACAATACATTAGTAAGTGCCTTGTATTACCTTTCTCTATAGGATAAATGCCACTTACTGAAGTAAGTCAACCCCTTTAAGGCCTTGGGTGTGCGCTCATTTCTCCTATTGGCTGCTTCTTTGTTATGTAACTGGGGATTTACAGTTCCTAGAACAGCTGGGTGTGAACAGCGTCTATATTAGGTATAGTCAATATACTGGAAAATAATTATTATAGATGGGCACTCCTTATTAGGAACCACCCAGAAGCAAAAACGCCTATTAAGATATTTAATATTACCGTACACGTTCCTAAATAAAATATACTTCTAACTTAAAATCATAAAGATAAAATACAATAGACATATCATATGAAAAACCAATGAGGTCAATAGATTTCTTGCTATATCAACATCCTGTATGGCTGTATATATATCTGCTAATAATATACAATTGTCACCTACTGTATGATGTGACTGTTGGTAATATATAGCTGTCACTTATATGGTATAGTGCAGTATATATGGCAGTTTATATCACAGCCCAAAAAAACTAGTTTTGTGCTCAAACGTATTGATGTTGTTTCAATTCATAGAGTCCACATTCATAGATGTGCTGGTGCACATACCTGTACATATATATTTCTTGATGATGATTAATATTTGTTCATTATTAAGAGATCATTAATATTTATAACACTTATGTCCACAGTTCCCCTTATATTGTTTTCATATATCCTTGAGTTATTATTGTTTCCTCTTTAAAAATCTATCCTCAGTGGTGATGGAGGTTATGTACTCACTGTTGGTGGATATTTGTATACCGACGTGGCGTCCCACGTGGTAATGGTACTGCTAAAGCTACTTTTACACTCGCGTTTTGGCTTTCCGTTTCTGAGATCCGTCATGGGCTCTCACAAGCGGTCCAAAACAGATCAGTTTTGCCCTAATGCATTCTGAATCGAAAAGGATCCTCTCAGAATGCATCGGTTTGCCTCCGTTCAGTCACCATTCCACTCTGGAGGAGGACACCAAAACGCTGCCTACAGCGGGGACGGATCCGTTTTCTCTGACACAATCTGGCACAATAGAAAATGGATCCGTCCCACATTGACTTTCAGTGGTGTTCAAGACGCATCCGTCATGCCTATAGAAAACATAAAAAAACGGATCCGTTCATGACGGATGCATGCGGTTGTATTATTGTAATGGAAGCGTTTTTGCAGAACCATGACAGATCCGCTAAAAACGCTAGTGTGAAAGTAGCCTTACCCTTAACATCCGTCTCCCTCGGCTGTGTGCGAGCACTGTCTGTACTGTAGTAGCACTCGCTAGATCTCAATGACTCACGGGATTGCTGCTCTGGCTTGGCGTCCCACGTGCTGCAGCAGATTGTGCTTAGATTGCTGGAGTATTCACAGGATTTGTAAGGTTCTACCAGTATTGTCCGTGGAGCGCTCCACATATATCCTTATTTATCCAGCATAAGCAATCAATCTTTTTAAGTGGGTCCTGAATTTTAAAAGAGATCCTGATTTAAACAAACGCGTTTCGGAGTTAAGGTGTGTAACATACAATATAAAACTAATTAAAATGTGCAAAAATAGAAATATAAATAAAAATAAATATAAAAAAGAATAAAGTTGAGACACAAATATCAAACTGTTTAGATATCAATGTTTTATCATCATCCACTAACTTCTATACACATCCCATAATTTCTTGTCCAATACTGTCTTCATTTCCCTCACTCTATATTTCCACAATCCTTTTATATATTTATTCTTACAGCTTTACATTTCTAGATCGGAGTGCTGGCAACAGCCTGACTCCGATTTCCCGTCAACGAAGGGCACCCATCCCAATTCTACAGAAAACCGAAGAGTTCTAATTCTGCATTGAGCCCCCCCAGGTAAGAATGTGTCAAAATCAAATATTTTTCTTGACTCCCGCCGTAACAACCTGGCAATGTGATTTCCCCATAAGTATAGCAAGTGCAAAAGTCCAGCTCACCCGTCCAGGACAGCCATATCCCCGGTGCTCGGAGCATGAAGAGAAGTACCTGCCGCAATCAGGAAAAGAAAGGAATGGTTCCGGCACCTGATTATGCAGTAAAAGCTTCCTTTATTCGGGGTTCAGTATACAATCGTGTTCACACAATGGCTGGTAGTTTACGCGTTTCGGACAGTCTTGTCCTTAGTCGTAACAAAAATGGTTTGATTGTGACCCATATTTAAATGGTTACCCTGGGACCGCCCAACAAGAGGCGGAGAAAACACCGGGTTTAATCACAAGCAGACCATTTACTTGTTGGCAGGTGATATATATTAACAGCATGATGGCTCTGCATATGTAGTTGGAGAGCATTTGTAACAACAATGATAGACCAGTTCGCCACACACATGAGTTAATATTTCATTTGCCTTTGAACATGTTACTCTATGGTTAAAAACATACGGTACTGTTCACATGTAATCAAAAAATCGCATGGATCATGTACATACACAAAATAGACACATTTGTTCTAGACAGCTATGTACACACAAAAATGACCCTTATTCTTAACTGCTGCAGGTCCGACTACTTCTTAACTGATTTGTTTTAATAAAAATGCATGATTTCTTTTCTTAGATTAAGACCCATAGGAACTCTCGTGTTGAGTCTGAATATCCAGAAAGCCTCTCTAAGGAGAATTCTTCTTCGATGGTCCCCCTTTCTGTCAGGTATATTCACTTTTTCAATCACATAACATTGCATAGAATTGATTTTCCGATTGTGGATTGAAATAAAGTGTTTGGCAACGTTGGATATGTTCAACGCTGCAGGGTTTAGAACATAGTTCACATGCTCCAGAAAGCGGTTCTTAAATTTACGGGTAGTACTCCCGATGTACATTAGATCGCAACCTGTGCAGATTATTGCGTACACCACTCCCGTAGTGTTGCAATTCGTATAAGATTTAATTGGAAAAGTTTCCGAATGGTCGGAGTTTTGAAAATTTGTTGTGACTTTAACAAAATTGCATGTTTTACAGGGGTGGTGTCCACATTTCGTAAAAACCCTTATATAATAGCCAACATCGAGGTGTGTATGTCGGTTTTCGAAATAAAGAACGTGATAAAGAAGAGGATAAGACTGGGGCTCTCCTTGGTACAATTTTACAACCCTGTCGCAAAACATTGTGAAGGAATTTGTCCTCATATAAGATTGGTAGGCAGCCCCTGATCAAATTGCAGGTTTCTTTAAATTGACGACTATATGTCAGAACCAGAGTGGGTGTACCCTCATTATTCTTCTTATGTCTATTTTTCTTGTTCTTATTATCATTATTCTTATTTAGATAGGTACAAATCTCTGCCCTATTCCTTTGGGTATTGGGACTCTGGTAGTTGGTATTCCCATCATTGGTTTTAAAACCTATCCCAAATAATAGTTCATCTCTAGATTTTTTGGTTGCAATATCTTTGGCTCTATTTAACATCCATTTGGGGTAACCAGTGGCGTAGCGTGGGTTGCCAGCACCCGGGGCAAGCCATGTATTGCGCCCCCCCCCCACCTGTGGGCACGCCCCTTTTTACAGATAACATAGTGGATGTCACTTGCAGTCCTATGTAACACTACAGATAATACAGTGATAGCTCTCAGAGTACAGATAATGCAGTAGATGGGTGTGAACCCCCAAAATTCAGAACACACACAGTGTGACCTGAAGTCTGGGGCCAGGATATGGCATAGTGGGCCACCGTCTTCATTCGGAAATTAGAACATCATGACGCCTTTTATCAGCCATGTCTCGTCTCTGCAGAGTTTCACAGAAAACATTTTTAAATTCCTCTCTTTACTATCATCCTCTTCTATCATGATACACAGGGGCAATTATATATCCTAATAATACAGAGGGGCCAATATATCCTAATAATACCGAGGGGGCCAGTATGTATCCTAATAATACAGAGGGGCAATTATATATCCTAATAATACAGAGGGGGCCAGTATATATCCTAATAATACAGAGGGGCAATTATATATCCTAATAATACAGAGGGGGCCAGTATGTATCCTAATAATACAGAGGGGCAATTATATATCCTAATAATACAGAGGGGCCAATATATCCTAATAATACAGAGGGGGCCAGTATATATCCTAATAATACAGAGGGGCAATTATATATCCTAATAATACAGAGGGGCCAATATATCCTAATAATACAGAGGGGCCAGTATATATCCTAATAATACACAGGGGCAATTATATATCCTAATAATACAGAGGGGCCAATATATCCTAATAATACAGAGGGGGCCAGTATATATCCTAATAATACACAGGGGCAATTATATATCCTAATAATACAGAGGGGCCAATATATCCTAATAATACAGAGGGGCCAGTATATATCCTAATAATACACAGGGGCAATTATATATCCTAATAATACAGAGGGGCCAATATATCCTAATAATACAGAGGGGGCCAGTATATATCCTAATAATACAGAGGGGCCAGTATATATACTAATAATACAGAGGGGCCAGTATATCCTAATAATACAGAGGGGCCAGTATATATACTAATAATACAGAGGGCTATTATATCCTAATAATACAGAGGGGCCATTATATATTATATTAATACAGAGGGGCTATTATATACTAATAATACTGTGGGGCATTATATACTAATAATACAGATCTCTGCTGTCCATATACCAGGCCTACCAGTATTACCCCTTCATATACCGCCTGGTCAGTGTGACTAGGCGGTATATGAAGGTAATATTGGTGGTAGGCCTGGTATATGAATAGCAGAGATGGCATCCTCTGAGCAGTACTGTCTTTGGTCATCCTTTACCAGCACCCTGACTGCCACCTGCGTAGCCTTGACACTGACTGTCACTCACTGATCGCTAAGGGTACTTTCACACTAGCGTTAGTGTGATCCGGCAGGCAGTTCCGTCGTCGGAGCTGCCTGCCGGATCCGCTGTTCAGTGTGACAACTGACAGCATTTGTAGTCGGATCGGGTGCGGATCCGTCTGCAAATGCATTGCAAGAACGGATCCGTCCCTCCGCTTGTCATGCGGATGAGCGGATCCGTCTTTCAGTCTTTTTCACAGTGTTACGTCCTTCAGTTGTTTCAGAATGCCGGATCTGGCACTAATGCAAGTCAATGGGAATTAGTGCCGGATCCGGCATTCAGCGACTGATCAGGCATTTTGGATGGACATAATACTGCAGCATGCTGCGGTATTATGTCGACCACGCCTGACAGTGAGTGAACGGAAGGCATACTGATGCAAACTGAGCGGATTTCTATCCCTTCAGATTGCATGGGGATATGACTGATCAGTTCTTTTCGGCATAGAGCCCTTTTGACGGAACTCTATGCCGGAAAAGAATAACGCAAGTGTGAAAGTACCCTAAGCAGCAGGCAGTGAAGTGCCATGAGAGCCAGGCTACGCAGGTGGCAGTCAGGGTGCTGGTGAAGGATGACCAGAGACAATACTGCCCAGAGGATGCCATCTCTGCTCATCTCAACTATACCAGGCCTACCACCAGTATTACCCCTTCATATACCGCCTGGTCACCCTTACCAGATGAGCAGGTGGTGTATGAAGGGGTAATACTGGTAGGCCTGGTATATGGACACCAGTACTGTCTCTGGCCATCCTTCACCAGCAGATTCCTGACTGCCACCTGCTTGCCCTGGCTCTCAGTGTCACAGTGTGAATAAGTCACCCCACACTTAACACTCAGGGAGTGATTCAGTCACACTGTGACACTGAGAGCCAGGGCAAGCAGGTGGCAGTCAGAGTGCTGGTGAAGGATGGCCAGAGACAGTACTGCCCAAAGGATGTCACCTCTGGTGTCCATATTCCAGGCCTACCACCAGTATTACCCTTAATATACCACCTGCCCACCTCACACCTAACACTCTGGGAGCTGTCACACTGACTGACTGACTCACATTCAGACTGCCTGCTGTGGAGTCCTGAAGCGACACACTGCAGCAGCCTTCTTCTTCTTCTTGCCCCAGCTCCACGGTGTCTTTCCCGGCTGGAAGGCGGGCGGAGCTTTGCACTGCTGTGGGCGGAGCTTCGCGCTGCTGTGGGCGGAGCTTCGTACTGCCGTGGGATTGATCAGGGGCGCTTGTTCTGATGATGCTGCTCCTCACTCTGTGGCGCTGCTCTCAGCAACTTCATGGATTTTTTTTTTTTGTGCAAACGGCTGCCAGCGCCCCCTGCAGTCTGGCGCCCGGGGCAACGGCCCCCCTGGCCCCCCCCACGCTACGCCCCTGGGGGTAACCCCTATTTGTGAGTCTAACGGTGATTGCCTCACATTCAGCCAAAAAACCGGCTTCAGTGCTGCAATTACGTTTTGCACGGATGAATTCCCCTACAGGGACACCCCTTATGACATGAATTGGATGGTGACTAGTGGCATGTAATATAGAATTGCCTGCTACTTTTTTTCTGAATGTTTTTGTATGTATTGATTGATCAGGGATTCCCATAAGTGTCAGGTCCAGGAAATTTATCTCAGAGTCGTCAAACGCACATGTAAACCGAAGATTAAATGTATTGTCATTAAGGTAATTCCTAAAGTCCGGTATGGCAGACACATCGCCCCTCCAGACTAGGAGCAGGTCGTCGATGTATCTGCCATACCAGACCACATTTTCCGACCACGGACAATTCACATTGTAAATGTGTTTCTCCTCCCACAAAGCCATAGTGAGGTTTGCCAATGAGGGCGAGAATTTCGCTCCCATCGACACTCCTCGTATTTGCAAATAAAAAGTGTTGTCTGGCCCTTTATGTATTTAAAAGTTTCTATCATATCCCCTCTGTCTCTTCTTACTTCCAAGCTATACATGTTAAGGTCCTTTAACCTTTCCTGGTAAGTTTTGTCCTGCAATCCATGTACTAGTTTAGTAGCTCTTCTCTGAATATCCTTCTGCAGATATGGGGCCAGATTTATCATTGCACTTACATCTTACTCCACTTTTACATCTGCCCAAAGTCACTTTTAGTTAGTCAGATTTATTAATGGTCCTTTAATACTGTGATAAATGTGGATTGAGGGTAGCAGTTTATCCTTCAGTAAGCGGCTTTACAAAAGTCGCACGTCTTTACAAAAAAGTTGCATGTTCTATTAAAAAGTCGCATAAGATAAGCATGGTCCCCCCTGGAGTGAAATTGCGCATTTTTTTGCGACTTTTTAGCGACTTTTTAAATGGTTGCAATAGTAAATCTGTCTAGAGATTCATTTACATAAGACAGCACGCCCACTTTCACAAAACTGGAGAGCTTAGTGCAGAGCTTGAAAAAGTCGCAAAAAAATGCGCAATTTTACCGATTGCGCATTTTTTTGCGAATTTTTCACTCCATTAAAGTGACTTTAGCTAATGATAAATCTGGCCCATGGTCTCCAGTACTGCGCACAATACTCCCAAGGAGGTCTCCCTAGTGCTCTGTAGAGCGGCACGAGCACCTCCCTCTTTCTACTGTTAATGCCTCTCCCTATACACCCAAGCATTCTGCTGGCCTTTCCTGCTGCTCTATGACATTGTCTGCCCACGTTTAGGTCGTCTGATATAATGACCCCTAAATCCCTTTCCTCAGATAGTGAGGTTAGTACTGTATCACTGATTTTATATTCTGCTCTTGGGTTTTTAGGCCCAAGTGCATTATCTTGCACTTAGCTTCCAATGGGCGAGTATGGAAACCCACATGCATAGCCTTTGCACCTATGAAATCATTAAGTGTAATGTTTACCCAGTGCTGGGAACAAATATATATGTACAGGTATGTGCACCAGCACATCTATGAATACGGACTCTATGAATTGAAACAACATCAATACGTTTGAGCACAAAACTATACGTTTTTTGGGCTGTGATATAAACTGCCATATATACTGCACTATACCATATAAGTGACAGCTATATATTACCAACAGTCACATCATACAGTAGGTGACAATTGTATATTATTAGCAGATATATATACAGCCATACAGGATGTTGATATAGCAAGAAATCTATTGACCTCATTGGTTTTTCATATGATGTTTCTTTCGTATTTTAGCTTTATAATTTTAAGTTAGAAGTATATTTTATTTAGGAAGGTATAATATTAAATATCTTAATAGGCGTTTTTGCTTCTGGGTGGTTCCTAATAAGGAGTGCCTATCTATAATAATTATTTTCCTATTATCCTATTTTTTTGACGGGGTGAGTCATACAGATAGTATTCTTTTACGTTTACTTTTTGAATCTGTTATCTTTACAGACATTTAAAAAAAAACGAATGCAGAAGCCAGGACTTTCCCCAAGACTGGGTAAACATTACACCTAATGATTTCATAGGTGCAAAGGCTATGCATGTGGGTTTCCATACTCGCCCATTGAAAGCTACTAACATTTACTGTATGATAATAATATTTTTTATAGAAACAGTGCCACACCCATCCACAGGTTGTCTTTGAAATTGCAGCTCAGTCCAATTCAGTTCAATGAGGCTAAGGCTACTTTCACACTAGTGTTTTTACTGGATCCGGCAGGGTTCAGCTAAAACGCTTCCGTTACTGATAATACAACAGTCTGCATCCGTTATGAACGGATCCGGTAGTATTATCTTTAACATAGCCAAGACGGATACGTCATGAATTCCACTAAGAGTCAGTGGGAGACGGATCCGTTTTCTATTGTGGCAGATTATGTCAGCGAAAACAGATCCTTCCACATTGACTTGCATTGAGGGTCATGCCGGACCGGTCTTGCTCCGCATCCCAGGACGGAAAGCAAACTACAACATGTTGCGTTTTTTTCTCCGGTATGGGAACGCAACTAAACGGAACGGAATGCATTTTGGAGAACTCCGTTCAGTTCAGTTCAGTTTTGTCCCCATTGACACTAGTGTGAAATTAGCGTAAGCTGACATACCATCCAATGGTACGGGCCACCTTAAAGCGGAACTGTGGAAAGCCGTCCGCTGGGTACCCCTCCGATCCAGGGAATGAAGTGGCAGACGTGAATCAAGTGAATGGGTTGAGGATCGGAAGTTGTACTACCGCTTATCACATATTTACTCCTCACGATGGACTCCAAAGCCCCCTATAAAACATGTTATATTGATGGGGTATCTTCAGGACAGGTTATCAATATCTGATTGGTGAGGGTCTGCCTCCTGGCACTTGTCCTCACTCAGACAAGCTCTGCAGCTTCTTCGTAGTATAACAAGCAGAGCGCCATCTATTGCTTAGTGGTTGTGTTTGGTATTGCCGCTCAATCCCATTTATTTGAATGGGACTGAGCTGCGGAAAGGCCATGTGACAGATGAATGTGACGCCACAGGCCTAGGAAGAGACCACAGTGCTCATCTAGGTGCCGAGGCCCCTTACAACAGTGCTGAGAGTCAGAACCTCACTGATCACAATTTCTGCATTTAACCTGCATAACTGTGACAGACTATCGCAGCAATGGCTGATAATGAGCATACTGAAAAGGCTAACCCTAGTGTGTCCCCTATAACTGCTCCACCTAACCCTAGCGGGTATGCTACAGCTGCAGCACCTTGTATGATGCCTTTAACCATGCCGTACTTTTAGGACCATCATGGTTCCCCCCACTATAAAGGGGAAGCCCACACTTTGACGGAAATCAAAGAGAAATTGCTTGCTATATTTAGTTTCTATCCTGTGTCCACAGGATAGGAAATACTCAATGGCCACATTCAGAGAAAAAGACTTTGAAAGACTGTGCGCTACGTATGAAGCCAGGACTGTGTCCAAGGTTAAGGTTCTTCAGCATTAATAAGTAGGCTGGTGCGGCACTCAGAGACTTATCTCTACAGAAGGCCCTGAAGGTTGTTATACATGTAGACCCCCATGAAGCAGAGAATCAAGACAAGACAGTGAAGGTATCTTTACACTGCTCAATTGAGCAGAAGATTGTTGGAAAGGAAGCGTTCCTTCCCGACAATCACCTGCTCATCAGTGACCGCTGTATCTACATACAGTATGGGGAGAAGCGCTCGCTATTTGCCATTTCCCGTCCTCATACAGAATCATTGTTTGCCGGCAGCAGAGGCTGTTTAGACGGCACAATCTGTTTCCGGCAAACGGTGGTTTAGGTGACCACATGAACAATCCTATTACCCGATGAATGAGTGTTTCGTTTATTCATCGGGTAATTGGTGGCACCTTTACACTGTCAGATTATCGCTAACGAGCTCCTGTGCGAATGCTTTTTAGCGATAATATCCCGATGTTCAGGCAGTGTAAAGGGGCCTTGAGAGAACGATTCAATGAGGGTGCCAGTGAAGAAACTTTAAGGAGCCAGTCAAAGATGTTATCTGCTCAACATCCACATTCCACTTTTTTGGTCTTTAAAGATGTAGCTATTAGCATTCTGGGAAGAGACCATCAACCCGAATCTGCCAAACCTGCTGTACTATCCATAAATGAGCTCCTCGTGTCTCAAAAGGTAAGTCTCATGGCAAGATAAGAAGCTCAAGCTTCCGTTCCAAATGCTGTTGCTGTTCTAAGAGACAAAGTCACTCTCCTGACCAAAAGTATAGAGCAAATGTACCAAAAACTTGAAGACTGAGAAAAACTTGCTTAACTTGCTATAATCTGGTTAATTCCCAACTTCCTTCCAAAAATGCCTTTAAGACAAATCTTGTCAGGCAGGCTTATCATGTTTCCTAAACATACTCCTCTACATTTACCCCCCCCCCCCCCATTCATTCTTTATACTTGCACCACATCTTCCAACAGTAATCCAGACACTTAATTCACTATCTCATGCAGCTCCGTTTGCACCACTCTAGTAAAAAGATTGCTGGACCGTTTTATTGCTGGACATCTATCGTTACTCCATTATTTAAAAAAACATCTCGACCCATTCTGCACAACTAACTACAGACCAGCCTCCAATCTTGCCTTCATCTCTAAGCTCCTGGAGCGTTTGGTCTTGGTTTCCCCACTCTACATTCTAAAAACAACTGCCCTCACCAAAGTTACAAATAACCTCCTGGCAGCAAAAGGCAATGGTGACTACTCTCTGCTCATTCTCCTTGACCTTCCTGCAGCTTTTAACACTGTAGACCACCATCTCCTACTCACCATGCTCCAGTCTTTTGACCTAAAGGACACTGCCCCTTCCTGGTTTACTTCATATCTCTCTGACCGCTCTTTCAGTGTATCATTCGCTGGCTCCACTTCTCCACCTCCCTCTCTCACTGTTGGGGTTCCTCAAGGTTCAGTCCTAGGCCCTCTCCTCTTCTTTCTACACAGCCCCAATTAGAAAAACCATCAGCAGATATGGTTTCCAGTACCATCTCTATGCTGATGACACCCAACTATACACTTCATCCCCCGACATCACCCCTGCTGTATTACAGAACACCAGTGACTGTCTGTCCGCCGTCTCTAATATCATGTCCTCTTTCTATCTGAAACTAAATATTTTAAAAACTGAACTTCTTGTGTTCTCTCCATCTACTAACCTACCAAAACCTAATATTTTCCTCTCAGGGTGTGACACCATCATCACTCCTAGGCAGTATGCCCGCTGTCTTGGTGTGACGTTTGACACTGATCTCTCCTTCACCCACTATATTCAGTCTCTCGCCCGCTCATGTCGCCTTCACCTTTAAAACACGTCTAGAATCCGCTCCTTTCTCACTATGGAAGCAACAAAAACTGTCATTATCGCCCTGATCCATTCCTGCCTTGACTATTGTAGCTCACTATTAATTGGCCTCCCCCTCATCAGACCCTCCTCTCTCCAATCTATTCCCAATGCAGCAGCCAGAGTGACCTATCTGTCTAACCGCTACTCCGATGCTCTGCCCTGTGCCAGTCATTGCACTGGTTGCCCATACAGTATAGAATTCAATTTAAACTGCTTGTCCTCACCCACAAAGCTCTCCACAGTGCTGCACCCCTTTACATCTCTTCTCTCATCTCTGTCTACCACCCTACCCTTGCTCTCTGTTCAGCCAATGACTTACGACCAGGGGTGGGTTTCAAATCTTTAACAACAGGTTCCCTACTCAGCGGCGGACATGCGGCGTCACAACATGTGTTTACATATACATACACCATATATATGCAACACACATACACATAAATACACCATATACATGGCACACATACATAAATACACAATATATACACTACATACATACATGGCACTCGACTTTTGAAAAGCCTAAGGAGCCAAAATCGCGCCCAGCAACAAGTTTTTTTAAAGCGCTGACCCACACCTCTAACTCCGCCCAATGTCTATATGTCCCGACCCTGCCTAGTTTCCATTGTCAACCCCCCCAGAGTATATAGACACTACCACCCCCATTACTGTGCCTGCTGTGCTCCCCAATACTATACTACAGAAACAGATAATCCCCCTGATAATACTAGTACCACACAGATAGTGCCCTTCAATAATTATTGCCACACACTGCCCTATAATAACTGAACCCGGCAAACATTATGTCCCCCAATTACTACTAGGGGACTTTGGGGAACATGTTTACTATTATGGGCACTATGGAAGCATTATTACTACTGGGACAAAGTGGGGACATTATTGTTGGGGCACTGTATGGGCACTAATACTACTAAGTGTGCTCTGGCAGAGAATTATTACTATTGGTGGGACTTTAGGGAGCACTATTACTGTGAGGGGCAAACTGGCCACTTAAAATGAGCACCAATACAAAGAATGTCCCTTATAATATGCGCCAGTACAAAAAATTCCCCCTAATAATGTGCACTAATTCAAAAATGCTCCCGTTCTGTGTGGCAGTACAAAAGAATCCCCCCAGCTAATGTCCCCATAGTGCCCTCATAATGTGTGCAAGTATAAAATGCCCCTATATAATGCCCCCAGTAAATGCCCACATAGTGCTGCTCTCCCCTTCCCCATAGTGTCGCCCATAATGTGCCAGTATAAGATTCACCATATTGCACCAGTATAAATGCCCCTTCATAGTGCCCCCATAATGTGCCAATATAATATGCCCCCATAGTGTTCTTTCCCCCCTCCAACACCATAGTGCCCCATAATGTGCCAAGTATAAGATGCCCCCATAGTGTCCCCATGATGTGCCAGTATAAATGCTCCCATAGTGTCCCCCATGATGTGCCAGTGTAAATGTCCCCAGATGCGCCAGCATAAATGCCCTTATAGTCCCCCATGATGTGCCAGTAATGCACCCAGGAGATGCCCCCATAGTACCCCTCATGATGTGCCCTAGCCTAAAAGATGCAGTAAATGACAGCAGGATTTGTACAATCCAGCTCTTATCTTACCTTATCTTACTCATGTGTCACAAGATCATACACGGGAGTGACAACAAGATGTCAGGAATTGTGAGTAAAACTTCAGATCAGGCACAGGACGAGCAGCACGTTTCTTCCAGATTATCAGATATTCTAAATTACTTGGGGATCATAGAAGCAGTATACAGATCGTCATAAATATTAGATTAATGATGCTCAAAATAGCAGATTTTGGTGGGATTCGCTGACAGTCTACTGTGCACAGATCCTTTGTTCCTAATTCTGTGGCTCTCAAGCTGTTATGAAACTACAACTCCCAGTATGCCTGGACAGTCATTGGCTGCGCAGGTATGCTGGAAGTTGTAGTTTTGCCAAAGTTGGGGGCCACAGAATGGAGACCGCTGCCCCAGAGGAAAAGCCGAAGGTGTTGCAGCAGCTTAACACCTTCTCTCCGCTGCTGTGGGGGAATATAGTAGAGGCTATTGTGGGGGCTATTGTTTTTATACCATATACCGCTTCCGATGGTAGTACAGTCTGGAAATCTTTCTGATTAGATACTTGGACATTTTGGAAATTACATGAAGGAAATGTATTAAAACTTAAGAAAGAGAAACATTGTTGCTATTTCCTGAAATCAGACTGGTTGCAAGGGGTAACGGCCATGCACTGTGCCTCATTTATGACAAGGCCTCCACCTCATCATAAATGAGGTGCATCATTATTTATCCTTTGATAAATGACCCCTGTTCTGTTCCAGTATCTTGCATTGTGTATTGTATGCTCCCCCCCCTTTTCAGCTTTCTAGTTAGTTTAGCCTAGCCACTCCCTGTTTTCCCAGAGATGCCTTGCTCTTAGTGTGTGCTCAGTTTTCTCAGTAGCAGCATCTATCTTTTTAGCTAGGAGATATTGTTGCCATAATTCTTTTACCATCTGGATTACCCTGCAACACCTTGTAATACACTCTCTGGATTAAAAGACTACTTGATTAACTCCTGGGTGTCTGATGCGTAAGCTGTAAGTGGAGAATGTCAAATTTAACAAGTCACTTCTGTGGGCATAGAGGCTGCTCTACAGGTGCGTGATTGTATAAGGCACAAGTCACAGAGACACAAGCTCAAGCACAAGCTAATCAAGCAACTATACAGGCTCAAGCACAAGCTAATCAAGCAGCTATACAGGCTCAAGCGCAAGCGACCAAAGCCAAGGCCGAAGCTGAGTTGGAGGTCCTTCAGAAAGAAAAGGGAAGAAGCAGTAGCCATGGCTGAACTCAAAGTTCTTGAAGAAGCTGCAGAAGAAGAAGAAGCTTATCATCCTATGTCCGAGATAATGACTCAGAAAGGCGTACCTTGCAATTCGTCCTAAACCAAAGGAAGGTCAACACATGTGCACCAGAAGATTCGGCCTCTGCATGCGAGCCTGCTGAACTCATGCAAGTAGAAAAAGAGGCAGCCGATAACTATACAGGTGACCCCAGTCCAGTGGACATTCCTCTTTCTTTCAAGCCTCTGGTACCTTACACAGTATTTCAGGCGCCATTAGAGACCAAGACGCTTCAAGCTAATCAAAATCACATTAAACCCTCCTGAGACTAGTTGCATAGCGACCAAGATTACCAGATGTGAAGCCTTCACTTACGCTCAACCCAGCTGCCACTCCATTCCGTCTACCAACCCCCAAACACAGGGTATCAGATGGTGCCAACAACACCATCGAGGGAGAAGTTCCCATCGCCATGATGCAGGAAAGAAATGATGCATTAGAAATCGCTAAGTACCTCCCCCTCAGGGACCTCATCAGTACTAGCCTTACGAACTTTCATGATTTCCCGGAGAACTATAGAAGTTGGAAGGCCACCTTCAAGACAACAGTTCAAACCCTTGGTGTTCCGCCTATGCAAGAACTTGATTTACTAATTAGATGGCTAGGTCCATGGTCGTCAAACTGTGTTAAGAGACTCAAAACCGTTCATATCTACGAACCAGTGAAAGGCCTTCATCTCGCATGGGAAAGATTAGAGCAGACATATGACAGCTCAGAAGTAGTTGAACGCGCCTTATTTAAACGACTATACGACTTTCCTGAATTATCCAATACAGACCGCCGAGGGTTCCAGGAATTAAGCGACCTTCTTCTTGAGTTTGAAATCGTCAAGGGAGAACCGCAGCTACCAGGTCTCAGCTTTCTTGATACCTCCCATGGTGTGGGCCTGATCGTGGAGAAATTACCCCTCAATATTCAAGACCAATGGGCAACAACAGGTTCAAAATACAAGGAGCAACATTGTGTTCCCTTTCCACCATTTTCATTCTTCTGTAAGATCATCAAGAACTTAGCTAGAGCCAAAAACGATGTGAGCTTCAACACCTTGGGAACCAACATCTTTGGCTCTACTAAACAGAGACAAGAGACTTTGAGTCCCAGACAGAGAAACCCTAAAAGTTTAATTTTCATAAAAAAGACAGGGGTTGTGCTCACTACTAACGCAGCTGCTTTCATTGGAAACAAAATCCCTAAGGAACCCGATCATCATTGCCCTATCCATGATAAACCACATCCTTTAAAGAAGTGCAGTGTCTTCATAGGAAAGCCCTTTGAGTAACGTAAGGAATTCCTAAGGAGTCGTTATATCTGCTTCAGATGATGTGCATCCACTGAGCATTTTGCCAGAGACTGTGAGGTTCCAGTCAAGTGTTCTGAATGTAATAGTAATCTACATGTGTCCGCTGTTCACCCGGGACCAATCAGGCGGAACCTAGAGACAGTTAGCTGGCACAAGCCTCATTCCGATCAAGGCAGAGAGAGTGCCTACCGACCAACCAACCACTACCGTCACGCCCAGATGCACAGAGGTATGCGGAGAAGGACTTGTGTGCGGTAAGTCTTGTTCCAAGATTTGCCTTGTGGATGTGTTTCCTACTGCACAACCAGAGAAGACCATAAGAATGTATGCTTTTTTAGATGACCAAAGTATTCGTTCCCTAGCTAGCCCTAAGTTCTTTGATCTGTTCAGGATAGAGGGAGAAACTACACCCTAGGAACATGCTCTGGTCTTGTGAGAACCTCAGGAAGAAGAGCTTATGGTTTCCCCTTAAAGCCCATCAAAGGAGATAAGAAACTCTCTCTCCCAACCCTTATTGAGTGTGACAAATTGCCGGACACAAGGGATGAGATTCCCACACCTGAAGCCGCACAGCATTACCCTTATCTCAGGAACATAGCCAGAGAGATTCCTCCCCTTGATAACCATGCCAAGATCTTACTCCTGCTAGGTAGAGACATTCTCGAGGCTTATAAGGTCCTTGAACTTCGCAATGGCCCTTTCAACGCTCCATATGCCCAGAAACTTACAGTGGGTTGGGCCATCGTGGGGGATGTATGTCTGGACAGAGCCCGCAGACCCTATCAAGTACACTCCTTCAGAACTGACGTATTAAGATGGGGACGAACTTCTTACTTCAGGCAGTGTCCCAACCACTACTATGTGCAAGGAGTTCCCTGCCCAAATATTCTAAAAACTTGTTAATCAGAAAGCAGATTAAATCCCAAGGAGTTAGCTGCAGAAGAATGTTCCTGGACAGAAGGGCAGCTTGTAGAAATGCCTTCAGGATCTCAATTGGAGCCCTCTTCAAGCCCTTCCCAGCTTTGCAGTCCTCACACAGTTCATCATAATGAATCCTATATCATCACTGACAACAAGCCTTCTGATTCATGTAGTTCTGATAAGATACCACAGAAATGTGATCCTTCCAATCAACCGTTTGACAATGAGTTTAATTTTGTAAAGGAAGTATCTTCTGAATATCAGCAACCCAAGTCTGTATGTACAACAAGCAGGTACAACATCTCGCCAGTCAGTTCTGGAAAAGGTGGAGAAGAAAGTTCCTCTGCCTCTTGCAAGAACGCAGAAGGTGGAAAGAACCAAGGCCTAATTTGAAGGAAGGAGATTTTGTTCTGTTAAGAGACAAACAAGTTGATTGTCTCGACTGGCCTACTGGACTTATTACTAAAGTCGTTTCCAGTTCGGATGGGAAGGTTCGTAAGGTGGAAGTAAGGACCGCGAGAGGTGGAGTAATCAAGACCTTCTTCCGCCCTGTTACAGAAGTTGTGTTACTCATGCCTGCAGAACTTCCATGTTGAGATTCCTTCTACCAAAGATGCTCAACATCTTCTAAGAATGTTTCCAGTACCAGCTCTATGGCCTAAACTGAAGACATATCCACATCCTTTTTTGATTTGAATAAAGTTCATTGCATGTTTGATAAATGATGACATGATAAATGCCATTTGCTGAAGTGAGAGGACCCCTTTAAATGTAGATGCCCATATGGCATAGAGATATGTATTGAATAGCCCACGTACCTACTGATTTTAATGTATCTGTTCATGTATCAGTAAATTTATATATATATATATATATATCGCAGAAACATACTTTATTTTGGTCCCTGATGTGGACCAAATATGCCCATTATTATGGGTCTATGGGGCCATGAGAAAACATGCATATAACAAGGACGGCATCCGTGTTGCGTTCGTTTTTACTGACCGCTGACAGGAGATGCTTCGAAAATTTATTTTCAGCTGAGCAACCGTGGAATACGGATGACACATGGAGGGCAAAAAACGGACACACGGACCAAACATGGAATTCTTCACGGATGAAACACGGACTGATTTTTTCACGGATGTGAAACAGACGCAGAAATGTGAAACAAGGCCTAAAGGACTCAGATGGGCTGGGAGTATTTGATAAGTCACTGAGCTAATGCCGCTCGTCCAAGAGCCGCTGATAGACCTTTCAACCCGAAATCTGGCTTGGCGGTTGGACCTTAGTAACGACCTGTAGTTTAAAAGGGTCTTCCCAAATTCTCATCAAAAAGGTCTGTGGGGTTCAACCTCCGAGACCACTACAATCCTGAATATCGAAGGTCCTCCAGCGCTCATTGTGCAGGGAACTGCTGCTGACCCCATGTACTTGATGAGGTTATGCTACACAGTACACTGTGCAGGGTAAAATGATAAAGGGGACTAGGGTTGGGGCCACTTCATTATCATCATTATGGTGGTCCTGCCCTATATATATATATATATATATATATATATATATCCTATGTCATCGCTTTATAAGATGGGAACACCCCTTTAATTTAAAGGGGCGGGCAAGTTTTTGACACTGGGACCCCAGATTTCTATATGTCCTTTTATTAGGGTATATGAATGTAATGGAAGCAGACACCTCACTTCTGTTAGCCTGGACACAGCCCAGGGGCGGAACTATAGGGGAAGCGGCTGCTTTGGGGCCCTGACCCAGAAGGGGCCCATCCAAGAGGAGGAGGAGAAGTACTAAAAGATTTTGTCAAGTCCCCTCAACAGTATTACACAATGAAATTCTATACAGTGGCAGTATAGACAGTGTAGAAAACGGATGGAACAGCTGCCGGGCCTGGTCTGAGAGAGCGATCTTTACTAGCCACAGGAAAGGGGGCGCATGAAAGGAAGGGGTTGTGAAAAAATGACTGGGGGAGGGCGGCCCCATTTAAAAATTTGCTGTGGGGCCCAGTCATTTCTAGTTACGCCACTGACACAGCCCTTCATGCCTAACCATAGTGGCTGTCTGACAACCTAGTTGCTAAGGAAACTGCCTTGAACAGGGAGCAGTTCCATAGCAACCAGTCTCTAAAATGACTTAGGTCTCCATCTCCAGGCAGAGTGGCTGCCAATAATGGCGGACGGCTTCATTTGAACTTGTTTATTACAAGACATTGAGCCTTGTAAGCTGAAAGCTCCTCTACAAGGACACGCTCCCACAGCCGCCGCTCCACACAACCTCCCACCTGCCCTTCACACGCTGAATGAGCGGAGCTTCACAAAGCAGACCTACAACCAGCAGCAAGCTCCGCCCCTCAGCTGTGATTGGTTACAATACTTCTGTCTGTCTTTGCCATTGGATATCTCGTCCGTCAGTCTGACTATCAGCCTCTACCAAACATTTGCAATTGGAAGGGGGGTTAGTTAGACGCGGTGCCGCCGCTCTGCCTGTACTGGAACGTGTTGTTCTTTGGAGCGCCCCCTCCCTTGTCTGTTCGTCGTTCTGCCTGACTCTGGTGTTAGGTGCATTGGGTCCCGCCCTCGCTCGCCCTAGCGCTGTGCAGGGTATGAGGACGGAGGGCGGCTGTGGTCGGGCGGTCTCTGGGGATTGTGCGGCGCTCGTCTCGGGACAGATGGGCCATGGAAGCGATGTCCGCTACGGTCTGTGATCGCTGTGCTCCGGAGAGGCGTGCGTTCTGCTGGGCAAGGATGCGACAATATCACCGAGATGTGCCAGCTATCAGCAGGTAACCAGCTCATCACCGCGACGTGCTGCCCATACAGGAGCGCCCACCCTGCGCCGGGGAGACCCGAGGGTGCCGCCTGCTGCAGGGTGCCCGTCACTGGCCCTTCATCCTACTACACTCCCCCGTCATTATGTCCACTGGCCTTCCAGCACCGTGCACTCCTGTCACACTGCCCCCCGCACTTCACACTGACCCGGTGCAGCCCCTCCATACACTGCACACTGACCCGGTGCAGCCCCCCGCACTGCACACTGACCCGATGCAGCCCCTCCACACACTGCACACTGACCCGATGCAGCCCCCACACACTGCACACTGACCCGATGCAGCCCCTCCATACACTGCACACTGACCCGATGCAGCCCCTCCACACACTGCACACTTACCCGATGCAGCAGCCCCTCCGCACACGCTGCGCACTGGCCCGATGCAGCAGCCCTCCGCACACTGCGCACTGGCCCGATGCAGCAGCCTCTCGCACACGCTGCGCGCTGGCCCGGTGCAGCAGCCCCTCCGCACACGCTGCGCGCTGGCCCGGTGCAGCAGCCCCTCCGCACACGCTGCGCGCTGGCCCGGTGCAGCAGCCCCTCCGCACACGCTGCGCGCTGGCCCGGTGCAGCAGCCCCTCCGCACACGCTGCGCGCTGGCCCGGTGCAGCAGCCCCTCCGCACACGCTGCGCTGGCCCGTGCAGCAGCCCCTCCGCACACGCTGCGCGCTGGCCCGGTGCAGCAGCCCCTCCGCACACGCTGCGCGCTGGCCCGGTGCAGCAGCCCCTCCGCACGCGCTGCGCTGGCCCGGTGCAGCAGCCCCTCCGCACACGCTGCGCGCTGGCCCGGTGCAGCAGCCCCTCCGCTACGCTGCGCGCTGGCCCGGTGCAGCAGCCCCTCCGCACACGCTGCGCGCTGGCCCGGTGCAGCAGCCCCTCCGCACGCGCTGCGCGCTGGCCCGGTGCAGCAGCCCGTCCGCACACGCTGCGCGCTGGCCCGGTGCAGCAGCCCCTCCGCACGCTGCGCGCTGGCCCGGTGCAGCAGCCCCTCCGCACACGCTGCGCGCTGGCCCGGTGCAGCAGCCCCTCCGCACACGCTGCGCGCTGGCCCGGTGCAGCAGCCCCTCCGCACACGCTGCGCGCTGGCCCGGTGCAGCAGCCCCTCCGCACACGCTGCGCGCTGGCCCGGTGCAGCAGCCCCTCCGCACACGCTGCGCGCTGGCCCGGTGCAGCCCGACCAGTAGGAATAGGAATTACCTGTGGAGTAACCTGATCCGCTCCCTCCGGGCATCACACAGTAATCTTTATCCGGCAGCGGTTATGCTGATCCCCCCCCACAGGCTGCGTATATCCTATGGATTATAATATGTCCTCGGGTTGTGTGTTCAGGGAGTACGCCGTGGGTGCTCACATTGTTGTCTGCCCCCAGCACCCTCTCGGAATACTTTCTGCAGTTCGTCACCCGCTCCATTGCCCGTTATCCTGGGGGCACCATGTAAGCGTTCGTGCTGAGGGCACTTTTATTTGCGGTCATGTCGTCCTGGCAGCCTGCGCCCGTCTTGCTCCGATTGCTCTGCATGTTTGCTCAGCGCAGTTATTGTAGTAGAGTCCTTGCTCCTACAACCCATTGTTCTCCTATCTTATTTACCTACATTTCAGGACTTTTCCTCGATGTCCTTGAGCCGTATCCTTTTGTAGGAAAGCTGGGTAATAAATTTTAGTGGCGGTCCTATTTTCACTCAACTTTCCCGGACCCCTGAACAGCAGAAAAGCCCAGTTTCTCATAAAACCAAAGAGGCTAGCGCGTTTCAAGCCACTTTTACTCAATCTCTGGCTGTCCCATAGAACCCTGCTGCATGCCTGGATTTATTTGGTGCGCTAGGCGTGACGAGCTGTCTCTACAGAAGGAAGCATGGCCAGGAGTCGTCGTAAAATGGATGGTCTAATGGCGGCAGTTCTTGTTGGGCCGCATATTGGCGCACAGTAAGCCAACCGAAGCGTTAGGCGATGTTCACATCTGTGTCCGAGGCTCCGGTAAACGGCTTCTGTCTGTATGTGCTTCTGCTTTGTTTGGTTCTGTGGTGTCCGTCATGCGGCTGTCATTTTCTGTATTCTATGATGGAGTAAAACAACGAAGGTGTGAACAGAGCCTAATGTTTCTAGCAAAATGCGCCAGATCTATCTCTGAGCATGTGCCGCTGGGGTAAAGTTGGCTCAGGTTCTTTCGGGGCCTTCTGGGGTTATACTGTCTAGATTTAAACAGTGTTGGGTCTCATGCACATGACAGTATTTATTTTGCGGTCCGCAAAAAAAACGGAACGGACACTGATAGAAAATACGTTTGTGTGCATGAGGCCTTAATGGTGTCTTCCAGGAGACCTCCGGTCTGCAAACCTTCCTTAAAGGGATTTTCCTGGAGTAGAATGGATAGAAGACCTGTCCTCAATCTCTATTGAGGATCCAACACCTGACATCCACACTGGTCGGCTGTGAGCACCGTGGCCTCCTCACAGCTCACCACACACAGCGCCATCCATTATATAGTGGCTGCGCTTGGTATTGCAGCCCAGGCCCATTCACTTGTATGCAGCTGAGCTTCACATAGGCCATGTGAGCGTTGTGCGTGACGTCACTCACCTAGCAGGAGGCGGTGGGGCTCATTGGTGCACTGCGGTGTCTTCAAACAGCTGATTGGGTGTCGGAACCGCAGCGATCGGATATAGGTTCAGTACTCAGGGAACCCCTTTTATAACATAACACGCCTGTAGAAAAGTTTGCATTAGATCAGCAATGCCTAACCTGCAGCCCTCCAGCTAAGGCAAAACTATAACTCCCAGTATGCTTGGGCAGCCTACAGCTATTAGGGCATGCTGGGAGCTGTAGTTTTGAATCAGATGAGCTGCTTGGGAACGCAGTCACATGCTCCCCCCTCCCCCCCTTCTGAAAATTCGGCTTCCGCCGACATTGCATCCTTTACTAGTTTTTTGGCCCGGGCAATGGACGGAACGTCACTTCTCCTGTGGATGGGGCCAGAACTATTCCTTTGTCTGGTGCATGAATTCGCCTCATCTGTGCACATGCCAGGGAGAGGGACAGTGCTGGTCCCATCCAGAGCAGAAGTGACGCCCGTCCAACAGGCCAAATACTTGGTAAAAGATGTGACCCTGGAAGCAGGATTGTCAAGTGGAACATGATGTGACCTGGTTTCCATGTGTCTGATCAACGCAACCTAGGATCTTGGGCATATTGTAAGCTTTCTCCTACATTCTTATGTTTAAAGTGGGTGTACGGGACTCGCTGGGTCCTGGAATTCCCCTTTAAAAAATCCTCCTCAGTGCTACGATCTTCAAATCTTCCAGTCCACTTGCGGTGTCCCTAACATCTTTTGTTTGGCTCAATCTGATTGTAGTGTATTGTCAGGTCAGAACGTGCGCTCGTTCTAGTCATTCGTGAACCGGAACAGACTTGATGTGTGATGCGGGTTGCGCGTCCGTTGTATGTCCAGACGTGTTTACTTAGTGGTTGGTCTTATCTCCTTACAGACTCTTAAAAATGGAATCTCTCTGATGGCGATGTGTAAACTTTACTTTGACATTGTTGTCATTTAGTTGCTTTAGATGTCACGTCTCCCAAGGATGTCGTCTATGTAACGGCCGTAGCAGCAGATGTTATCAGGCGCATTCACTTCAGCCCTGCGTTCATTGGTTTTCGATGGGGATAGGGGAGTAAACCGCTACCACACATTTGATTTCACTCTGTCCCGAGAAAAGTTTGAGTTCACTGTTGAGTGGGGGCCGTCAGCACCCCCCTCCCCTTCATTTACATAAGGTGGTTGATTAGTCTAGTTCTTTTGGCTCTTCTATGTAGGGCCACCTTTAGTCGCGTATATATGGCACCATGCCATAAAACTCTGCCAGGAATGGTGAGAATTTTGCACCCTTCAGCTTCCAGATTGAGGTATGGAAGACTGTAATGCACGAACCTCGTGCAGAAACCATGTATGTGAGCCTGTCCAATAAAATGTATCCAATACCGCCAGAACCTCCTTCATAGAAGCCATGTCCAGTATCGTGGGGCGTAATGGTGGAGGAAAGATCTCTTAGGAAGTCTATGAAATATGTGAGGGACTGGGTGATCGATAGGTAGATATCTGGCCTGTTTTTTTGCTAGAATCCCTTGAAGGGGTTTTCCAGGGTTTAATGACCTATCCTCAGGACCCCCACTGATCAGCTGTCAGGAACTATACAGTGGATGGAGCCGGAAGCCGAAGTCTCCATCCACTGTGTAGTTTCCGGTGCTCGGTTCCCATTCAAGTGAGTGGGAAATGAGCTGAAGTGCAACACCCCCGGAAACTGCCCTGTGGATGGAGACTTCTGCTTCCGGTCCTGTCCATTGTACAGTTCCTGGTTCTTGCCTAAAATAGCTGATCAGTGGGGGTGTCAGTTGTCGGACCCCCCACCGATTTTGATACTGATGTCCTCAGTTTGGAAAACCCCTTTAAATGTAACTCTGCAACCAGCACTCTGCCCTGCCTCCACGCTGGATGTTGAATGAGGCATTAGTGTACATTTTAGCCAAAGCGTAATAAGCCACTCGCCACGTCAAGGTCGCCTCCATGAGTGGTCCCTTACACTAGTTCCTACCTGGATTTTGCGTGGCTGTCATGGCCCATAACAGGCCTCATGGAGGCGACCTTGACGTGGTGATTGGCTTATTACGCGTTGGCCAAAATGTACACTAATACCTCATTCAACATCCAGCGTGGAGGCAGGGCAGAGTGCTGGTTGCAGAGTTACATTGCATTTTTGTTTTTACGTTTGTTTTTTGTTTTTACGTTTGTATGTAAACTGTCCATGCGGCCATTACCTATCTTTCTATAGCGTACAGCCTGCCATACGCATTCATGTCCAATATAAATTCTGGAGAATCTTTTCTTAGAACTCTTCATTGTGCAATTCCTCTGTTATTCCTTTGAGAAATCTATGAATGCGTTGCCAACTGGGTGGTACTATTTGACAGTGTGCCCCTGCTCAGTCTGACACTGACCTTTCAGGGCTGCTGGTGTCAGACTGCAGGAACAAATCCCTTTTTGACAAGGGGAATGATAATGCCCACCTATGCAGTTCTAGGAGGAATAACGGAGAAACGACACTGACTTCTAAGAATAGATGTTCCAGAATCGTTACTTCATACGGAATACACATTTACTAAAATAGATAGGTCAGAAGAGGTGTTGGGCTCTCTGAGACCTTGTGTGATGTCTCTTTGGTGTGGGCAGGTACGAGTCCTCCCACTAGCAAGGGCGGGTCCCAAAACTGGTATTTTATTTGACTCCAGGAACAAATTATAGATTATGATCACAAGCTGCTGCTCGGAGCTGGGTGACAGGTTTGTGTTTCGCAGGACAGTTGCTGTAACTGGTAGTCGCTTCATAAGGGTGAGGTTGTGGATTCTCAGGTCGTCGATATCTCGCTCTGCAGTGTCTGGCGTTTATTGTATCTAGCAGGCTGCGGTGTCTTTTATACATTTTCTCATTGCTAATTGGTCTTCTGCTATTGTTTTTGTACCCCCCCATCTTTTTTTCAATTTCCTCATTGATGCTCAGTCTTCTGCTCTTGCGTTTTCACATATATTGTAGTTTGATGCTGCAAACAGATTTTGTGTGTTTTTTGTGCTGTTATATACTGTATAGATTAGTTAAGTGGTCTTGGGCTGTGAACGTCTCTGGCTCCTCCCAATCCATATACATGCATGCTCTGCTCATCCAAGCGTGCATGTGTTCTGCGAAGGTAGAAAATGCTGCCAGACACCCCTGGCCGCTGCTTTTTGCCTCGCTAAGAATTAGGCATGTTGAAATCGCACTGCCTGAGCCTTATCTTCCATACTGCACTGTGTCCAGTTTGGTGGGATGTATACAGTTCCTAGCATCCAACTGAACAGGACATTTAGGAGGAGCAGAGTGAATAGAGCCCCGAGTATCAGCTGTCCAGTTGGCATTGCTGAGGAGCCTGAGTAACGCAGATTGGGTGAGAGCTGCTGGCAGACACCCCCTGCTTCTATAAAATGTCCTTTTCAGCTGGATGCTAGGCAGAGCATACATCCCACCAGACTCTGCTGAATGTTTCCCTTATACGTATGGTCGTGTGCATGAGCCCTAAGGATGGGGTCCTGGTTTGGTGCTTAAAGGCTATGTATGCCTTCCGGGCAATTTTTTAAATTTTTTTTGTGATTGCATCTTACTCTGTGATAAAAAAAACAAACAACATTTTTTCAGTTTGTCTTGATTAAAAATGTTCAGCTGTTTCTGTGACAAGGGTTAAAATCGGTCTGTCTGCAAGCTGTCAATTTTTTATTTCGTTTTTTACTTTCCCAACCTCATAAAACAGTGATAAGAATAGAGCTATAATGAGGGTTCAGGGGATCAGAGATAAGTGCTACACATGAGCAGTCAGATGATGGGATTCAAAGAAAACTGATTTTAACCAGTTCACTTCAGAAGCGGCTGAGCGTACATGCATGGCACGACCCTAAACTTACAACTACAGGACATCTAGAAAATGTCAGAACGCTCGCCCAGCTGTTATCAGACGTCCCTTAGTGGTGAATGGAGGGTGGCCATACATGTGTAGTGTGCTCTACGTTCACTTTGGAGGCCCATTCTTCAGATAGGAGTGGGTGTGTGTGTGTGTTCCAGGCTGCAGATATTGATGGCCTGTCCGGATAGGTCATCAATATTAGGTCAGTGGGGTCCCCCCCCCCCCAAACGGCTCTTTCGGGCAGCCGCCGTGTTGGAAACTATACAGTGTACTGATTACGGCTCGGCTCCAGTACACTTGAATAGGAGCTGGGCTGCAGTACCACAGTGCGGCCACTAGACTGCACTGAGTCTTCATCCGGGGGGACAGGCCCTGCATATGTCTGCAAGTCCGTTCCGCAAAAAAATAGAACATGTCCTATTCTTGTCTGTTTTGCGGACAAGGACAGGCATTGTTACAACGGATCCGCAAAATAACGGATGAAACACAGATGTCACACAGGTGGCATCATTTTATTTAATTATTTTGTGGATTCATGTTTTATGGACCGTAAAATATAATATACGGACGAGTGCATGAGCCCTAACACTGAGAGAAGGGAGGAGACAGCGGGAAAAGCCGGCGCGGACAGGAGATGTATGTCAGAGGTGACGCCTTGGTAGGACGTTTTTAACTAAGGCCTTATAGAAAGTTCCTTCATTCTGCATTTAGGAGGCAGTTGCACAGTAGTGAAGCGTGCGTAGCGTTTAATCCTACCACATCCTTTATTATATAATTTCCTGAAACCTTCAGCTACAAGACCCGCGCCTACTATGAAGACATTTTTTCGGCAGCCGTCTGAGTCAATCTACTGCAGTTTGTAAATCTCACGGGTTTCAAAAGTTTTCTCCGCCGGGAAATTAATTTCATGTACTAAGCCAAAGGCATCACAAGCTGCGGGTCTGAGAATTACGAGACTCTTCCTATTGGGAGCGAATGGAGCTGAGGGCATGAAGGGAAGCGGGCGCCCCTGTGAACACCCAGATAGGAGACGTCGAAATGCATGGAGCTTATTGTCTCGAGCACCTATCCCACCAGTAGGGCTCTATGGATACTGGTTTAACCCTTTCAGGTGCTGGGTGACAACCCAGCTTTCTTTGACTTCTCAATAGCCGATAACTAGTTCCCCAACATGTGTCCCTTTATCATTTCAAAATTGTACTATACTGTTCTTTTGTGGAGTTTGTAAAAGCTGTGTGACATCACAAGCCACGTCAGAACCATTTTGACCGCTATTATAGTTGTCCCACGGCTTTCCGTTAGGCAGTTCTGGTAACTGAGGCCCATAGTTCTAACAGTGAGTGCCTGTGTTGCCCGTAGCAACCAATCAGAGTTCAGCTTTCATTTTTCCAAGGCAGTTTAAGAAATGAAAGCTGCACTCTGATTGGTTGCTATGTGCAGCGAATGTCTCACTATTTGACAACTGATAAATAACGTTTTTCTTTTTGGGAAAGATGGGTGGAAGCCATATTGGTTTCCAGTATAGCTGCCACTGGGTTGTTACCTAGCTTTCTGAGCAACAGAACAAAAGGGTGATGACTATAGTGGACATCAAGGAATTTCCACCTAAATTGAATTAAAGGGCATCTGTCAGCAGTTTTGTACCTATGAAACTGGCTGACCTGTCGCGTCCCAGGTGTAGTGCGGCCTAAATGTCTACTTATGGGTGTCACGGTGCTCCTACCTGGATAAGGCTGGACCCCAGGCTTTGGCTCCGAAGCAGTAAATAGGGGGAATAATTGAGGGCTTTGAAGAAATAACTTGAGTCCAGACCTTGAGATGAAGTTCAATGGCAGCTTTACTTGAATAAATGTTTCTCCCAACACTTTCAGGCTGTGTCTTGGTTCCAGCAGGCTGGCAGACAAACTCCATTCTCTCTAACTATAGCTCTGCTGTGTTTGCTGCCACCTGCTGGTGAACCAGGCACGTTACATGTGAACAGTTTCATAACATAATAGGAACGCACATTGTGGAGGACCTGAAAAGCCATACATGAGATGACATTGGTGTTAGCCCAATAAAAACAGTAGCAGGGTGCAAACACCACTCTGGGGTGTTACATCTGCATTGCTGAGAAATATGCAAATGAGCTTCTAGGAGCAACAGGGGCGTCGCCATTACACCTAGAGGCTCTGATCTCTCTGCCACTCCTGTGTCCCCTGCACTTTGACAGAGCCAGGCAGTGAAAACATCATCACATGTGGCCCTGTCAAAAAGCAGAGGGAGCAGCGCTTGCAGTGAGAGCTTAGTCTCTAGGTGTAACGGCAACGCCCCAGTTGCTCCTAGAGGCTCATTTGCATATATTAAAACTTCCTTTTTCTCAGCAATGCGGGCACATATGAACATGGGACCAACACAGACTCCTTCAGCTGCCGAGCGCACATATAACAGGTCAGCCGGTGTAATGGGTACTAAATTGTACACTCGGCTTTGCAATAGACAGAACTAAATAAAATAGTGAATGGAATAATTTTCTTCTCTTTCTGGGAAAGCTGGTGACACGCTGATAGGTGGTGGTCCGACAGGTCTTGCCTTCCTAATCCTATAGGTTTGTAAAATTGTAGCGCCCCTGGGAACACCCGACAACTCCACCAGAAATGCCCACTTATAGATCTGATAGTTGTTAGCCCTGCCCCTTTTTGGCCCCCAGACAACCCAAATTTGCTGGGACTCCTCGGAAAATTAGGGGACCGTCCCTGCAAATTCGGGACAGTTGACAACTGTGCTTCCTCTTCAGTTGATCAGGTGCGGCTAGTGTGGCGGATACAAAACGGACAACTTCCTCGTGCCATCACGTTTGTGGACTTCGCACGTCTGACATAAAACCAATTTGCTTATATTGGCATATTAACACCCAGGAGATAACCGATGGGGACTTTCACCTCAAATATACAAGAGGGGGGGGGGGAGAGTAACCACGCTTTGCTAATCAGGGACAATCCCTTTAAGAGGAGAGGTTCGGACTGGCTGCTAATGGTAGAAGTGTACATTTTGGGAGAATCCCTTGTACAGCAGCTGTGATGCCATGCAGGGCAAGTGCTGCCAGTATAGATCACCCACTACCTTGAGGCGCCCCTCCCATGGGTGGGTTTGCTGAGACTTGTAGTTCTAACCCCCCTGCCCATCCTGTATAGTGACGCTACACTGGCGAGAACGTTTAGCCGCGTGCGTCTGGTAATCGGTTTACCTCCCGGTTTAGGTATTAACTTTTTGTTTTAGTCCCATCTGCTGACTTAACCTTGAAGCTTCTCCGAGGCCTCCGACCCCGCGGCTCCAGGCGTGTATTCCTTCACGTGTAGCTTCCCACTTTCATTTTTGGGTTCCTGCTACAGCTGCATCTTTCCTTGAATTGTTCTGCTGGTGAAGTTTATAGCTTGGCGGCCCGGTCAGAGAAATAAAGGAAGTTTGATTTGCTAGTCCCCCTCCCAAAAAACTAAAACCTAAAAACTACTAATGCCAGCCATTGCCATATGAGTTTTTATGGACGTATACCAATGTGCTCTAAGTACCTGCCGTATTTCAAGGGTGCTATATCTTCATTGTCTAGCTGGTTTGCTCGAGCCTCTCCTTTCCCGTTTGATGGCCGACACATCCTATGGCTCCCTGGAAAGAGCTCTTAAAGCCCCTTGTAACATTTATCTGTTACTTTGTGCTGTTCCTCTGTTTTTCCTCCTGGAAATGTATAACTACATTGGCAACTGCATTACCATTTCCTTTTCAGTAGGTGCACCCGTCCACACTATGTACATTCAGTACTAACTGTGTGTAAGGCCAGCTTGTTGCCTTATTAAAGGGGTATTCCGAGTGTTTTTTTGATTGACTATCCTCCAGAGAGGTCATCAATATTAGATTGGTGGGGGTCCAACTTCTGGCACACCTGACGCTCAGCTGTTTGTTCCTAGGCCTGTGACGTTTCGTTCATCAGCCACATGGCGTAGGCACGGCTCAGTCCCATTCAAGTGATGGCGGCTGAGCTGCAGTACCAAGATCAGCCATTATCCAATGGACGGCGCTGTGAGGAGGCAGCGGCATTCTCAAACAGCTGATTGGCGGGGGTGCCGGGAGTCAGACCCTCGGCGATTTGATATTGTTGAGTTCTAAAACCCTGGGAAAACCCCTTAATACATTTCCGGGAGCAATAACAGGACTACACCTTAGGAATGCAGTCAGGTTTAAAGGACGTCTGTCATGGGAATGCATGGACGGTATCAGAGAATGTCACACACTTGTATATTGGAGAGAGTCCTGCTGGCTGCCTCTGAATGGCGCACGCACATCAAATGCACCATGTTACTGGGCAGCCGAGCCCTATGATGGCAGCTCGGGCCGGTACCTAGCTTCCTCTCCTGTACATTCACAGGTCCATATTTGCAGAATTTCACGGCTGGTATCGTGCAGATTATTTTGCATCGTGGGAACAATGAGGGTGATGTATGGCGGTCCACCGTTGTGCACCCCCCCCCATTCCCTTCCGTCCCTTATCTGCCTCGTGTGACAGCTCCAGGTGCTGTCATCTTGGCTCCTGGCGTATCTGGACCATTACCCCCGCTCCTTTTGTTGGCAGGAGCAGCGTTGGGGGGCGCCGCTGTGTACTCAGCTGCCGCACAATGTTAAAAGCTTCAGATTGACTTGTCAGGAATATTGATTTACACGCGGCGGCTGATGTAACATGGGCGACCTGTCCCCGCTACAAGACTTTTGTTCCCTGTAATTATAGGTTTTTAGTTTGTGTTTTTTTTTTTTTTTTTTTGCAGTAATGTTTTTGTTTCTGTCTCCGATATTCAGCGCAGCCAGTCACAGCCTCATTGATTTTATACCTTTTGCGTCTGTTATAATGGGCAGTTTCCGTTCCCCACTTCACATCTGAAAACTGTTGTTAAATACAACAGTAAAACCACTACCCCCAACATCCAGGGTAAGGAGTCGTGCACATGACGGAGCCTGTATGGCAGCACATGGAGGTTATTCAGATCCTTAGTCCAGGGCTGCGCTGTTCTTGCTGTCAAATCTATCAGAAGTAATGATGGAGACTGAATAAAACAGGTGTGAATGTAGCCGTACAAGTGGAGGTGGGCACTCCGGGAATTCTGTCACAATTTCATCTGGATTCATTTAAATATCCTTTTTTGCTGCAGTCACAGAATTGCGCTTCCTTCACTCACAAATTACCATTTTTTTCTTTTTTCCATACTGCATGCATTTTTATGGCACTTTCTTGAGTGGAGCTTTTTGTCTTATCAGGGTTTGAGTTTTAAAACCTTAAAAAAAACACTTTTGCTTCAACATGCAGCATTTAAAAAATGCGGGTGTGTCCTTCATTTCATATTTCCCAGAGACTTTCGGTTAAGGCTACTTTCACACTTGCGGCAGAGGAATCCAGCAAGCAGTTCCGTCGCCTGCATGCAAACGGACAGCATTCGTAGACTGATCCGGAAGCGGATCTGTCTCACAAATGCATTGCAAGAACGGATCCGTCATGTATTTTTTTTTTCACATTTTTAAAGGTATGCGCAGACCGGAAGAACGTATCCGGCAATGCGGTATTTTTTTATGCGTTATCTGCCACTAATACATTCCTATTGGAATTAATGCCGGATCCAGCGTTCCGGCAAGTGTTCCGGAATTTTGGACGGAGATAAAACCGTAGAATGCTGCGGTATTATCTCCGTCCAAAACCCCGTACAGTGACTGAACTGAAGACCTCCTGATGCATCCTCTCCATTCAGAATGCATTAGGAGAAAACTGAAGCGTCTTTTTCCGGTATTGAGCCCCGCTGACGGAACTCAATGCCGGAAAATAAAAACGCTAGCGTGAAAGTAGCCTTGCATCCACAAGAGGTGTTTTTTCATCGCTGCACCCCCAGGCTGCTTACACATGGCTGTGTCCGTATTTCGGTTTGCAAAAAATGGATCAGCAAGATACAGGTAACTTCTAGTGATGGGAGTGAGAAAAATACAGAAGAGCGGCATAGAAGTATAGGGAGCGGGCTCTCCTTTTTGGAACAGTCACATGTATCCCCTAAAAATCCACATGTTTCGGATGCTTGCATGGCCCCATAGTAATTGAGTCATTGTGCGGTCTGCAAAAAAATGCAGAAGGTGCACTGAACAAACAAACGCAGCCGTGTGCATGAGCCCTTATTGTGTGTGGCCAATGATTTTTTTTTTTTAAAAAGGCTCAAAATGGTGGAAAATAAACTAAGTCCTAGCGATCTCCTGCTGCTCCTGTTCTGACACTTCTGGTCCCTTGTGATCTCATCGGTCCCTTTCGTAGACTGCCATATCGTCGCTTATTTCGTGCAACCAGCGCTGTTAATATTACTTTGCTGCGCTTCCATTTTGAGCTCTTGCTCTTCCTGCGGACACACGAGTACATGTCTGTATTTTTTCGCCTTGCTTACGAGCCATTAGGGAGAATCACTCCGTCACATACATGAGTGCATTTGACTGCAGAAAGTTGTAGTTTCCCCAGCAATAGCAGCTGATGATGGGAGTCCTGCGGTCATAACCAGCTAGTCCGCAGGGGATCGGGCAGGTGTGGGAGTTAGTCATTCTGCTTTGCGTTTTGGATGTAAACCAAAGTGCCCATGAAAGGGCATTGCTTTGTGTAAACAGAAGGAACAAGCTGTGCAAATAGCAGGGCCCACTCGGCTTGGAAGGGAGCGAAGGGGAGTATCCGGGCTCCCTGCGTGGCTCTCCATAAATGGGTGCTTCTCGCATTTGAGTATTAATGGAATGGTCTTGGCAGGATGGCTGCTGGGTGTTATGCCTAGGGTGGGGCATAATACTGTGCCCTTGCCATGCCCTGTCCCGTTCAGGCCCTGCAATAGTTAACACAGTTGGGGAGATTGAGGCCATGTGAGGTTTTGGGTTTTTTTGTTCCGTTTTTTGTTTTGTGGAAATCCACTTCTCATGATTGTGAATTGAGATTTCCAGAGCTTAAATCACATAAGGAACATTAAGCCTAGGAACATTTTGTGCGGATTACAGGCTGGCTGTGGAAATAAGTGGCCTGTTACTCATTTTGGTTTGAAAATACAAGGATTAGCCCTAATCACTTTCAATACAACGTTGCATAAATCAATAGTACATTCGACCACAAGAAACTTTGTAGTATGCTTAATCAGTGAGAAATGTCAAGTTCTCCTGTTTAGCTGTTTACCAGCCCACCCTCACCACCACCTCGCTAATTGGTTTTCAATGTTTGAAATGCCGTAGGGTGCAGCTACATGTTCAGGTTCTCCTAATCTCTTCAGGAGGATCATATTATATGTCGGTGCAAGGCTATGAAGGGGGCAGGAGTGAGCAGGAGCTGAGGAGACGGGCACAGAAAAAAACTGCACAGCTAAATAGGAAGATTGTAGCTCAGCACAAGTGTTTCATTCACAAGTCAGTACTTCTCTGTAATTCCCTCCATTATCCTGGGCCTCGTAAATGACTGTGAGACGGTTAGGCAGGAGATTCTCCTCTACTTTCTGTATGTGAAGTGGGTGGCAGCTATTCTCTACCATCATGTCTAGGAGAACTGCAAGCTAGACATTCGGCAAGCACAGAGGCGGAAAACTGGTAAAAGTGGCAAATGCTAGCGATGGCCAAAAATTCTAATATTTTTACGGGCTCACGCGCACAACTGCAGCTCCCCTAACCCGGACTGATTGTATTGTAGTAATTTATGATTAGTAATTCGTATATGATCGCTGGGCTATTGCAGTGTACTCGCGTCAACATGGCTCCCAGCAGCTCAGCACCTTCAGTCTCCATCTGTCTACATGAACGGAGTCATGTTCGCTGCTGCAGCCAACTAATTGCCTTAGGGTACTTTCACACTATCGTTATTGTTTTCCGATATTGAAATCCGGTAAAGGGTCTCAATATGGGGAAAAAACGCATCAGTTTTATCCCAATGCATTCTGAATGGAAAGCAATCCGTTCCGTATGCATCAGGATATCATCTTCCGTTCGCTCCCTTGTATGGTATTTGACCGGACAAAATACCACAGCATGCTGCGGTATTTTTTCTGGCCCAAATCCCGGAACACTACCGCACTTGCCGGATCCGGCATTAATTTCCATTCAAATGTATTATTGCCGGATCCGGTACTAAGTGTTCTGGAAATTGCCAGATCCGGTTTTATGGTCTGCACAAGCGCAGTTCTTTCTAGCTTTGAAAAAATTTAATATCGGATCCGTTATTCCAGATGATACCGGAAAGACGGATCCAGTATTTCAATGCAAAAGTCTAATAGATCTGGATCCTGAAAAAGAGATCCGTTTGCACACGGATTTCCGCAGTTCTGGCAATGGAATTGCCTGCCGGATTCTTCTAACGCTAGTTTGAAAGTACCCTTAGCAGTGATGGGCCATTAAAGCCTCAATGAACTTTCAACAAACTTTGGATTAACCAATAGTACCGTGTGTACATGAGGAACAACACGATTTCTGGATCTCCCCTTTAAACCTCTTAGTTGGCATCTATGCGGCAGTGTACGGCAGTAGTCTTTCTCCGTGCTCTCATCTGAAGCATTATAATTGTTAATAATTACTCACTTCCCTGTGTGATTTTAGTTCTTTGTGCACCTGTCACCCTCAGGGCAGATGGTTATAGGGTGCCGCCTGTTTACATCAGGTTCTTGATCTACATAGTATTTATGTAGTATTTCATAGGAACCAGAAGAGAAAACCTGTTCATGGTGTATGTATAGATGTGTGTATTTACTAGGGCCCCCTCGATGTAACCAGGCCATCCAGTATAAAAATGCCACTGGCTACAAATCAGCCATGTGGAAGTTTTCGGTTTCTCCCCTTGCTTTGTGGTCTCTCTTCCGATGTTATGTTGTCCAGACTTGACATTCTGTACGGCTTAAGTCCAGAATTAGAAGGCCAGATAAACACTTGCCATACCTCCTTGAATGTTGGAGAGGTTCCCGGAAAAACTGGAGCTCCACCAAAGGAGTTGTCAAATATCTCAGGTGCTGCGTCCTGAGTAAATACTTCCTCGTGCCACCACAGTCCATGTTTGGACACGGGACACAGCACCAGGACAGTTTGTGTGGCGGTGCCCAGGGGTGAACCTAGGAGAATGGAGATCTGTATTTGTCTAGAGGGCTCGGTCTCTAGTTATAGCTCCGGTCTAGAGGGCTCGGTCTCTAGTTATAGCTCCGGTCTATAGGGCTCGGTCGCTAGTTATAGCGCCGGTCTAGAGGGCTCGGTCTCTAGTTATAGCGCCGGTCTAGAGGGCTCGGTCTCTAGTTATAGCTCCGGTCTAGAGGGCTCGGTCTCTAGTTATAGCTCCGGTCTAGAGGGCTCGGTCTCTAGTTATAGCTCCGGTCTAGAGGGCTCGGTCTCTAGTTATAGCTCCGGTCTAGAGGGCTCCGTCTCTAGTTATAGCTCCGGTCTAGAGGGCTCCGTCTCTAGTTATAGCTCCGGTCTAGAGGGCTCCGTCTCTAGTTATAGCTCCGGTCTAGAGGGCTCCGTCTCTAGTTATAGCTCCGGTCTAGAGGGCTCGCTCTCTAGTTATAGCTCCGGTCTAGAGGGCTCGGCCTCTAGTTATAGCTCCGGTCTAGAGGGCTCGGCCTCTAGTTATAGCTTCGGTCTAGAGGGCTCGGCCTCTAGTTATAGCTTCGGTCTAGAGGGCTCGGCCTCTAGTTATAGCTTCGGTCTAGAGGGCTCGGTCTCTAGTTATAGCTCCGGTCTAGAGGGCTCGGTCTCTAGTTATAGCTCCGGTCTAGAGGGCTCGGTCTCTATTCATAGCTTCGGTCTATAGGGCTCTGTCTCTATTCATAGCTCCGGTCTAGAGGGCTCTGTCTCTATTCATAGCTCCGGTCTAGAGGGCTCTGTCTCTATTCATAGCTCCGGTCTAGAGGGCTCTGTCTCTATTCATAGCTCCGGTCTAGAGGGCTCTGTCTCTATTCATAGCTCCGGTCTAGAGGGCTCTGTCTCTATTCATAGCTCCGGTCTAGAGGGCTCTGTCTCTATTCATAGCTCCGGTCTAGAGGGCTCTGTCTCTATTCATAGCTCCGGTCTAGAGGGCTCTGTCTCTATTCATAGCTCCGGTCTAGAGGGCTCTGTCTCTATTCATAGCTCCGGTCTAGAGGGCTCTGTCTCTATTCATAGCTCCGGTCTAGAGGGCTCTGTCTCTATTCATAGCTCCGGTCTAGAGGGCTCTGTCTCTATTCATAGCTCCGGTCTAGAGGGCTCTGTCTCTATTCATAGCTCCGGTCTAGAGGGCTCTGTCTCTATTCATAGCTCCGGTCTAGAGGGCTCTGTCTCTATTCATAGCTCCGGTCTAGAGGGCTCTGTCTCTATTCATAGCTCCGGTCTAGAGGGCTCTGTCTCTATTCATAGCTCCGGTCTAGAGGGCTCTGTCTCTATTCATAGCTCCGGTCTAGAGGGCTCTGTCTCTATTCATAGCTCCGGTCTAGAGGGCTCTGTCTCTATTCATAGCTCCGGTCTAGAGGGCTCTGTCTCTATTCATAGCTCCGGTCTAGAGGGCTCTGTCTCTATTCATAGCTCCGGTCTAGAGGGCTCTGTCTCTATTCATAGCTCCGGTCTAGAGGGCTCTGTCTCTATTCATAGCTCCGGTCTAGAGGGCTCTGTCTCTATTCATAGCTCCGGTCTAGAGGGCTCTGTCTCTATTCATAGCTCCGGTCTAGAGGGCTCTGTCTCTATTCATAGCTCCGGTCTAGAGGGCTCTGTCTCTATTCATAGCTCCGGTCTAGAGGGCTCTGTCTCTATTCATAGCTCCGGTCTAGAGGGCTCTGTCTCTATTCATAGCTCCGGTCTAGAGGGCTCTGTCTCTATTCATAGCTCCGGTCTAGAGGGCTCTGTCTCTATTCATAGCTCCGGTCTAGAGGGCTCTGTCTCTATTCAGAGCTCCGGTCTAGAGGGCTCTGTCTCTATTCAGAGCTCCGGTCTATGAGGGCTCTGTCTCTATTCAGAGCTCCGGTCTATGAGGGCTTTGTATATTTAAGGTTCTAGTCTGGGGTCTGTATTTTGTAGTGGCAGATGCACGCGTTGTGATTTTAATGCCTTACTTTGGGGCGTGCTCTGTGGAAATAGGCAAGGTATTTTATTAGAAATGACGCCTGTTGCATCGTTGACCACTCTGGTTCTCCATGGTAACAGACAACAAACCCTGTGTAGTCAGATCCTGCAGTCCCAAGGCTCTGTTCACATCTGTGTAGGAGGCACCATTGTGCAGTGATTTTGTTCCTGTCAAAACGAAGGAACCTGACAGACACAAGTCATTGAGATCCCCCCCCTCTTCCAAACCAACGTTGGCTAGAGGTGGTTGGAACTGCAGAAAGACGAGTGACCTCTGCTTATGTGGTTTCCTTAACTTATGATTGATCGGCGTAGCTCGCTGTGCAGTTTTTTTTTTTTCTCTAAAACTACACGGCGCAGTCCGCTCAACTGTTCCCATAATCTTGGCCGCTGCTTTCACAAAGTCACTGGGTCACAGGGGATAAATGCGGGTCCCGGAGGCTATGCTGTAAATGTCTGTAAATGAGGCTGCAGCTGGTTATGCAGAAATTACTAGCATAACTTGGTTATGACATTGAGTACCAGGTTGCGGTATTAATTTTCACTATTTCCTGTAGGGAAATTCCCAGTGATTGAAATATCTTCTCTGATCTGTGGTACAGATTATATAACGTATGTATAGTTATGTATATTATATGTAACCGTGCGGTAGAGATGAGCAAATTTCATATTTTGAAATTTGTTCACACTTCGTTTGGTGGTAAAAGGTGAATTGCGTTATGGATTCCGTTACCAGGGACCATAACGCAATTCTATGACAGAATGCAAAACGTAATGCCTTTAGAGGCATTCCGTTATTCATTCCGCCATAATAGAAGTCTATAGGCTGCAAAACGGATCGGTTTCCTTTATGCAGGGGAGTCCTCTCCCGCATAACGGAAACAGGACGGATTTGTTTTGCAGCCCATAGGCTTCTATTATGGCGGAATGAATAACGGAATGCCTCTAAAGGCATTACGTTTTGCATTCCGTCATAGAATTGCGTTATGGTCCGTGGTAACGGAATCCATAACGCAATTCACCTTTTACCAGTAAAACTGAACGAATTTCATAAGCAGAAATTCGTTCATCTCTACGGTGCGGCTTCATAGAAATTTTCCTCTTATCTGCACGTCTGAGATCACGGTTTCTATTTTTGCAGACGGCACTATGCTATGTAGCGCTGTGCAGTCTATGGCAGACGTCCAGAAACTACAAGCCGACTTGGGCATCCACTTGGCAAATGAGGTTCAATGTGGATAAATATCCAATAAAGGGTACAAATAATTTGAGCTCCTCATATATCCTTGTAGATAAGGATTTGGGTGTCCTTGTAGATCATAGACTAATTAAAAGCACAATGTCAGTCAGCTGCCTCTAAGGCTAGCAGAATATCGCCATGTATTAAGCGAGGCATGGACTCGCGGGGCAGGGATGTAATGTTACCACTTTCTAAAGCGTTGGTGTATCCTCATCTGGAATATGCAGTTCAGTTCTGGACACCAGTCTATAGAAAGGATCCCCTGGATCTGAAAAAAGTGCAAAGGAGAGCGACTAAACTGGTAAGGGGCATGGAGGGTCTTGGTTATGAGGACAGATTAAAAGAATTAAATGTTTAGTCCTGAGAAGAGGACACGATTAACCTATACAGATAGAGAAATGGGCCATACAAAAACTGTTCCATGTAAAATACCCTCAAAAGACAAGGGGGTGCTGCCTCCGACTGGAGAAGAACAAGTTCAGTTTCCAGAGACATCAAGGCTTCACCTCGAGACTGTAAATTTGAGGAATAGTCACCTGTGGATGTGGTCAAAGCAGGAACAAGGAGGGGGGGTTAGATGATTTCTTAGGACTTAATAAGGTTAGGCAGAGATCACGTCTGTCGGGGAGATCCGTGCCTAGGTTGTTCCAGCACAGATCTCACAAGATCCAGCATTGCTGGATTCTCTACTTCACTGCCAGATCCCTATTGACTGTAATGAGGTCCGGTCGTGGTCCGACCGCTTTCCGACATAAATGCTGAGTTTTGGCCAGCCAAAATCCGCTGCATTTAGTTTTTAATTTTTTTGTCCAACCGACATTTGTGCTGGATCTCCTTGACCAGTGATGCTCAACCTGCGGTCCTCCAGCTGTTGTAAAACTACAACTCCCACAATGCCCTGCTGTAGGTTGATAGCTGTAGGCTGTCTGAGAATGCTGGGAGTTGTAGTCTTGAAACAGCTGGAGGGCCGCAGGTTGGGCATGCCTGTCCTTGACAGATGTGAACTAGGCCTTGGTGCTGATGACAGTGTGTAGAAGTTTGGGTCTTGATACAATTTACTAAAATTCAGATGCCTTCCCATCCATTGGCTGAACTCGATGGACCTGGTTGAATCCCATGGTCAAGAGAACGGGGTTCCAGGGTGATTGGAGCGACTGTTGGGCATGCACGCTGGTGCTCCATTGCACTGCGTATGCCCGACTATCGTTCCATTTTATTTTTGCAGGAAAGGGACCATTCTCATGATTGTGGGGGGATCAGACACTTATCACCTGTACTGTAGTTAAAGAGGTTGTCGCCTCTCATTAATAAATTTTTAATCAATTAGGCCCCTTGCACACGTGAGCGGGCCGTATGTCCCGGAGCGGCATACATCGTGTGCACAGCCTCATAGGTTACTATCATGCTGTGCCCATCGGGCCCCCGCAGGACTATTGTCCCGCACTCATATAATCTTATAAGTGCGGGACAGTAGTCTCGCGGGCGGCACCATGTATGCCGCTTCGGGAAATATGGACCGTATGTCTCGGAGGGCATACGGTGGTGTGCAAGGGGCCTTGCTTGTAGTCCTATGAAAGTATCTCTAATAAACATCCATCAGCAAATGTGCCTGTGTCTCCTTAAATTCCTCTTTTTATACCCCCAAATGCCATGCTTGTTTCTAGGGGTTACGACCACTGCGGTAATGTTCAGAGCGGTGGCCGCGCAGGCGCACAACTAGGCTGTTCTCCAGCTGCTGCGGTGGCCGGGTTTCATGGGAGCTAGCACGCACTAACTCTTGCGCTTGCGCATTCACTCCTGGCCCCGGCCACCTCGTCTGAGCGCCTATACAATCTACAGCCCCGTAGCTGTGCTATATAGAGAGGTACCTGATACAGCCCTGTAGCTGGGCTATATGGAGAGGGACCTGATACAGCCCTGTAGCTGGGCTATATGGAGAGGTACCTGATACAGCCCCATAGCTGTGCTGTATGGAGAGGTACCTGATACAGCCCTGTAGCTGTGCTGTATGGAGAGGTACCTGATACAGCCCCATAGCTGTGCTGTATGGAGAGGTACCTGATACAGCCCTGTAGCTGTGCTGTATGGAGAGGTACCTGATACAGCCCTGTAGCTGTGCTATATGGAGAGGTACCTGATACAGCCCTGTAGCTGTGCTATATGGAGAGGTACCTGATACAGCCCTGTAGCTGTGCTATATGGAGAGGTACCTGATGCAGCCCTGTAGCTGTGCTATATGGAGAGGTACCTGATGCAGCCCTGTAGCTGGGCTATATGGAGAGGTACCTAATACAGCCCTGTAGCTGTGCTATACGGAGAGGGACCTGATACAGCCCTGTAGCTGTGTTATATGGAGAGGGACCTGATACAGCCCTGTAGCTGTGTTATATGGAGAGGGACCTGATACAGCCCTGTAGCTGTGTTATATGGAGAGGGACCTGATGCAGCCCTGTAGCTGTGCTATATGGAGAGGGACCTTATACAGCACTGTAGCTGTCCTATATGGAGAGGTAACTGATACAGCCCTGTAGCTGTGCTATATGGAGAGGGACCTTATACAGCACTGTAGCTGTCCTATATGGAGAGGTAACTGATACAGCCCTGTAACTGGGCTATATGGAGAGGGACCTGATACAGCCCTGTAGCTGTGCTGTATGGAGAGGTACCTGATGCAGCCCCATAGCTGTGCTGTATGGAGAGGTACCTGATACAGCCCTGTAGCTGTGCTATATGGAGAGGTACCTGATGCAGCCCTGTAGCTGTGCTATATGGAGAGGTACCTGATGCAGCCCTGTAGCTGGGCTATATGGAGAGGTACCTAATACAGCCCTGTAGCTGTGCTATACGGAGAGGGACCTGATACAGCCCTGTAGCTGTGTTATATGGAGAGGGACCTGATACAGCCCTGTAGCTGTGTTATATGGAGAGGGACCTGATGCAGCCCTGTAGCTGTGCTATATGGAGAGGGACCTTATACAGCACTGTAGCTGTCCTATATGGAGAGGTAACTGATACAGCCCTGTAGCTGGGCTATATGGAGAGGTAACTGATACAGCCCTGTAGCTGGGCTATATGGAGAGGGACCTTATACAGCACTGTAGCTGGGCTATATGGAGAGGGACCTGATACAGCCCTGTAGCTGTGCTATGTTAATACCAGATGTTTTTTTTTCTTTTCCCAGCATCCCGGAGCTGAAGGGAATGGTTCTGATCTGCCGAATGCTGCGACTCCAGGCACACCTATGAACGTCCATGCCATGGGTGTGAACGGTTACCGTGAAGTTTGAAAAATTGCATTGACTGAAATATCTGCTGGGGGAGGTCATGGCTCACTTTGCGCCTTGGAAACTGTCTTCTCAGAAGCTCGGCTTCTTCCTGGTGACTTTTGGTTTTATATGGGGCATGATGTTGCTTCATTTTACGATTCAGCAGCGAACTCCGCACGAGAGCAGCACCGTGCTCCGCGAACAGATTTTGGATCTCAGCAAAAGATACATCAAAGCTCTGGCGGAAGAAAATAGGAACGTAGTAGACGGCCCATATGTCGGCACCATGACAGCATATGGTAAGGACAAAAATCGTCTGCACTTCTAGGAGAATGGATGACATGTCTTTATTAAAGCTCTGCTACCTAGATGATCGGGGTGGGGGTGGGGTGCCTTTTTCCCAATTCATCTGCTATTTTCTTGAGACAATGCAAATTATAAAATGAATTGAACCATCTGGTCGTAAGCGCTACGGTATATTATTCTAAGGATTTTCTACTGTGCTTTTATTTTCATAGTTTAGATAGTTTGCACTTGACAATGAGAGCAACCAGTAGTATTATAGTAGTTATATTCTTGTACATAGGAGCAGCATTATAGTAGTTATATTCTTGTACATAGGAGCAGTATTATAGTAGTTATATTCTTGTACATAGGAGCAGTATTATAGTAGTTATATTCTTGTACATAGGAGCAGTATTATAGTAGTTATATTCTTGTACATAGGAGCAGTATTATAGTAGTTATATTCTTGTACATAGGAGCAGTATTATAGTAGTTATATTCTTGTACATAGGAGCAGCATTATAGTAGTTATATTCTTGTACATAGGAGCAGCATTATAGTAGTTATATTCTTGTACATAGGAGCAGCATTATAGTAGTTATATTCTTGTACATAGGAGCAGTATTATAGTAGTTATATTCTTGTACATAGGAGCAGTATTATAGTAGTTATATTCTTGTACATAGGAGCAGTATTATAGTAGTTATATTCTTGTACATAGGAGCAGTATTATAGTAGTTATATTCTTGTACATAGGAGGCAGTATTATAGTAGTTATATTCTTGTACATAGGAGCAGTATTATAGTAGTTATATTCTTGTACATAGGAGCAGTATTATAGTAGTTATATTCTTGTACATAGGAGGCAGTATTATAGTAGGTATATTCTTGTACATAGGAGGCAGTATTATAGTAGTTATATTCTTGGACGTAGGAGGCAGAATTCATTTTGCGTCTGTGTTCCCATTTGGCACTTACTTATTCAGTAAATAGTCTGTACTTCTTACTCCCTGTAGTGTAATATCTTGTCTTGTGATTGTACTATTTAGGAGTTGTGTATCTTAGACACAGGGCTTATTAGGACGGAGTCACTGCTGGATTCCTCACCTTGGTCAGCAGCCCAGGAGTTTCGTTCTGTGCCGCCTTGTTCTTATTAAATCTGTTTTTCAGTAGTGTTGGGAGCAGCGTGGGTTGTTTTTGCCAATTTTTTTTTTTTTTATCTTGAATCTTTTCCAGAAGAGTAATTCGGGGATGAGGATTGTACGGCCGGTTTCCACAACAGACTCACAACTCTTTTACTTCACTATTAAAAATAAAAGCTGTATATTGTATATTTTTTACCTCTTTTACCAGACATTTGTCCAACAATACAGGTTTATTAAAGGGAGTCACGGCTGAAACATTTATTTCCGTCTTGACTGATTCTCCAACATGTGGCTCACCATGTGTTGCAGAACTACAACTCCCAGCTTGCATTGATGACCTTGTGCTAGGAGTTGCAGTTTCTCCTCAGGTTGGTGATGACTACACTAGTTATAGGGTATGTACCAAGATGCAAACATATCCTCTATCCACAGACTAGGGGATAAAATCTGGTGGGTATCGGATCCCTGAGACCACCGGTGATCCCAAAAATGGTTGGGCTACTTTCACGGCGGGCTTTTCCGGCATAAATGCAGCGGTATTTGTCCGGCTGAAAGGCGACATTTGTGCTGTAAAGCGGTGGTTCGCTGCTGGATCCCATTATAGTCCGGGGGAATTCAGTGAAGAACTGTAAAATCCTGAGAATTGACAGATACATATTTTTTTTTTTAATTTTTTTTTTTAAGTTTTGATGAATCTGACCCATAGTTTTGGTACCAGAGGATTTCACGCCTGCCATCATTAGAATTGGTATAAAATACACTTAAAATACCGCTTAAATACTCTGCTTTCCTTGGTTACTTCAGGTTTGGATTGCACTTGCCTGATGTATATGGAAGATTAGGACACAATGTATGGATCCTGTCAAGTCATTCAAGAAAAACTGGTATTGCTAAAGAAACATTGCATAACACAAATGTAAAAATGGGAAATCCAACCAGCTCACCACAGATCGCGTACCCAGCTTCGCATTCAATAAGATGGTGCACGGAAGAGCCACAGGGGTAATACATACAAACCTGAAGGTCCAGCACCACGTCTTAAAACTTCAATCCTTTATTGGGTCACGTTAAAATGGAATCAACCAACGCGTTTCAGGCAAACCCATGGCATAACTGATGGCAGCATGCGTACGTGTCGGTTTTAAATTTGCACTTTCTTGGATGATTCCGTTTTAATGTGACCTAATAACGGATTGAAGTCTTAAGACGTGGTGCTGGACCTTCAAATCTGCTCAACCTGCGGTCCCCCAGCTGTTGTAAAACTACAACTCCTACCATGCTCTGCTGTAGGCTGTCTGGGCATGCTGGAAGTTGTAGTTTTGTAACAGCGGGAGGGACGCAGGTCGGGCATCCCTGGGCCCTAATACAACATCCATCTACATGGAGCTGCAAGGCAGCACTTCCTTAGCTGCCAGTCAGTCTTTGAGACATCAGTGGTGGCGAACCTATGGCACGGGTGCCAGAGGCGGCACTCGGAGCCCTCTCTGTGGGCACCCGCACCCTGAAAAAGTCTATGGTGAACCAATAAGTCGTAGACTTTTCCTGCCATTCATCAGCGCAGGGCGCACTATGAACGGCACAGGCAGCGCACTGAATGTAGGCAGGCTAATGGGCTATTATAGGTGAATGATAAAGTACATGGAAGATGGACTATATCGGACTGTAGCATTCAGGGTACCGTGTTGGCACTTTGCGATAAATAAGTGGGGTTTGGGTTGCAGTTTGGGCACTTGGTCTCTAAAAGGTTCGCCATCACTGCCCTGGGTCCTCTGTTTAAAGGAGCTGCCCAATTGTATGGCGTGCAACATATTTGCTCTATAATTTGTGACTTTTCAAGATTCTACCCCCCAAAAGTCGACGAGTCGCCCATTCTCCTGTACATTGTAGTGACGTTCATACGAATGCCTAGTCCGAGTGGATGGGGCGTGCATTAGCCCTGTGCACATCCGCTTCAAAACTGAATTTCAGTCTTGGGTTTCTGCCACAGATTCTTTAGGCCTTATTCACACGTCCATAGTGTTTATGGATCCGCAAATTGCGGATCCATAAACACAGCCAGCCGGCAGCCCCATAGAAATGTCTATTCTTGTCCGCAATTGCGGGCAAGAATAGGACATGCTCTACTTTTTTGCGGCGCTGCGGCCGTAAGATCGGCGGCGCGCTCCGCAAAAACTGATGCGGAGAGCACAGTGTGTGCTCTCCGCATCGTTCCGTGCCCCATTCACAGTCAATGGGTCCGCATGTATTCCGCAGAATTACGGAATACATGCGGACATATATGCGGACGTGTGAATAAGGCCATAAAAAAATAAAAAAATGAATAAATGCATGTTGTGTTTGCAATGGGCAGATCCTGAACATGTGAACAAAGCCTTATAGTAGTGAGGAGCAGAAAGCAGAGTCCCTTCAGCTTCATTACTTTTCAAGACATTTTTTTTTTATATTTTTTTTTTTTGTTCATTCTAGAAAGCCCCTCTTAAAATGCAGCTAATAAAATCTGCTGATAAATATCCCCGGTCTGTGACCACTGTTCTATTAATGTACATGATCTCCTCCTATGACAACTCCTAATCCATTGCGACATCCAGGTCACGAGACCGAAATCTTCAGAACTGGCCAAATATTGCGTCCGGACAAGGTCATTAGGTTGGAACATGTGCGGAGGCACCGTGGGAAAGATCTATGTGGACTGCCCTCAGCCGTGCCAGCAAAGCCGTTGGCATTACTCAGATACTCAATTATTTTTGGTTACATGTGTTCAGTTTCCAAATTGGCCCAGTTTACTTTGTGACTTTTTCTTTATCTATTTTTGTCATTTTAAAAAAGGTTGTCTCACTTCAGCAAATGGCATTTATCATGTAGAGAAAGTTACCGTAATACAAGGCACTTCCTAATGTATTGTGATTCTCCATATTGCTTCCTTTGCTGGCTGGATTCATTTTTCCATCACATATACATGGGTTATGACCACCCTGCAATCCATCAGCGGTGGTCGTGCTAGAACACTATAGGAAAAGGCTCCTGCCTCTCTGGTGGCCGGGATAGAGGGACGCGCATAGGCACGCATGTGCAGCAACTCTCCTCCACCTCATAGCTGCGCTGGAGTGGAAGCTGCTGTGCATACGTGCCTGTGCACATTCCCACGGTCCCGGCCACCAGAGAGGTTGGCGTGTTTTCCTATAGTGTTATAGCACGACCACCGCTGCTGGATTGCAGGGTGGTCATAACCATGGAAATGAGTGTGATGGAAAAATGAATCCAGCCAGCAAAGGAAGCAATATGGAGAATCGCAATACATTAGTAAGTGCCTTATATTAACTTCCTCCACAGGATGAATGCCATCTGCTGAAGTGAGACAACCCATTATATTTTTTATTTTATTTGCATTTGTCTTTATTGTTTTTCTTGTGAAATATCTACTATTATACCCATCCCTCATAGAAATAAAATAAGAAAACACCTAAGTGGAGTTGGCGGCACCTGGCCACTTGTTTACAGGGTTAATTTAATCCCGTGATTATAAATATTTAGCAGATGAACAAACATGTCCCTTGCGGGTCCGCCGGGGGAGTATTATCCAGAGCAAAGTAATTCTAGGTTGCTAATGATTTAATTACAGGCGTGCACAGACTCGGCTTGTGCTGTGCGTCATAAAGGGCAGAAAGCGTTTGTTTTTTGGTGGGGAAAACACCACATTTGTATCAATTTTCTGCCTTTATTCAGATCCCAGGACTAAAAGGTGATTCCTACTATTCTTTACAAAATGCTGTTACATTATTCACTGCTGCAAGAAGGTCCACCACTGATTCAGATTTATCCTTTTCATAAAGAGGTTCTGCAGCAGATGGGGCATGCACTTGGGAGGTTCTGCGGCCGCTGAGGGGTGCGTTGGGACTCAGGTTCTGTGTTGACTGGGGCTTGCATTGGAAGTTCCGTGCTTGCATTGAAAGGTTCTGTAGCAGGTGGGGCGTGTGTTAGGAGGCTCTGCGGAGGCTGGGGCGTGCGTTGGGGAGCTCTACAGAGGCTGGGGCGTGTGTTAGGAGGCTCTGCGGAGGCTGGGGCGTGTGTTGGGGAGCTCTGCGGAGGCTGGGGGCGTGTGTTAGGAGGCTCTGCGGAGGCTGGGGGCGTGTGTTGGGGAGCTCTGCGGAGGCTGGGGGCGTGTGTTGGGGAGCTCTGGAGGCTGAGCGTGTGTTGGGGAGCTCTGCGGAGGCTGGGGCGTGTGTTGGGGAGCTCTGCGGAGGCTGGGGCGTGTGTTGGGAGGCTCTGCGGAGGCTGGGGCGTGCGTTGGGGAGCTCTGCGGAGGCTGGGGCGTGTGTTGGGGAGCTCTACAGAGGCTGGGGGCGTGTGTTGGGGAGCTCTGCGGAGGCTGGGGCGTGTTGGGGAGCTCTGCGGAGGCTGGGGCGTGTGTTGGGAGCTCTGCGGAGGCTGGGCGTGTGTGGGAGCTCTGGAGGCTGGGGCGTGTGTTGGGGAGGCTCTGCGGAGGCTGGGGCGTGTGTTGGGGAGCTCTGCGGAGGCTGGGGCGTGTGTTGGGGAGCTCTGCGGAGGCCCAGGACGTGTGTTGGGAAGCTCTGCGGAGGCCCAGGGCGTGTGTTGGGGAGCTCTGCGGAGGCTGGGGGCGTGTGTTGGGGAGCTCTGCAGAGGCTGGGGACGTGTGTTGGGGAGCTCTGCAGCGTGTGTTGGGGAGCTCTGCGGATGCTTGAGGTTCTGCAGCTGGAGTGTGCGATTTGAGGTGAGGGAGTAAGATATCCAACAGGAGAAGAAACCTCCTATGGAGTCCATCCCTAAGGCCTCTTTCTCACGAGCGTGACGGATTGGCTCCGGATGCGTTCAGGGTGCATTCAGTGGAACTTGCACCATTTTGCGAGCAAGTTCAGTCAGTTTTGTCTGCGATTGCATTCAGCTCAGCTTTTTCCGCGCGGGTGCAATGCGTTTTGATGTGTTTTTCACGCGCATGATATAAAAATGAAGGTTTACAAACGACATTTCCTAGCAATCATCAGTAAAAAATGCATCGCATCCGCACTTGCTTGCGGATGCAATGCGTTTTTCACTGAAGCTCCATTCACTTCTATGAGGCCAGAGCTGCGTGAAAAACACAGAATATAGAACATGCTGCGTTTTTCATGCAGCGCAAAACAACGCTCATGTACACAGACCCATAGAAATGAATAGGTCAGGATTCAGTGCGGGTGCAATGCGTTCACGTCACGCATTGCATCCGCGCGGAAAACTCGCTCGTGTGAAAGGGGCCTAACAGACTGCTTGTGCAGGAGGAGATAAGCAGCGTCTGTAGCGCCTCTCATCGCTGTATAATCCTCACAATGTGATGTCTGCACAGATATTACTTAGACATTGCAGCAGAATTTATCCTGATCCAGATAATTCGGTAAGAAGGCCCTGTCGTAGGACGGCGCTGATAATCCTGGTAGATCATTGATTACCAGGATAAAAATAACTCCTGATTCTTTTGTTCTTCAGACCTGAAGAAGACGCTGGCAGTTCTTCTGGATAATATCTTGCAGCGTATCGGGAAGTTGGAGTCTAAAGTAGATACGCTGGTGATGAACGGTACTGGATCCAACTCTACCAATGGTACCACGACGTCCATACCCAGTATTGCTGCTGCCGAAAAAGTAAATGTTGCAGGTAGGTGGAGCATCCGTTTTCTGTCTGAGTCATGCACACGACATATGCAGTCCATGTGCCGTCCGCATTTTTTTTTTCTTGCAGACCTGTTGTTTGCAATTGGCCTGTGGCCTCCATTCTGCCGACTTGTAGATATGTTAAGCGCATGGCGGATCCGTGTGCTTTCCGCATCTCCAGTTCCACAGACAGGTAGAACATGTCCAATACTTGTCTGCAAAATCTGGTCCCATTTGAAGTCAATGGGTCCGCAAAAAGTGGATGCAACGCAAGCCATGTCCGTATTTTGCGCATGCATGATTTGCAGACTGCAAAAAAGTCATGTCGGGGGCTTAATAGTGCGGTGGTCAAGCTCTGGCCTTAAAGGGATTCTCCAGCTTTACAAAACACGTCCTTTTTTTTTTTTTTCTTGCCTGAGTTCGGGATCATCAGTAGGGTTTAGGAAAACCTGAAGGCATCCATCTTATCTCCCCATCCTCCTTCCTGATGGAAAGCTGGCCATAAACGTTGGGAAATTCACGTATCCTCCGGATAATTGGGCTCCATCAGGCATGTTGGCTTCATTATCCCTGGTCCTTGGTTTCCCTGAGAGTTGAGTGGCCCCAATCCTTGTGGTAGGCTGAACCTGGTCATTCTGGAAGGTGGTAGCCTCTGACTCTCAGATTGGGCTTTGGATCCTGTGATGTTGATCTCATCTGAAGCTTGTCTGGAAGTTGAACTACTTCCTTATTCTGCATGCTCCGGCCATTACAATGACTGCTCACTCTTCCATATGAATAGCTCTAAATGCCGTAAGCCCTGATCTGATGTGCTGCCGGTATCCGTTCAGGTTCCTATGATGGCATCAGGTGCATGTATGCTATGTTTGACTGTATATGCAGTAGAAGGCCTGTGTAGTGGCAGAAGCGTGCTCGCTGCTGCTCGAAGGAAAATCCTCTAGCCTCCAACCCGAAGGCCTCTTTCACACGGAAGATGCACGATTTTTCCGCGCGAGTGCAAACTGTTTTAATGCGTTTTGCACGCGTGTAAGAAAAATCGGCATGTTTGGTACCCGAACCTCATCACTGAAGTTCGAGTTTGGGTTAGGTGTTATGTCGATTTTATTATTTTGCATTATAACATGGTTATAAGGGAAAATAATAGCATTCTTTAATACAGAATGCTTCGTAAAAGGACAATTGAGGGTTAAAAATAAAAAAAGTAACTCCCCTCCTCCATTTGATCGCGTAGGCGCCGGTCTCCTGTTCTCTCCTCAGCTGTGGGTAAAGGACCTGTGGTGATGTCACTGAGCTCATCACATGATCCATCACCACAAGTCCTTTACCCACAGCTGAAGAGAGAACAGGAGACCGGCACCTACGCGATCAATTGGAGGAGGTGAGTTAAATTTTATTTTTATTTTTTAACTCTCAATTGTCCTTTTACTAAGCATTCTCTATTAAAGAATTCTATTTTCCCTTATAACCATATTATAAGGGAAAATAATAGATTGGGTCCCGATCGTCTCCTAGCAACCATGCGTGAAAATCGCACCGCATCCGCACTTGCTTGCGGATGCTCGCGATTTTCCCGCAGCCCCATTCACTTCTATGGGGCCTGCGTTGTGTGAAAAACGTAGAATATAGAGCTTGCTGGGATTTTCGCGCAACGCTGAAGTAATATGAGAAAATCACTGCTCATGTGCATAGCCCCATTGAAGTGAATGGGTCCGGATTCAGTGCGGGTGCTATGCGTTCACCTCACGCATTGCACCCGTACGGAAAACTGGCCCGTGTGAAAGGGGCCTAAGGCTTACAAACTTCAAACCAGAGCTGTGATCAAGAAAACCAGCGATTATCATGGGATCCTCAGCCCGTAGCGTCCTGGTCTGAAGGCTGCAGGTCTTGTCACAGGATGACTGTAGTGGGCATGCTCCTCCATTACATAGGCTTTTCTGTAAGAGCTTCTGAAATTAGCAGAAATCTCCATTTGCACGGTTTCTGGCTGCTTAGACCACACAACTAGGGGTCGGAAAGCAGGAAAATTGTCCATGCGAGCAGAGGATTTTATCCTCCTTGTTCAGCATTCGGTTTGAAGTCACGACCCCCCGCCCGGTCTGTCGGCCTCAGTGAACATGTACAGAAGATCTGTACAGCAGCGAGATAAAAGGACGGTATTTCTGCAGGTAGTTTACAGCACAGACCCTGAAATGTAAGAATGTTGGATTTCCACCAAGGGTCCTGGTGGCGGAATGAATCCTCTATCTGCCGGGCTCATCTTACCCGTATTCAGGGGCACTTGGCACAGGTCAGGGTCCCGGATTGTGTGTCTGTCGTTGGTTTGTTGAGAACAAATGGACTTGGGCAAAGACTTGAAATGTGCGGCGATAATCTCTTATCAATGTGCTTATTATGTCTGCTAATTTTTGGTGTGTATGGAGCAGAGTACGAGCCAGGTCCGCGCAGGCACTTTCTCACAAAGAACATGGAAGGTATAATCAGAAGGGTTACCTAAAGCCTGTCACGGTCCACCACATAGAGGCCCATCGAATAGTAGTCACTGCATGTACATTACTTGTCTGTACTGCAGAGCTGCACTCACTATTCTGCTGGTGGAGTCACTGTGTACATACATTACATTACTTATCCTGTACTGATCCTGAGTTACATCCTGTATTATACTCCAGAGCTGCACTCACTATTCTGCTGGTGCAGTCACTGTGTATATACATTACATTACTTATCCTGTACTGATCCTGAGTTACATCCTGTATTATACCCCAGAGCTGCACTCACTATTCTGCTGGTGGAGGCACTGTGCACATACATTACATTACTTATCCTGTACTGATCCTGAGTTACATCCTGTATTACACTCCAGAGCTGCACTCACTATTCTGCTGGTGCAGTCACTGTGTACATACATTACTTATCCTGCACTGATCCTGAGTTACATCCTGTATTATACTCCAGAGCTGCACTCACTATTCTGCTGGTGGAGTCACTGTGTACATACATTACTTATCCTGTACTGATCCTGAGTTACATCCTGTATTATACTCCAGAGCTGCACTCACTATTCTGCTGGTGCAGTCACTGTGTACATACATTACATTACTTATCCTGTACTGATCCTGAGTTACATCCTGTATTATACTCCAGAGCTGCAATCACTATTCTGCTGATGCAGTCACTGTGTACATTACATTACTTATCCTGTACTGATCCTGAGTTACATCCTGTATTATACACTCCCCCAAAAGCATCAGATTGCAGCTCTAAGCTCAAGTGGTCATTCCGCCAGGACTCGGGCATTAGTGAAGCAATGTTTTTCATTTCTGCATCGGTGCTGATTACTGTTGTTTGTGGATTAGTCCATGTGTCACACCAGTAACTTGTGCTCCAGAAAAGAATGAGGAACATTAGGTTTCGTCTGAGATAGAAGACGCCATGTACGTGTATGAACCTCACTGACACATCGGGTCTTATTTGGTAATTTACTGTCATTGAGACTGCACCCTCTGCAAGAGCAGTATTATAGCAGTTATATTCTTATACATAGGAGCAGTATTATAGTAGCTATATTCTTGTACATAGGAGCAGTATTATAGTAGTTATATTCTTGTACATAGGAGCAGTATTATAGTAGTTATGTTCTTGTACATAGGAGCAGTATTATAGTAGTTATATTCTTGTACATAGGAGCAGTATTATAGTAGTTATATTCTTGTACATAGGAGCAGTATTATAGTAGTTATATTCTTGTACATAGGAGGCAGTATTATAGCAGTTATAATATTTTACATAGGAGCAGTATTATAGTAGTTATATTATTGTACATAGGAGCAGTATTATAGTAGTTATATTCCTGTACATAGGAGCAGTATTATAGTAGTTATATTCTTGTACATAGGAGGCAGTATTATAGTAGTTATATTATTGTACATAGGAGCAGTATTATAGTAGTTATTTTATTGTACATAGGAGCAGTATTATAGTAGTTATATTCTTGTACATAGGAGCAGTATTATAGCAGTTATATTCTTATACATAGGAGCAGTATTATAGTAGTTATATTCTTGTACATAGGAGCAGTATTATAGCAGTTATATTATTGTACATAGGAGGCAGTATTATAGTAATTATATTCTTGTACATAGGAGCAGAATTATAGTAGTTATATTCTTTTACATAGGAGCAGTATTATAGTAGTTATATTCTTGTATATAGGAGGCAGTATTATAGTAGTGATATTCTTGTACATAGGAGCAGTATTATAGTAGTTATATCCTTTTACATAGGAGCAGTATTATAGTAGTTATATTCTTGTACATAGGAGCAGTATTATAGTGGTTATATCCTTTTACATAGGAGCAGTATTATAGTAGTTATATTCTTGTACATAGGAGCAGTATTATAGCAGTTATATTCTTGTACATAGGAGCAGTATTATAGTCGTTATATTCTTGTACATAGGAGCAGTATTATAGTAGTTATATTCTTGTACATAGGAGGCAGTATTATAGTAGTTATATTCTTGTACATAGGAGGCAGTATTATAGTAGTTATATTCTTGTACAAAGGAGCAGTATTATAGTAGTTATATTCTTGTACATAGGAGCAGTAGTATATTAGTTATATTCTTGTACATAGGTGGCAGTATTATAGTAGCTATATTCTTGTACATAGGAGCAGTATTATAGTAGTTATATTCTTATACATAGGAGCAGTATTATAACAGTTATATTCCTGTACATAGGAGCAGTATTATAGTAGTTATATTCTTGTATATAGGAGCAGTAGTATATTAGTTATATTCTTGTACATAGGTGGCAGTATTATAGTAGCTATATTCTTGTACATAGGAGCAGTATTATAGTAGTTATATTCTTGTACATAGGAGGCAGTATTATAGTAGTTATATTCTTGTACATAGGAGCAGTAGTATAGTAGTTATATTCTTGTACATAGGAGGCAGTATTATAGTAGTTATATTCTTGTACATAGGAGGCAGTATAGTAGTATAGGCTGTGGGGATTCGCTCTGGTAGGCAGGGTAAGCGGTCGCAGAACAGAGGCACCAAAAACAAAACTTGATCCAACTGCAGTGCAGTGTTATTCACACAAGCGGGTATTAACGGTTAACAGTTCAGTAATCAACTTCACCTTAGTTGACAAAGTCCAGGTGTTCATTCACACCATGCTGCAGTTTTGTCCATACAGAGTCCAAATCCCGGCATTAGGCGACCTGTTTTCCCCAAACCAGTCGCAAGCACACATCTAAGCACAGGTTCTCCTCCTGCTGCCGTCCAGCCGGCTTTTAAGACGGGCAGGTGTCGGCAAAACCTGGACCGGCACCTAAGATCCAGTCCGGTGCTTGACCTCACCTGGCTGTCAATTAGTCCAGCAGCGGAAAATACCTTCCCCTCCAGACCAAACCTTTTAAGGTCCCTTGCAGACGAGCGTGAGCCGATTAGGTTCGGTTGCGGATGCGTTGCGCGATTTTGCAATCAAGTACATTCAGTTTTGTTTGCGATCGCGTTCAGTTTTTATCGCCAGGGTGCAATGCGATTTATGGCGTTTTGCACGTGTGTGATAAAAAACTGTTTACAAACAACATCTTTTAGCAACCATCCGTGAAAATCACATCCGCAAGCTTGCGGATGCGATTTTCTCCCACCTATTCACTTCTATGGGGGCAAGCGCAAAAGTGATGCGTGAAAACCAATGCTCATGTACACAGACCCATTGAAATGAATGCATTCGCATCACGCATTGCACCCGCGCGGAATACTCGCTCGTGTGAAAGGGGCCTTACTGTGTCTCAAGGCATTATGGGAATGACAGCGAAATTGTGTTTTTTGGTTTTTTAATTACATTTTCAACCTTTTCCGGGACGAACTTAAATTGCAATGAAGTCTGAGCTGCAGCTTTGTGCCATATTCTTTTAGTAACGGCTGTATATAAACGTTCAAACCTACGCAAGTCCTCGCCTGCCTGGACAGCGGAGTATCTGATGCGGAGCAAATTGATGTTTTCAGATGTGAAGACGTGAATTGGGTGTATCAAAAGATCACCCGTACAATAAAACCATTGTCTCGTTTGGGTTAATGTTGCTCAACTGATCCCCTGGGGCAAGTGATGACGGCGTTTGATCAGGTCTCCCGGGATTAGTCATGTGAATAAAAGCCTGGTGTTCCAGCACTGACTTCCGTTGGTTGAAGGCCATCTAGACTCGAAGTGCAGCCGCTCATACGTATAATGGGTTTTAATGGAACGGAAAGCAGATAAGTGTGTTAAGGTGGACGCAGTATTCTCCTAGTTTTGAGATTTTATGTGATTTGCAGATTTTTTTTCTTTTCTTCTAGCAGGCTACAGCATCCGAAAAATGTAGAGCCAGTAAGTGTACATCCGTGACTTTACGTAGAGCAGGGGTAGGCAACCTCCAGGACTCCAGCTGTTGTGAAACTACAACTCCCAGCAGGCATTTTTGCTCTGCTTCTCTCAGAGAAATGAATGGAGCATGCTGGGAATTGCAGTTTCGAAGCAGCTGGAGTGCGGAAGGTTGCTGACCCCTGACATTCTGTTTAAAGGGGTTGGGCTTCGTTCACATCCGCCTTCAGCCTTTCCGTTTTCTTTCTCCATTATAGGAGCAGGAGAACAGAAAGGCCGGATTAGGCACATAACTGAGCCGAACGGAACCCAAGGACCCCGTAGACTATAATGGGGTCCGTTAGGTTTCCGCTCAGAAGATTATTTTGGAGTGGAGACAAAAGTAGTGCGTGCAGGACTTTTGACTCCGCTTCAGAAATCTTCCTCTGAGCGGAAACGTAACGGGCCCCATTATAGTCTATGGAGTCCTTGGGCTCTGTTCGGCTCAGTTATGTTCTGAATCCGTCTTTTCCGTTCTCCTCCTATACGGACCAGGAGAATGAAAAGGCTGAACGGTGATGTGAACAAAGCCTTATCCGTGATTGATGTAAAATGTTAAACTCTGACATCGTATAGTACATGACAATCTTGAATAAATCTAACATCAGTCCTGTACCTCGCATGGATATTGCCCTAATTGGTCGGGAAGCTGGCAGCTCACAGGAAGTGTCCTCTCTGCTGCACCTCTCTCCCTATCACAGCTCAGGGGGGTGGGTGCTTTCTGCTGCACCTCTCTCCCTATCACAGCTCAGGGGGGTGGGTGCTTTCTGCTGCACCTCTCTCCCTATCACAGCTCAGGGGTTGGATGCTTTCTGCTACACATCTCTCACTATCACAGCTCAGGGGGTGGGTGCTTTTTTGCTGCACCTCTCTTCCTATTGCAGCTCAGGGGGTGGATGCTTTCTGCTACACATCTCTCCCTATCACAGCTCAGTAGGTGTGTGCTTTCTGCTGCACCTCTCTCCCTATCACAGCTCAGTAGGTGTGTGCTTTCTGCTGCACCTCTCTCCCTATCACAGCTCAGGGGGTGGGTGCTTTCTGCTGCACCTCTCTCCCTATCACAGCTCAGGGGGTGGGTGTTTTCTGCTGCACACCTCTCCCTATCACAGCTCAGGGGGTGGGTGCTTTCTGCTGCACCTCTCTCCCTATTGCCGCTCAGAGGGTGGGTGCTTTCTGCTACAGCTCTGCCCCTATACTGTCACGGTTTCTAACAGAATATATGGCTGGTGGCCGTTGAAGCACATGCGTCCACCTCAGTAAGGTGGACAGAGAAATAGGGGGAAGAACAAACATCAGGTGGCGCTCTACAGCGCATCGGATCCAGCTGCTGGCCACCGATGACACCTGGCAGACCCCATTGACTATAACGGGGTCTGTCGGATTTCGGTTTTAGTTTCCATTATTCTGACCAACAAAATAGTTTACCATTCAACAAGCAGTGGACCCACCAGAGCTTGAAGCCACCAGGGAAGTCCAAACTTTTCAGTTAGATTTTTATTTTATTTTAATTTTTTTTTCTTTCCAGAAATATTTTGGCTTTGTCTCATTTTCCATGGTTATCCCACGGCGCCGCTGATCTTATTTGTACGCATCTTAAAGATGCTCTTAAAATGGGCACCTTTCATCGAGAACCTTGTTTACGCCATCTATGTGTGAGCTTGTTTTTGTCCCCGGAGGGGGGGCGGCTGGGTTTGACACTGGGCGAGCTCCAGAGCCTTCCCGTAGTATCGGCCGTTGGATCAATAGGGCATCTGTTCTTCCTCTGGAACGTCGTGCTTTGCAGGATGGAAAACACTTATGAATGGACAGATAAGGAACCGGAGCCTAACAAAACATTGCGCCGACTTCTAGTTCTAGTACTTCAAGTCGTTGGTAGTTTCTACAAGTCGTAAGACCCCCATAGAGGGAGATTTTATGGGAGAAATGACTGCAGCTCGTTGCGTCGCTCTGGATGTTTTTATCTAGAACATTTTGTGATGCTGCAGATTCCGAAATTCGCCTTTTATTTAATATTTCCAAGCCAGTGAACAGAGGAAGATGCTGTCATATCCAGTTACTTCTGTGAAAGATGGAGCGGGGGTCCGGACCGCTGCTTTGTGGCTTTTAAGGAAATGATGCACAATGCTTTGCTAGGGTTGGTTATCGCCTATCATCCAAAGAACTAATATGGGGCCCCTAGTAGGGTTGGGCGATATCAAAAATATTGCCACGATAACGCTATTAAGAAATTTATCGCGATAATGATATATATCACGATAAATGCCCATTTAGAAGAAAAAAACACTTGGAGACATTATACTGTATGGGGCAGCTACAAGGAGACGTAATACTGTATGGGGGCAGCCACAAGGAGACGTAATACTGTATGGGGCAGCTACAAGGAGACGTAATACTGTATGGGGCAGCTACAAGGAGACGTAATACTGTATGGGGCAGCTACAAGGAGACGTAATACTGTATGGGGCAGCCACAAGGAGACGTAATACTGTATGGGGCAGCCACAAGGAGACGTAATACTGTATGGGGCAGCCACAAGGAGACGTAATACTGTATGGGGCAGCCACAAGGAGACGTAATACTGTATGGGGCAGCCACAAGGAGACGTAATACTGTATGGGGCAGCCACAAGGAGACGTAGTACTGTATGGGGCAGCCACAAGGAGACGTAGTACTGTATGGGGCAGCCACAAGGAGACGTTATACTGTATGGGGCAGCCACAAGGAGACGTAATACTGTATGGGGCAGCCACAAGGAGACGTAATACTGTATGGGGCAGCCACAAGGAGACGTAGTACTGTATGGGGCAGCCACAAGGAGACGTTGTACTGTATGGGGCAGCCACAAGGAGACGTTGTACTGTATGGGGCAGCCACAAGGAGACGTTATACTGTATAGGGCAGCCACAAGGAGATGTTATACTGTATGGGGGCAGCTACAAGGAGATGTTATACTGTATGGGGGCAGCTACAAGGAGATGTTATACTGTTTGGGGGCAGCTACAAGGAGATGTTATACTGTATGGGGCAGCTACAAGGAGATGTTATACTGTATGGGGGCAGCCACAAGGAGACGTTATACTGTATGGGGGCAGCGGCAGCTACAAGGAGACGTTATACTGTATGGGGGCAGCGGCAGCTACAAGGAGACGTTACACTGTATGGGGGCAGCGGCAGCTACAAGGAGACGTTACACTGTATGGGGGCAGCGGCAGCCACAAGGAGACGTTATACTGTATGGGGTATGGGGGCAGCGGCAGCCACAAGGTGACATTATACTGTAAGGGGGCAGCCAGTTGCCAGCCACCACACAAGGAGACATTATGGGGCCACAAGGAGGAGACATTATACTGTGCCTCTCTAAGTCACTCTTAGGCTACGTTCACACGACGACAATTGTCGCGCGACAATTTTGGAACCACTACACTGCAACATTTGTAGCGCGACATTGATGTCACATTAATGTCGCGCGACAATTTTTATAATTGGAGTCTATGGTGGTGTCGCACGTGCAACATGCAACATGTTGCGACTGCGACACAACAGTCGCAAAAAATCCATCCCGGATGGATTTTTGCCGACTGTCGTGTCGCAGTCGCAGCATGTCGCACTGCGACACCATAGACTCCCATTATAAAAATTGTCGCGCGACAATAGTGCGACTTTTTGTCGCGCGACAATTGTCGTCGTCTGAACATACCCTTATTCCCTTTTATTCCCTAATGCTCTCCCTCCCCTCCCTACTGGTGATGCTCAGGAAGGGAAGGCAGCACAGCAGCAGGGCACAAGAAAACATTTCATTAACCCCTTCCCTTCCAAATCCATCCACAGGACCACATCCAATCCACCTAGTACAATACTTTTACAATTTATATCGCAATATCGCTGTTTTCTAATATCGCGGTATATCGTAGCTACCGGTTTATTGCCCAACCCTAGCCCCTAGTCCTGCCCAATGGTGGTCAGGAGGAATTTGTGTGGACTGGTTCAGAATAACTGGGAACCCGCGACCCCCATATTAGAGTGAGGGCCCCTAACTATCGTACAATGGTTTGTATGGCAGTACGGTGGCGCAGTGGTCAGCGCTGGGGTCCTGGGTTCGTATCCGACCAAGGAGAACATCTGCATGGAGTTTGTAGGTTCTCCCCGTGTTTGCGTGGATTTCCTCCGGGTTCTTCAGACATACTGATAGGGAACTTAGACTGTGAGCCCCCATTAGGACAGTGAGTGATGGTGATGTCTGTGCTGTGGGATCTGGAATTTCACTTTTTTTTTCACTTTCAAACTCTCTGCTTGCTGTCAGGGAATAAAATACTTATTACATCATTTATAAAATACCTAATGCTGTTCACATATCTTTCTGATTCTGTTACAATGTATCAGTCTGGAGTGATGAAAGGTTATTCCCATGTTCTAAAGTGGTGATCTATCTCTGACGTGATCCCTTTATGATCGGTGGAGCACTGATCTCTGGGACCTCCACCGATCCTGAGAACGAAGGCGGAGGCTACTCTGGTTTATCGCTGCGACCCCCTTCTAATTTTACCCTTGGCAGCAGTGTCCCTGCCATGTAATGGGACCACACTGTAATTCTCTGTGGAGGGGGAAGCTTAGGAGGAGACGAAGCTCCGCACCAGCGCTGCATCCCCTTCATTTGCAGGATTGGTGGACGTTTCAGAGGTCAGATCCCCACTGATCGTAAAGTGATTCCATACCTTACTATTACGACATGGGCATACCCCTATAAGGGAGTTGCCTCAATCAACTGCCCCAGTGGTTGACCATTTAAAGCGGCTCTGTCACTGTTTATTCATATGTAAATTAGGAATTGGAGCACCAGGAGGCTGGGCTGAGTCCTTTGAGCACTGCTTTGTAACACCCCTGTGCGGAGGGTAGAGCTGTGGGGACCCCCTATCACATGCAGCCTTCTCAACTACATACTCATTGGTGGACAGGTCGCTGCACTATGTCATGCAAGTCATCTCTGAAATACTCTGTGCTGCTGGGATACTAATCTGCCTGCTATTTGGTCTTCCATCCCTCTCCTCATACTACTGCTGTCCTATGCAGCTCCTGTTACTGAAATAATCATGGGCTCACTACTCTCCTGGAATACTCTGTGCTGCTGTGAGTCCTATCTTATTCTCAGTATGTCTGATACTATGTAATATAATAGACCTTGTTCCATAGGAGGATCCTCTCAACCCCTCATCCTACATATATTGGACACCCTGGCAATACCGCTTTTTACTTCGCTTTTTGTAATTACTTGTACGTAACGTGTAAATTCTGTTAAATTTGACCCCTGACATTTTTTTTACCCCACAGATCTGATTAATGGAGCCCAAGAGCAGTGTGAATTGCCTCCCATGGATGGCTACCCTCACTGTGAGGGTAAAGTAAAGGTACGTTTCATATTTTAGTCTTTGGTGACATCACATTTCTTCTCCGGTGCAGCGTATAGAGCATACCCCGATGTTCCATCCTTTTATACTGCACTGCTATAGCTGCAGAGTTCTCTCTCTCCCCTCCGTGCACTCATCGCTGTGATCAGTGCACCGAGGAAACGGGAAGCTTGATTCACTGTTCAGCCTTCAAGTACAGCCAGGACCAAGCGGTGAGACACCAGCAGACACCAGTATGGATTAACCCCTATACTATCCTAGACTACTAGGGATTTTAAAATGAATGTTAAAATCCCTGGTGGTCTATTAGTAAAAAAAGGGGTTTGTTTTCAAAGGCCATTGTAGTCTAGAGGGATCTTAAAATTACCTGCCCTAAACCACCTATGATTTTTAAATTTAAGCCTTTCGATACCCTAGACCACCAGGGATATAGGCATTATCCTCTTCCCCACCTTCGTGGGTGGGGAAATTAACCTGATCGCTGACTCCTAGGAGTACAAACATTAACTAGTTTCAGTACCCTGGACCACAAGCAGTAGTTTCATCAACCCTTTCTCTGCCACAGAACACCAGGGATGCTGTCATTAATAGAGTTGAGCGAACTTCTGTTTTAAGTTCGGCTTCCAAAGTTCGGGTTATCCAAGCATCCCGTTATGGATTCCGCTACCACGGACCATAACGGCATTTGGAACACGGGGTGAAGGACCTGGGGTGATGTCACCGTCATGTGATCAGTGCAGGGGGCGTGGCTCCATACTGGATTGGACAAGAGGTCGTAGGCTACCACCTTTTATCTAATCCAGTACTGAGCCACGCCCCCTGCACTGATCACATGACAGTGACGTCACCCCAGGTCCTCCGTGTTGTCCAAGGTTCGGGTTCATTGAAGAATCCCCTTATGGATTCCAAATGCCGTTATGGTCCGTGGTAGCGGAATCCATAACAGGATGCTACGATAACCCCAACCCGAACTTTGGACGCTGAACTTAAAACAGAAGTTCGCTCAACTCTAGTCATTAACCCTTTTCAGCCCTAGCATACCAGGAATGCCGATTAAAACCACCATCTTTGCCCTAGACTTAATGAATTCTGGCATTAACCCCTTCTCTGTTGCAGACCACTAGGGGTACAGACATTAACCCCTCCACTGCCCTAGAGCTCTGGGATGTTGCCATTGACTACCTAGTTAATTGCGGCTAATTATTTGGCGCTATACAGCCAACATTTTTAAACTGAAATCGGGCATTTGTAAGCTCTGCCCTATTTAACAAGACTTCCTACCTCGAAATCACCCGGAAACCCCTTTTTCCGTTTTTAGTACCAACTTGCCTAATTTGCCCCTTTTGCTGTCTAATGCAGGAAAATATCTCCCCATTCTTTAGCATTGCTGAATCTGTCTTGTGGACTGACCCTGTGTCTGTGCTTTCCCCCCCCCCCCCGCAGTGGATGAAGGACATGTGGCGTTCTGACGTATGCTACTCCAATTACGGCGTTGACGGCTCCACCTGCTCATATTTTATTTACCTCAGTGAGGTAAGTGCGCTCAGGTTACTCTCCCTGCCTCTTCCATTAGGAGTTGCGTTAGGAATTCTTATCCTCCTATTCGGATTTTCCTCTGGTGTCGTGTTCTCAGGTGATTTGCTGCCGTGCAGGTTTTCTAAGACAGTCCTGCATCTGACCAGGGGAATTTGTCGTCAGAATATCTCAGTAGTGCAGCCTCAGGCTTTGGGCCTGAAAGTTCAAGCGATGTATAGTTGTGCGTAGTAAGATATTCAAACTGTCTTCACATTTTTAATGCGCTTCAGAGGGCCATTAGTAGTTTAATTCTGTTAGGGCTCCTTTAAGAATTCCTGTTTATTATCCACACAGACCCTTAAAGGGTTTGTCTAATCACAGACTATGGTGGCATATCGCTAGGATATTCCCCCATTCTCTTATAAGTGTGGGTCCCGGAGCCCCTAAAGTATGGTGGAGGGCGCACTGCGCATGCGCAGCCACCCTCCATTAATTTTCTATGGGGCCGCCGTCAGGCCCATAGAAGTGAATAGGAGCAGTGGTAGCTCACACGCGGTGTGCTCCTATTCACTTCTATAAGGAGCGCTTGGTGGTGGCCGGACCAGAGTCCTCCAGCCACCACTTTGCGGGGCTCCGTTCCAGCGATGGGACCTCCTAGTGATATGACCCCATTGCCGGTGACGAGGCAACCGCTTTAAAGGGTATGTCCACTAAACGTTTCTCCTCGAATACTTCCAGAATGAAAAATGAACCAACTTTGCAAATAGTCTTGATTGAAAAAATCTCCGTTTTGTGTACACAGCTCAAATGCAGTCCTGTGTAGTCTGATCCTGCAGTCGTCCTCCCTTCGTTATAGTAGAGTTTATAATCTGCACAGACCCTTAAAGGGTTTGTCCACTAAACACATTTGTGATTATTCCTCCAATTCTTCCAAAATGACGCTGAAACTGTGGGTCTGAGTGGGTAACGCCTTCCCCGAAAACACTCCTGACCTCGGTCGTATTTATCAGTGCCAGTTTCCCTTGATAAAAAGCCTGCCCTCCCCAACCAGAAGAGGGATCACTTGGTATCTCACTGCTACAGGCAGGAAATATATCTTCCCTTGGCACCCTGCGGATAGGTCATCAGTGTGTAAATCCCGGAGAACCCCTTTAATTCCTGTTGTGTAGCTCCTGATGAGACACCGTTGAAACGCGTGGAGCGTACACTTAGCTCCGTTTAGCAAATTTACACACATGTAAATTAGGTTGAGGCTTCTATTTTTGGAGAGCAGACCAGCAAGCTCTAGCAGGGGTGCCGGAATCTCAATCCTCTCCTGCGCGTACTGGCCTGAACCGGACTAGCATTTGGGACACGAGTGCTGGGCGCTGCGGGAGTCGGCAGCAGCACGATATTGGACACTGGGAGTAGCACATGGGGCAGGGTTGGGTATATGGTTTGCCCCCACACAGACTGGATGATACAATGTAACTATTCTGGGCTAAGTGAAACAAACACCAGCAACTTGGTAACATTTCCACTGAGGGAACAGTGTCCGTAATATCCACGAGGGCGCGTTTTTTTTAGTCAAATAACATGGTGACTGTGTACAGTATAGGGCAGTATACAGCGCAGCAGTCACAGCTTGCCTGTGTATACAGCGTGATGCAGGGCTATAGCCCACACTGCTAGTTTTATATTTGAATAAACTATATTTATGTTCATTATTTTATTTTTTTTCGCCCTCAGTAGTGAGTTATCGGCGCCAACCCTTTCAAAATGCAGGCACGACCACGGGTCCCATTCCTGGCACCCCTGGCAATCTGCAGGTTTTGTCAGGGGAAAGCCGCTCATTTTCCCGTCTGCTGCAGGGATGATGTAGTACTTGGGCATCCATTCTTAGCGGCTGTAGTCCACCCAAATTGGAGGCACCGTCATTGTGAGATTGGGTGGGCAGAGATTGTTGTCTCATGAGACAACCCCTTTAAATTTGACTCGCAAGAGGGACATATTTAGGCCCAGTTTTCGCTAAAATTAAGACTCCCGTTTTTAACTGAAGCAATGGCAGAGTGAAGCCAGTAAAGACCTTTCTTTAGCAATGCGATCGCATCTCTGTGCAAAGATTTCAGCGTGGTATCTGGCGGGGTGTGGAGGGAACAGAGGAAGCAGATTGCCTGTCCCGCTGCGTGCAGATGGCACTAAGAAGAAGGTGAAGAGACTCTTGGGGAGAAGAGGCTGAAAGACAGGACGTGACTCTTGTGTCAGAACGCAAAGTGCAAAATCGGATGCAAAAAAACTATTTCAGATTTCTGGGGGGAAAAAATTTACACTGTGTGCGTTTGCTAATTTATGTAACCCTGAATACTCCATTTTTTTTTTTTTTTTTTGTTCTTGCCTTTTGTCTTGAAACTGAGGATTCCTTGTCTGACGGGAAGGAACATTACTGTATATAGAGAGTCTCTTGGACAACAAATTATAATACTTTCTGTGACTACTTCATTTCATATCGCTACATGTGCCGAAACGGTGGTCACCCAGACCGGAAGTTGAGTGGTTACTGTGCGGTGTGAGCTCACATGTCTACATTTGTCTCTGTCTTGGCAGCGTTTAGCTTTATAGAACCTTTAGGTCATTAGAATGGTAATGTACGCAGCCATATGCGCCTGTCAGGTATGGCTCATGACTCCCCCCTTTAAAATATAGTTTGGGCTTTAATCCCCCCTCAAAAGAATTCCTTTTCGTTGCGAAACATGAAGATCCTAAATTCTTCCCTATTAAATCTATAGCAGGAGACAAATGACCTTTAATATTTAATATTTGTCAAGTTCATGTTTTCTAATCTCCATCCTCAATCATTTCAGGTCGAAAATTGGTGTCCTCGCCTGCCGTGGAGAGATGTTAACCACAAAGAGGAAACGGATAAAAGGACAATGGTAAAACTACTCATAACTCTCATTATTGACTCAACGGCGTGCCCGTACAACGTCAATAGTTAGAGAGTTACGGCCTAGGGAAGGCAGCCAAGTAGCAGCCATCGCTTTTTCCAGGAATATCTGATGGTAGATTTAATCAACGCATTTTAAATGGTGATAATGATTGGATCTTGCCCTTAGCTGAGATTTTCCAGATAAAATAAAAGCACCAGTCAGATGAAAATTCCCATTGTGGTCATTTGTAGGACTTTACACCAAGGTTTATTTAAAGGCAATGGACATCTTTGCTATGAGAAAATTATTTTATATATGTTCAATTTTGTTAACTTGCACTAACCACTAAGTTTCAGGCTGCAATCTTCATTCCGTTATTTATTTTGAGACCCCCCCCCCCCCTCTTTCCCAACATTCAGTTTGAACTCTGTTCCTAGTTTCAGACTGGATGTGCCTCGCCCAATATTACTTGCTCTATCTGTGTGTCCAGAATGCTTCTGTCTTTCCTAGCTCTCTTGTATCGGCACACTTTCATTCTGTGGTGGGTGGTCCCCTCTCTGTGGCCTGATGCACAGTCTGTCCTTCACGCTCCCTCCTTTGTGCTTTCCGCTCTATCTACAGTCTGTGTGTGCTGCACTCCTTGGATGGCTTTCATCTCTCCACTCTCTGATCTGCCTTGTATAACTTCCTCCTCCTTCCCCCTCCTGCTATCTCTTACACTGAGAAAAGGGAGATGGGGAGCAGGGAGCCGACACAGCCAGTTGCAGTGCTGTGTTTGATTTGTGTCAGAAGTAGCAGGGCTACCAGCTATATGGAGGACTTAGGCCTCTTTCACACTTTCAGGTTACTATGGCAGCCAGGACGCTATTACAGTCTTGGTTGCCATAGTAAGAGCGGGGAGCGGTATACTTACAGTCCGTGCGGCTCCCAGGGCGCTCCTGAATGACGTCGGAGCGCCCCATGCCCATGGATCACGTGATCCATGCGTGTAGGGCACCCTGACTTCACTCTGGAGCGCCCCGGGAGCCGCACGGATGGTAAGTATACTGCTCCCCACTACATTTTACCATGGCAACCAGGACTTTAGCATCCTGGCTGCCATGGTAACAATTGAGAAAAAGCTAAACGTCGGATCCGGCGATGTGCCGAAACGACGTTTAGCTTAAGGCCGGATCCGGATTAATGCACTTCAATGGGCATTAATTCCAGATCCGGCGTTACGGCATGTCTTCCGGATTTTTGGACGGAGACAAATCCGCAGCATGCTGCGCTTTTGTCAACGTCCACAAAACGTTCACATACTGAACGGAAGACGTCCTGATGCATCCTGAATGGATTTCTCTCCATTCAGGATGCATTAGGATAATCCTGATCAGTAGCTTTCCGTCCTAGAGACCCGAGGACGCAACTCTAGGACGGAAAGCAAAAACGCTAGTGTGAAAGGGGCCTTACACAGACTCTTCAACAGCAGACATGACATATGTAATGAAGACTATTTAGAAAGTAGTGGGTTTTTCTGGGTCTAAGATATTGATGACTTCCCCCACAGAATGGGTTATCTATATCACATTGGTGGAGGCGGACACCTGTCGGTCGCCCCCACCAATCACCAGTTACCTGCCTCCACAGTTTCGGGAAGTAAATGGTGTACAGAGGTGTAATGCCGTATTGTACCTCTGTACAATATGTTGTATGTAGGGGCCATTTTCAGGTAATGCAGCTCAGCTCCCAAGAATATCTTGGTCCTCGAAAACCCCTTTTAATTTTGCATTTAGGAAGCAAATAATTTAAAGTTTTCTATAGACTAAACTCCGCAAAATATCTGTCCTTTCGACTTGCGAATCTCAGACCGACCTATGCAAAATTAAGGGACAAACCATGCACAATGACGTATTGCCTAGTGCAGGCTCCCAGGGATTTGAAGAGAATCTCATACTCGGGCCCTGTATTAGGTGGAAGTGAGGTGTTCCTTTTAATGACTGGGCCGTCTGCCCAGTGAACTCGCCCGTTCACCACAAACCTAGCCTATGAGGTCTTAGATGATGGATCTATGCAGGTAATCCTGAGGGTATCATCCACTAGGATGGTAAGTGTCTAAAAGTTGGGGGTGATTTAATGGTTGCCTTTTGAAGCTGCTAAGTGAGATCTAGATTCTTGATCAGGGAGGCTGAAGTCCGTCTACTGCTTTACTGATCTTTTTACTTATTGCTGGTGGACTTGTCAGAAGCATTTCCTAATTCATTGGAGTCTGGTTTAGGGAAATACCTTGAGCCACCAGTTCATGGCACCATTCGTAGTCCAGGTAATTTGGTGCCAGGTTGCAAAGTGCCTATAGAAGGGAGAACCGCGGCCACTGCTCGCGTGCCACCAGCGAAGTCAGTTGAGGCTGTTAATGGAAATAAGGTGCTCCAAGTGCTTAAGCACGGACTTGTACCCTCTGGCGCTGCTCTGTGCAGCTCACGGTCACAGTTTCTGGGTGTTGACATGAGATCTTTGTGGGTACTATAGTTCTCGAATTCATGGTTTTTCAAGTTTGGGGCATTGGCTGGTTGCCTTAGATCAGGGATGCCCAACCTGCGGCCCTCCGGCTGTTGCAAAACTGCAATTCCCAGCATGCCTGGACAGCCTACAGCTAATAGGGCATGTTGGGGGTTGTAGTTTTGCAAGAGCTGGAGGGCCGTAGGTTGGGCATCCCTGGCTTAGATGATGAACCTTGTACCACGATCTGTCCCACTTTTTTACTTGCTCAGCAGTTCATGCCGCAGAGGACGTTGCCATATTGCAGCGGCAGAGGAGAGCGTATAAACCTTGTCTTCCTTCTATTATCCTGGGGAACGCGCCGTCTTTGGCCAATAAAATGGAAAAACTCTCTGCTTTGATTCGGGCACAGAGAGTACCATGGGTGTAGTATCATGTGTTTCACTGAGTCTTGGCTGGATCTGAATATACCGGGTTCTCGTGTTCACCTGAATGGTTTTACTATGGGGGGGGCACAGCGCTCTGCCTGGGACCGCTGTATCTGTGAACAATAAGTGGTGTATCCCTGTTCATATCACAGTGTAAGATGTGATCTGTGAGCCTGACATTGAACTGTGTGTGACGGGAATGCTTCCGTATTACCTGCCAAGAGATTTCACGAAGGTGGTTGTGTGTGCAGTGTATATTCCACCCAACACCGATGCAGCCGTGACGTTAATCACACTTTAATAGGGAGAGGGCATATATTGCAGTGTCTGGGGATTTTAGTTGCGCTTCCCTCAATAGGCCTGCCACATTTAACCAGTTAAGGGTACAGGGACACTGCTCACGGCCAGGATCACAGAGTAGCAATGATCCCATAGAAATCAATGTGATTGCCGCGCAAAATCCTACACTGCTGGATTTCTTGCGCATTTGCAGTGGATCCATTCATTTCTATGGGATCACAACTTCTTTGTGATCCTGGCCAGGACCACTAAAGGGGTTGACCCATCTCATACCTAGGGGACGTATCACTGGGATATGCGCCCAGTGCCTGATAGGTGCGAGTCGTTCATCTTGCACCCGCGTCGATTTCTACAAAAAATCTATTCCCTCCGTTCATTTCTATGAGCTTGTGCAGTCTGTTCTCCTTCAGGCTCTGGGACCCAGACCCATCAGACATTGTGCTAACGATGCCCCGAATGTATGAGATGGTCCAACATCCCACGGTGAGCCGAATAATCAGAACATTGATAAAACCACGTGTCGGTGACCATATTAACTTCTGAGAGGATTCCATGATGCCTCCTAAAACTGTTCGATGCTATCCCAACAATAAATCTTGGGTTACTGGTTGTCGTAAATCTCTCCTTAATGAGACGAGGGCCATCTTTATTAGTTTTCTTATTTATGTATTATGTATTGCTCTGTGACGCTGCAATTTCCTTCGGGATTAAAACTCATCTTCTCTAAATCTTTGCTCCTTTATGACCATCCTTGGGCGGTTTGCGTAGCTGAAAATATTTATTATGGAGGAAAAGATGGCAGCCTATTAGCCCTTAACATGTCATGAGTCAGACTAGTATCAACATTGTGTTTTTTCTTTTTTTTACCAGACCGAAATCCGTACAGATTTTGACGAACTCTACAAAGTTATGTCAAGGCATGAAGAGTTTCGTTGGATGACGCTGAGAATAAAGCGGATGGACGATACCTGGATAGAAGCAATCAAATCTCTGGCAGAAAAACAAAATCTGGAGAAACGGAAAAGGAAGAAGGTATGTGGGAGCTGTCGCCGCCATCCTGGAAGTCTGGATTACTGTGAACTCCATGGTTCCTGGAGACCTTCATGGTGAAAGTTCTTGCTTAAAGGGAGTCTGTCACCAAAGTTGGACATAATAGACCGCTGACATAGCTTTGTAGCATCACTTTAGATGAATGAAACGGTACCTTTGTTGTCTTCTTCAGCGCTTGACCTGCTTCAAAAACGGACTTTTATTGATATGTAAATGAGGGCTCGCAAGTGCCCAGGGCGGAGTTAAGTTCTTTGGAGCCCAGGCTGCTCATCCTCTTTAGTTCTTATCCCCGCCCCTGTCTCTGTCTCTGCCCGCCCTTCTATTGCCTTTCTTCCTCCTCCTCTGGTAGCGAACTCCTGCGCCTGCGCTCAGCTTTGCCTCGGCGGGGCATGCGCACTGCGATGCCCACTGTGGGAACGGCATCAATGTAGCTACTGCGCATGTCCACCAGCTTACAGCTGGGTTTGCAGCGTCAGCCGGGGAATGCGCAGTAGCTACATTGATGCCGTTCCCACAGTGGGCATCGCAGTGCGCATGCCCCGCCGAGGCAAAGCTGAGCGCAGGCGCAGGAGTTCGCTACCAGAGGAGGAGGAAGAAAGGCAATAGAAGGGCGGGCAGAGACAGAGACAGGGGCGGGGATAAGAACTAAAGAGGCCGAGCAGCCTGGGCTCCAAAGAACTTAACTCCGCCCTGGGCACTTGCGAGCCCTCATTTACATATCAATAAAAGTCCGTTTTTGAAGCAGGTCAAGCGCTGAAGAAGACAACAAAGGTACCGTTTCATTCATCTAAAGTGATGCTACAAAGCTATGTCAGCGGTCTATTATGTCCAACTTTGGTGACAGACTCCCTTTAAAGGGTCTTGGAAGCTACTGGTTCTCCTTGTGGAGAGCCAATTGGTGTCTTACAGGCAATGCTTCCGGGGAAAAGCCTGCAAATGAGCTCTTCTCCAGAATATAGGCATCTCCTTTGTAAGCCAATGTCCAACCCATCAAAGTTGAACGCAGCTCCTTCAAGGTGAATCAAAGTCCAGAGCCACCCAAAGACTTGCTAGACCAGGGGTAGGGAACCTCCGGCTCTCCAGCTGCTGTGAAACTACAATTCCCAACATGCTCCATTCATTTCTATGGGAGTTCAGAGAAGAGCAGAGTAAGTATGCATGCTGGGAGTTGTAGTTTCACAACAGCTGGAGTGCCGGAGGTTGCCGACCCCTGTGCTAGACCCTTCACGGGCCACTAAAGTGACAATCTCTGTTACAGCTCACTTTCTATTAGTCCAATGGGATGTCCATAAATTATGAGCTACTCGCTTCTCCAAGCCTAATTTTGAATGTTTTTTTAAAAACTTTCCTAAAGGGGTCATGTTTCTGACTTTCGACTCTCCCTATCTTCGGATGGGTTGCAGTGTGCACTACCTATGGTCACATTGTCAGGTCTCGTGTCGTGTCAGACCGGATATCGGTGTTTTTTTTCCTTTTCAGTGACCTTTTAAAGACCAACATCCCTATTTACTTTTGTAACTTTCCTACGGCCAGACCATCGCTCTGCAAATACTCTGCTGCTGTCAGTCATACCGCGTTTGTGCCGCAGCCTGGGTTTTTCCATTAATGGCATAGTGCAGAACTATCGTGAAAGGTGCTGATCTTAACCAGCGGTCAATGCTTTTATTGATTTATTTATTTTTAACATTGGCCAAAATTTTGTGCAGCCTTATCTTTCATGATATTTTGGAGTGGTTGGAGCTCCGTTTTTATGATGCAGAGCGCCAATAGTCATAGAGAGGTGTTCCAGTTAACCGCTATCCAATGAATAGGGCATAAATGTTAGATCCGTGGAGGTCCACCCATAACTACACTGGGGGTCCCGTGCTCGCCTATAAGTGGAGCGGACATAGCCGAGCACTGTACCTGGCTGTCTTTGGCAGACAAATGAAGCGGCAGTATGCATGCTCAACCGGCCACTCCATTCATACAGGGGCACGAGACCCCCCACCTTCGTGATTGGCAAGGTCAAATTCCTACCATTACAACAGTCATCCCCTATACGTTGGATGGGAGATGGCTTGTTTTAGACAGAGTACCCCTTTAAAGGGGTTCTCCAGGAATTATTTAAAATGGCTGCTGGCCACCGTCCTAGAATTTAGGCAGGACTGGTTGTTGAGGGGACAGGGCCACACTACACTGCTCTACAGTAGATGGTAATGATGTGATCCTGCCTTCAATATGCCATCATGGCTGAGCAGCCTGACAAAAACACTCACCGATGCTGTAGTACAGGCATCCTCAAACTGCGGCCCTCCAGCTGTTGCAAAACTACAACTCCCAGCATGCCGGAACAGCTTCCAGGTATCAGCTTACTGCAGGGCATTGTGGGAGTTGTAGTTTTACAACAGCTGGAGGGCCGCAGTTTGAGGATGCCTGCTGTAGTATATGTGCATGTCAGAGCGTAGTGTGTAGCAACTCTGATAGTGGAGGCATCCAGTCCTGCTCACATTCTAGGACAGCTTGCAGGTGGCCTTTTTAAATCCTTCCCAGAGAACCCTAAATGTTTTTGGTTTCCTGCAGTCGCCACAAGGAGGAGCTCATGCATACATACTGATGGAACTGCATACTATTATGCTCCCCCTAGTAGTGGCAGCAGGAAAACCAGAATTTTGGGTATCAGAAATACAGAGTTCTGACTTCTATAAAGATATATTAAGAAATGAACATTCACTTTAAAGGGGATGGCGTTCTTTAAATCATATGACGGTCATTTTCATTGGCCTCTTCTATCAGATCTTGAAAGCCCAATACATTAGCATATTATAATTACAAAAAGCCGCGCTCCCCGTTTCAGTTCACGGCCTCCTTTTTGTGTAATTATTCTATTGAAAAATCCAGAATTTTTTTTCTTTAATAAATCACTGCTTGATGCGCGATAAGTTTCACAGTTTACCGCTCTCCTATTGTGATTCTCTGATCTGTCGTCTGTGAAATGACTTCCCTTTTGAGTCCACCTTCAAAGCAATTATACGGAATAAATGGCCGCCCGAGTTTCTTTGGCCGTCTGTAGTCTTAAAGGGGCACCTCTGTCACAAATCCTCTGTTCTCCCCTGACAAAAGTCCTTTATAGTCAGTCATTTTCTTTCTCCTCTGGAGGTTGCTGGTAAAATCTGCTCCACCCGCCAATTGCTCTTGAATCCCGGGCGATCTTGGGGGAAGATCATATTTACCTTCTTAGGCACAAGACACCTACTTTTCTTCCTTTCTCCTCCTACTACAGTCTTGGAAACGGAGTTTAAGGCTAGGTCTACATGACGACATTTTGTCACGCGACAAATAGGGCACAACTACACTGCAACATGTGTCACGCGACATTGATATTGCACTAATGTCGCGCGGCAATGTTTATAATGGTAGTCTATGATGTCGCATTCCGACATGCTGCAACTGCGACGCGACAGTCACAAAAAAATCCATTCGCAGTATGTCACGACTGTCGGGTCGCAGTTGCAGCATGTCGCAATGCGACACCATAGACTAACATAAAAATTGTCGCGCAAGATTAATGCAACAAATGTCGTCGTGTAGACCTAGCCTAAATTAGTGTTTGGAAAGCTCCCCCTAGTGGGCAGCCATAATTGTATCAGTTAAAGGGTTTGTCATCTGAGATGTTGGTGGCATGTCACTAGGATGTGTCAGAACGGTGCAGGTCTCGCCTCTGAGACTGCACCTATCTCTAGAACGGGGCCCCCAAAGTAAGAGAGCACACCACGCATGCACTGCCTCCTCTCCATTCACCTCTATGGGACTAGTGCCAGTGCTCCGCTATTTTCAGAGCTCCCATAGAAGTCAAAGGAGGGTGGCCACGCTTGCTCAGGGCACTCTTGTGCAGAGGTGGGACCCACACCTATCTCTCGGATATGCCACCAATGTCTCACCCCTTTAAAGATTGCCGGTCACCAGTAAATTTATATTCTTCACTAAATAACCGTTCTGGGGCATCTTCATCTCAAAATTATGTTGTGCCGTTCCTCTGTTATTCTCCCTAGAAATGTATGAATTTAAAACCTGGTTATTTCCATTTGGGGTGTGTTTCTACACAACTGATAGTGTCCAGTCAGACTGTGCAGGGGCACGCCCCATCGACTAGGAGACTGGTAAAGCCTAGTTATCAATTGATTTCTAGGGACAATAATTGAGGAACACGAGTTTATAAAAAACACTGCTCCGGAATTATTTCATGGAGAATACAGGCAATTTTAGTAAAATGGACATGTCATAAGAAATGCTCTTTTAAAGGGGTTTATCCAGCGTTTTGATATTGATGGCCTGTTCTCAGGAGAATGGGAGGATTGGGGGGCCCCGACTCCTGCCGATCAGCAGTTTTTGAAGAGGTGCTCACTGGAGCTTCGGGTTCTTCACAGCTTACCAAGCACAGTGCCGTACGTTGTATAGTGGCTGTCCTTGGTATTGCAGGTCACCCCTATTCACTTGAATGGGACTGAGCTGCACCTAGGTCATGTGACTGATGTACGGTGACGTCACTGGCTTTGATCAGCTGATCACCGGAAGTCCCATGAGTCACACTCCCGCCGATCAGATACTGATGACCTATTCTAAGGGTACTTCATCAATGTCAAACTCCCAGATAAGTCCTTTAACCATGGCTGCGTGAAGGGGATTTGGAGCTCTGTGTCAGTACGGAGCCTAGACCCTTAGAAGGCCGTATTATACAATGTATCACCGTGGGCTTTCTTCATTTAAATATGTTTTATTTAAGTAGTTTGTGTCTTGAATACCTGGACGATCCATTTTCTCTCTTCTCTTCCAGATCCTTGTTCATCTGGGGTTACTGACAAAGGAATCGGGATTCAAGATAGCTGAAAATGCGTTTAGTGGCGGGCCGCTCGGTGAATTAGTCCAGTGGAGTGACTTAATTACATCTCTTTACTTATTGGGCCATGATGTCAGGATTTCAGCTTCAATAGCCGAGCTGAAAGAGTAAGAAGATTACTTTCAATGCTAAAACCGACTTCAGTGCTAAACCGAGCAAGACGGTAGACGCTGCTCCTCGCAGAGGCAGAATCCGGGAATCCTGGCCCTAATTGTCTATAAGGAGCTTATGGTTTTAAATAGCTGATTTTCAGTATGGTAGAAAAAGAGACTTGTCATCAGAATTCCCTTAATCTGACATCCGTGGGACCGAGCAGGTTCCAGATATTCAGATACTTTAGTCATCGAGCATAAAACGTCCTTGAGATGGCTGGAAACCTATGACCGATGATTATTATCTGAATTAAAGGGATTGTCAATTCATTTATTTTTTCCTCCTAAACCTGCCCCAGCAAATCCATATTCGCCTGCTCCCTGTTGGGTTCCGACTCCCAGGCTATCTTCACTGACCCCCTGCACAGATGCGTCATGTGCACCGCCGCAGTCATACCGGCCTCCGCAGTAAACGTGGTCCGTAAGGCCAGTCACTGGCTGAAACAGCCTATGTGACCCCCCCCGTCTGTGCGGATGTCCAATGAAGACTGATTTCTCAACCGGTCCTGATGGACAGGGGATAGATTTACAAAAGAGGGAAACCTGGACAACCCCTTTAAAGGATGCCAGAAAAAAACAGGCTATAGAACATGCTGCGATTCTTACGCAACGCAGAAATGCGTGAAAAACTACGCTCAAGTGCACAGACCCATTGAAATGTATGGGTCAGGATTCAGTGCGGGCGCAATGCGTTCGCATCACGCATCGCACCCGCGCGGAAAACTCACTCATGTGAAAGGGGCTTTAGGGACTGTTTCTTTCTAATGCCTGTCTTCCAAGAAAAGGGAATTCTGCTAAGCCGTTATTAAAGGGGTTATCAAATACTATAACCTGCCCCCCCATATGCTGGGCCCCTCACAGGGAATATATTTACCCCGCTCCTGGTCCCTGCACTGCCGCCGCTGCTTCTCCCCGTGTGCCGATGAAAACATCTGGTATCGGGAGGTGGGGGGAAGGGCGAGCCTCCCAAGCGTCACCCGCAAACCTAAGGAGGCTCGACCCCGTCTGCCACTGGCTGCAATTGTCCATTGAAGTCATCTATTGTATAATCACTCTCCAGCTTCTCATCTCCGTTATGATTCATATGACGTTTGCTGGACAGATCTCATCCGTATGCCGTTATCCCATCCTCCCCCGTCTGTACACGGTGTAATGATGTCCCCGTCTTAATGCCTGCAGTCCTCCTGTGCCCGACCTCCATGAAAGGCTAAGTGGTTGGCGACCAATATATATTACTCTTTCCTCCTCTAAATCCACTCCGTGGCTCCATTAATCTGCAGTGATGAACTGCAGTCGGTAGTTTTTCGGATGGGACTTGGCCGTCTGCGGCAAAGACATAATTTAGAATAAGTTCACCTCTTAATCGGGGAAGCCGGGCGCAGAGCGGCATTAGGACTTGATCATTTAGTAACATTATGTATTCTAGAATGGAAACGGATACATAACGTCTACGTAGTAATAAATTTAGACTTCTCGTTAATTAGGATCATGAAGAAAGTGGTGGGAAACAGATCGGGATGTCCTACCCAAGGAGACAAGGTGGTGGAACTCATCTACATAGACATCGTGGGACTTGCGCAGTTCAAGAAGACCCTTGGTCCATCCTGGGTTCATTATCAGTAAGTATGGAGCCTGAGATATTGCTGACATGACAGACTTATATTGCTGTATCTGCTTCACCCTGACATTGAGAACCCGACCCCATATAGGAGGCCAGTGCTGATGGGGTGAATGCTTGTACTAGTCTACTGCGCACAGTATTTGCATTTTTTGGGGGGAGTCATGTGGAATCCGTAAACCTGCACACGGCTAGGTCTTCTCCCACCTGAGCATTCGTCACAATCGTATCCGGTCTAGACAGTGCTCTGTGCGCTGCTGCCAGTTTGCTACAGTGTATCAGCCTGGGGTCCAGGCTGTTTAGCTCATAGAGCAGGGATCAGCAGCCTTCAGCATTCCAGCTGTGGCGAAACTACGACCCCCATCATGCACGCTTGCATGGCTGTTCTGAGAACTCTCAAAGAAGTGAATAGAGCATGCTGGAAGTTGTAGTTTCACAACTAGAGCGCCGGAGGTTGCTGACCCCTGTCATAGAGCGATATCTAGACTGGATGCAGTGGTATTGACTTCCCAGCTGAGAGCAGGACAAGCGATGTACAGGTTTACTACCTACGAATTTAAACAGTGTTCTCATTCACTGACAGCAGGAAGATGTTGAAACACGAAGTATATTACAAAGTTTTGTAGAGAATAATTCTCACTCCTGCCACAAGTCACTTCTGCATCGGTCTTCAGTTCGTGGTTTTCTAAGGGTAGATTTGGAGGAAGTCATTGCCAGTGATTGATGTTATGAGCGCAGGTATAATTCTTCCCGAGTTCTATCATTCCCTTTAAATCCGAAGAATCTCCTTTTGATGCCGGCAGGAATCTTGGTCTGATGTGAGATGACTGCATTGATCCAGGCCCTGTCAGCCTCCTCGGCAGTAGCTGTCGGTGTCTTGACAGCTCTGTCTACCAGTCATAAGCTATTTCCATCCACTACTTGCTTCTGCGCCTCATAGACATCCAGGGGTAGAAGTGCTTGGAGCGCTAGGACAGCTTCATTTACCCTTAAAGGGACCCCTGGTCTAATCGTCCATGGGCCCCTCAGTGATCATTTATCCTGGTGGATAGGTGATAAATATCATTTGTATGGGAGAAAAAAAAACATTTAACACTAAGCATAGCATCATTTCATAGCGGATGCAATTTTTGCAATGTTCTCTCAGTTCATTTAATTTGGCACCTGTCTTCTCATAGATGCCATATTAAAAGAAATTGCACTTTTTTTTTAATTCCTTTAATCCATTGTTAATAGGTCCGTATGGTGTTGGATTATCAACTATTTGGGATGATTGACCATAGAAAAAGAATGGAAAATAGTGTGTGGTTATACCGTCCTTCTATAGGAGGCACTGAAAGAGGAGATTGTTATATGGGTAACGGTGGAGTGTCATAAAATACAGTTAAAAAGTACGTGCACCAATATTTTTATTTTTTTTTGTTTGTCAGGTGTATGCTCAGAGTTCTGGACTCATTTGGGACGGAACCAGAATTTAATCATGCTCACTATGCGCAGTCGAAAGGACACAAAACTCCATGGGGGAAGTGGAATCTGAACCCTCAACAGTTTTACACCATGTTCCGTAAGTTTCGTTGTTTTTGTTATAGATATATAGATATTTCTCATTTAATAACCTGAATTGAATTAGACAAATCTGATTAATACAGCAGGCAGAAGGTTGGTATAGTTACTGCTAGACTGCTTTTCACAGTATTCACAGTGCCAATATAATATATGCAGTAGTTATTCAGATTGAATAAATTGAAATGAATTAAAAAAATCTGATTAATATAGCAGGTTGGTATAGTTACTGCTAGACTGGGGTGTGTTGTTTTTTTGTTTTGTTTTGTTTTGTTTTGCAGCTTCCACAGTACCAGCAAATCTGTTTTCTATAGAGATAAAGCTCTAGTTGTATAGATGTTGCAGATTTAATAACTGAAATGAATTAGAAAAATCTGATTAATACAGCAGGCAGAAGGTTGGTGTACTTGCTGCTAGACTGCTTTTCACAGTATTCACAGTGCCAATATAATATATGCAGTAGTTATTCAGATTGAATAAATTGAAATGAATTAGAAAAATCTGATTAATAAAGCTGGCCAGTATAGTTACTGCCAGGCTGTTTTTTTGCAGCTTCCACAGTACCAGCAAATCTGTTTTCTATAGAGATATAGATCTAGCTGTATAGATATTGCAGATTTAATACCGGAAATGAATTACAGAAATCTGATTAATAAAGCAGGCTGGAAGATGGTGTTCAGTGTCCGCAGTTTCTATCAGTCTTTCTAAGTTCAGCTGGTTGAGCGGAGTCGGGTTGCTAAGGGTACGCTGCCTAACAAATATATATATATATTCGTTTTTTTTTCCCATATGGGATTGTCAGGCTTTGTCTTTGCCAACCAGTCTGTATCATATCTTCAGCTCAGAGTTGTATTGGACAAGGAGACCATGCTTTTTCTCCATCTTGCTGCCATGGTGATCACATTTTGGTCAAATTTTTGCTTTGGAGCCACTTTGAGTTAAAGCCACACACAATCCTATTCAAAGCAGTAAGCTCCTGCAAGCGTGGCCAGGATTATAATTTAAGCAGGTAACACAGACTCCTCTGGAGAACGTGTTTATGTGAAATAAAACCCCTATCCTAGGGGAGCCGTCCTGATTCTTTACCGCCTTTTGATACATTAATTTTAATGAAGTACTGTAGTTTCCAATTGATGGTGAAAACTTCAGCTAAGTGAATACAAATTGCTTATTGATCCCTGCTGCTCGTTTTATGGATTTGTCTTCAGTTTATATAGACACAGAAGCCGGAGACATCAGATGAGGTAGCGACAACCAGGACATTTAATCCTCCCCCTAAAATGATAAAGCCTTAGGATCCCGGCAGGTCACATATACTCAGTGTGAAGTCTGAATTAGACCTGATGTGGTGTTTAAAATATAATCCTCATTTATTAGGTGTAGTGGCTCTTTAAGGGATTGTGTACAATAGAAAATTGGTTAAAGGGTAACTGTCATATTTTTTATTTATTTGCTAGTTTATTAGAGCTCGGCATGTATACCTGAGTTAGTCGGTCAATGATTGTCAAAAGATCTGTTTTACCTTTATAATAGCTTTCATTAATGTCCTCTGTCCCTTTCCACTGCTCCCTTAAAAGGCCGTTGCTAGGACTTGTCTGTCTTCCTTTTAGTATAAACAGAAGACAGAGGGGCGGTCCTTCACACTGCATGGCTGCATTAGGCTTCATAGTGAGGAGGCGTGTCTCTCAGCAATCCAATCTGATTGGCTGGCAGGGAGCTGCAGGCTGCACTAGGCTTCAGCGTGAGGAGGCGTGTCTCTCAGCAATCCAATCTGATTGGCTGGCAGGAAGCTGCTGGCTACAGCAAGTGTGTATGGGAAGTGAGGGAAAGCAGTTTTGGCCTCAGAGAACTGGCAGAGGAGCCATCTTGAGAAGATCCTCATATTGTAAATGTTTAAACAACCGTAACTAAGGGAAAAACTCAAGGAAAACAGTGGTATGTGAAGAAACTAAAGATTGCTTTATGCATAATGCTTCTGCAGCAGTAACATATGCTAAAATTGATTTTTTTTTTTTTTTTATCAAAACATGAGTTACCCTTTAATAAATGATGGATGGGCGCTGATGTCCACCAGTGTTGTAGTAAGAGAGAAAAGTGTAAATTGAGTAATGCCTGGACATTTTTGCCCTTGAATAATTAGTATAGACTGGTTGCTAGGGAAGAAGCTGCCTAACAACTCTGTAAATGTTTATGGTAGCTAAAATGGATGCACTGACTACTTTTAATCACTTGGATTGTCAGGAGAAAAACAGAAAATGCCTTAGCAGCAGTCACATCATATCTTTCCTCATTGCATTAGTAATCAGATTTGTCATAAAAATTTACTCCTGATGAAGAACTCATCTTGTTGGAACAATTCATCTAATGGAAGTCCATTATTGGCACTGTTTGGGGGATATATACATAAGTTAGTGTCATTTCTAGAATTTTTTGGGCAGTACAGATATAGAAAATATTTTCTGCATTTTTTTATATTATACTGTTTGTTTTTTACACTATATAGCCAGTTTAATTAATTCTTCATGTTATTTCAGTCGCGTGGATACCTAATAAATGCAGATTTTTATTTTAGTCAACTTATGTGCAAGAAACCTTTTATTTTTTTTTAAATAGTTTTTGCAGACCTTGTCGCACTATAACAACTTATCATGTGATTAAGTGATAAATATCTGATTGGTGGGTCCCTTAACTATCACGAGAACATGGTCCCGAGTGGGTGGAGCATTGGTTGTCTAGTCTCTATGGGACTTCTGATGAGAAGCAGCGTACACCTGGCAGTCCCATAAAGATGAATGGAGCAGCAGAGCACCCGCAGCCCTGCTAGTAGTCATTGCATTTTTACCGATAGGAGCCTTAGAGGCAAAGAACATAACCTGTATTTATAGGATTAAATATGCATCATATAAGAAAATATTAAGAATATATCATATTTAATGTTTCTGCAGTGATCAAAGGGTTAAATGGCCAGGATCCGGTTAAGCAAGTGCTAAGCTGTCAGCCGAGCACCCACCTTAGGGTGCATGAGACACCCCTGCTACTTACTGCACAGTGCTATAGAATAAGGCCCCTGCAAGACCACCATAAAAATGCATTAGTCTCTTTCCAAACTGGGACACAACCTGATATTGTGGTGGGGGGGAACCATCTCCTGTCAATTGCAGCAGCATTGACAACTGTCAGTGACATGTGTACCATAGAGACCTCCAAGAGGCTCTTTGAGGGAGGGGCTCTGCTTTAGCCTATCCCCTTTGCTTTTGGTGCAGGCCTCCCCTCCCCAGAGGAACTGTATTGTCGGCAATTGGTTCAGAATTGGCCCAATGGTCACACAATGGGCATGAAAACAGACTAGCAAAGTAGTGGTGGGGGAAGGGGGTCGAGTTTGGTTTTTTATCCTCTTCTGTGCGCCCTGCTGGTTCTTTTTTATTTTTATTTTTTTCCCATTTGTTGTCGATATGTACAATCTTATGAATTTTTTTAGCCTTTCATATCTTAATATTCTGTCTCTAGCTGACAGGAGATATATTTTTTTCTATTTTTTCTGTAACTGATATGGACGAGTAGATGGAGAAAGGTTATTAATATTCTGCAGCCTTCCCCACCCGAGACTCGCGAGCTCTCTGGCCAGTGATTCATTTTTCTGAAAACTTGTTAAAGTACAATTTACCCTTGAAATATATATTCCCCATCCTCTTGAGGTCACGGGAAACCTGCCTGCAGCACTGACAGTCGAAAATTAATGCCAACTGACAATTGAAAGCATTTTCTTTCATTTCATCATAAAAGCGGGAATAGATTTTTTTTTTCTTTATATTTCCTCTGTTTTGACCTTCCCACACACAATAACCGTAGCCACAGATGAGCGGAGGCTTCCCGTCTGCGGTGTTTAGACAGTTACGAGTAGATAATGGGGAGGTTGTGCACAGGTTAGGAATAGATGTATAGACTTTTATTGTTGGACCAGGTAAAATGGACTTCACCTTATTGGTTAGGGAGTGATCTAGGAAAAAATTCTGCTGTGACTAGTGGGGGTCAGGGTTGGTGCTGTGAGTACTGGAGGGTAAAGGTAGGGGGCTGTGTACTGATTACAATTAGAGTAATATATAGTGGCTTCTGTGGAGTGAGAACTCTGCTCTGACTATTAGAAGTTTAGGAACATGCCGTCACTGCTGGGGAGGGGGGTAGGTGCCCTGCATTGACTAATGGAGCTGGAGTGGGAGACAATGTTGGGGCTGATGGTTAAAGTGGGAGAGGATATGGTCACTACTGGGATAATAAGACAGTCTAAGACTATTGTGGGCAGTGGGGCACAATTCTGTCACTACTGGGGGAAGTGAGACACAATATTAATTCTGGAGGCAGTGGTAGACATAAATGTGACTACTAGGGGGAAGTGATAGCCTGAGCTGTTTCTTTTGGGTAATTGGGAGACGATGCTTTGACTATGGGGGAAGAAGAAGACTATGCTGTTACTACTGGAGAAAGTGGGAGACTATGCTTTGCCTGCTAGGAGGAATGATGGCCTATGCTGTTATTTTGGGCTAAGTGGGAGACATTGCTTTGACAAGGGGGGAAACAAGAGGCTATTCTGTTCCCACTGGTAAAAGTGGGAGACTATGCAGTGACTACTAGCGGGAAGTTATAGCCTATGCTGTTACTTTTGGGGTAATTGGGAGACAATGCTTTTACTACGGGGGAAGTAGGAGACTATGCTTTGACTGCTAGGGGGAACGATAGCCTATGCTGTTATTTTGGGTTAAGTGGGAGACATTGCTTTGACAAGGGGGGAAAATAGGAGGATATGCTGTTACTACTAGGGAAAGTGGAAGGCTATGTAGTGACTACTAAGGGGAAGTGATAGCCTGAGCTGTTACATTAGGGGTAATTGGGAGACAATGCTTTGACTACGGGGGGAGTAGGAGACTATGCTTTGACTGCTAGGGGGAATGATGGCCTATGCTGTTATTTTGGGCTAAGTGGGAGACATTGCTTTGACAAGGGGGGGGAAATAAGAGGCTAATCTGTTACTACTGGGGAAAGTGGGAGACTTTGCAGTGACTACTAGGGGGAAGTGATAGCCTATGCTTTTAATTCTGGGGCAGTGTGAGATCATGCTTTGACTATGAGGACTGTGGGAAACTATGCTGTGACTACAAGGGGGAAACCACGCTGTTATACTGGGGAAATGGGAAACTTTATGCTGTGACTACTAGAAGGGGAGAGTGAGAGGCAATCTTTTGACTACTGGTGGTGGAGACTCCTGGGGGGAACGTGTGCACTGCTGCACTAAGTGTTCAGTTGGAGCATGGTTACACGATCTATTAAAGGAGAGCGCTGCAGAGACTGTTACCAAGTGCATTAGCAGCAGAGAAAATGGAAGGCCATTACCGTAGATATTAGGTGACTGCCAGATCCAGCTTCCCTCTGATATCAACTGCCAACTGATTTAGGGCAGAGGCATAACCAATTAATTCAGGACACCACTCACATCTCTTGTCTCTGTTTACTGCCCCCTGCTGGAGGAAGTCGCTGGCACTTACTCTGAGATTTATATATATATATATAATTATATAGAACCTGTGCCGTGTATTGCGGCAGTGACGTTATGACAAGACGTCTCCGCTGTTCTTGTAGAGTCAGTGCTACGGTCTGGATAGCGTTCAAAGACGAATGAAATGCTAAAACGTTTTGCTGCGAGATTCCCCGTAGAGCGGAATAAACGTCCTTGTCGCAGCTGATATTCACTGCTCTGTATCTGCTCTGTTCCCCGGGGTACAGCTCACACACCTGACAACAGCTTCCTGGGGTTCGTGGTTGAGCAGCATCTCAATGCCAGCGACATCAGACACATGAACGACATCAAACGCCAGAACCAGTCGCTAGTCTACGGGAAAGTCGACAATTTCTGGAAGGTAGGTGGATTTTCTTTTTAATGAGTTTAGTCCTGCAGCTCCTGTGGCTTTTCAGAGGCTTTTAATAGAACAAGCAACAGCGCCAAGTGTTTAGCATCTGTCCCCCGTGTATAGGGTGAGGGCTGATTTCTGGGAAGACCCCCGGAAAAACATTATTGGGGAGGGGGCTGACTTTGTGTGTATAGGGATTTGACTGCTGGACTTTATATAGGGATGTGCAGCAGAACATCGTATACAAGAAAAATGTCACATGGCGCCGAAGATCTAGCCCCAATTAAAGAGACGTTAGACTTTCTTAAAGGGTCATCCCGGGCTATAACACTTCACCAATTCACTGGTTACCAACCGTCTAGACCAGTGTTTCCCAACCAGTGTGCCTCCAGCTGTTGCAAAACTACAACTCCCAGCATGCCCGCACAGCCAAAGGCTGTCTGGGCATGCTGGGAGTTGTAGTTTTGCAACAGCTGGAGGCACACTGGTTGGGAAACACTGGTCTAGACAGCTAAACCGCACTGTATTTTCATCAGGAGGGGTATACCGATCCCGATGCTTGAAAGGGGTACTCTATTTAGGATCAGTCGAGGAATGGGGGCCTGTGTGTATAAATGTATAGCTTGGGCCTAAATAGTTTAATTAGTTCCACATCTTTCTTTTATGCTGTGGGTTCAATCCCTCCAATTTTAAGATCTCCGTTTAATGTCAGTGAATGGTGGTGTTTACACCCAGAAGCTGAAATCTCCTCCTGATTACTCACAGCTGAGGGTCCGCTATAATGTCTCTGGTATAAACATCTTCTGGGAGCTAAACAGTTAAGGCTACTTTCACGTCAGCGTTTCGGCATTCCAGTTTTGAGATCCGGCCCAAACTGTTCAGTTTAGGGCCAATGTATTGTGAATGGTGTATGCTCCGTTCAGGATGTCTTCCGTTCTGTGACTGGACACACAACTGCTGCAAGCTGCGGTCTTGTGTCAAGTCATCAAAACGGAACAAACGAGATCCGTCACTAAAGACAATGTAAGTCAATAGTCCGGATCTGTTTTTAACCTAAAGAACTGGATTTAGCACTTCCTGACAGAACGGGTGCTTCCTGATGTGTTAAACCAAAGAGAACCGTGTTGGTCCGGTTTTGAGATCCTCTGCCGGATCTCTAAACCGGAAACCAAAGCGCAGATGTAAAAGTAGCCTTATTCGTACCTGCACTGATACATTGTAACAAGTTATTCACCATTTGCTTTCCGATCTGGTAGTTTGAGATCCGAATCTGGGATTATTGTATGCCTGGCAATAATTTACCGCTCGTATTAGTACGGAAAGTGTTGGGTGGCGGGATCGGGGTCCGGGGGGTTGCTCTTCAAGGTTTGGCTCTTGGTTCCATTAAAGAAAAGCCTTGAAGGCTAGGGCCACTTCTGATATCCAGTTGTCGTGTAATGCATTGCAAATAGTTTTGATTAAGATCTTCTACTGTTTGGTGTATACAGTTCCTATGCAGACCTGTGTGTCTCCATGGTTACAGATCATGGTAGTCTGATCCTGCAGTCACGGGTTAGTCCTTTCCATCGACCCCCGTCTTGTAATGTCTGTTGGTCAGCAGGAAGAGGGATTGGAAGTGACGGGACTTGTTTAGAGACGCACAGGCCAGCGTAGTAGCTGTATACCCAAAACGGTAGCTTGCGCTTCATGAAGAATATTAGCATATTTGCCAGTTGGACACAAGGAGGCTGTTATAGCAAAATGGTGGTGGGAGCTTTATAATAACGCCCAAGGATGTGGCCCTTTTAAGGCAATAACAGGTTACAAACAAAGTCTGCCTTTCCTCGGGGTGTGCAGAGAAACAAACGCTATATTCAGCGGAGGTAAAATATCATAAATGGTGTCGCCATCTGGACCACCCCACGAGATTATTTTCGGAAAATGGCAAGAAACTCTCCTCTTGGCAGAGAGAATTGGGATTATATGGATTTCCTTTTCCAGCGGCTTGCACACTTTTGCATTGTTAAATAGTTGACACTCGTTCTTTAGTGTTTTGCGAAAACGAGAGGAGGATAACGGTGGAGCCTTAAGCTGTTCTCCATATGGCGCTGTCACTGAGCCACCGGCTCGATGAAGGCTATGCGTATTAATTTCCTTCCTTCGCTGTGGCCCGAAGCATAGAGCATATGGTCGTGGTTAAACTGCAGAGGCTTACATTGTGTGAAGGTGACCTGGTGTCCAGTTGTGGGGGGGGGGGGGGATTTAGCGGGCCGTCCTAGGCTTGTCGGAGCATAATGTAGTATTTAAAGATCTGTTCCAAAAGACCCCAATACATACAGTACTGGAGCGATATTGTTGTCGTGTTTTCATTAACGTCTTCATCTTAAAGGAGATAATATAACCTCTGATATATATCTGATTTAAAAAAAACTTTATGGAAATAGTGAACAAAAATCTATCATTTTGTATATACAGCTGCTATGCAGATCTATCTGTTTCCATGGTTACAGACTACAAACAAACCCAGTGTAGTCTGATCCTGCAGTTGTATTTTTTTTTTTTTTTTTCATCTTGATGACAGTCATAAGACATCTGTGAGCCTTAAACAGGATCGGGAATGAGTGGGGGGATTTTCCATTTGGGGTCTATGGAAACCTGGGTGACAGCCCTTCATGGGCGCTGGTGGTCGCCATCCTGGACTGTCGCCTTTTGGTAATCAAGCATTTGTTGAACCAACAGCTCCCAGAAACGGCTGGAAAAGACTTTAAAGGGGTATCGTAGGATGTGCCACCACTTTGTTTGTGGGGGTCTGACCACTTGGACCCCCACAGACACTGAGAATGAAGAGGTTGCGCCATCTTGGGCATTTCCCTGCATATCAGTAACACCGTGAATGGGGGACTTGGCGTTGTAGCCCCTTTATTCCCCGGTTCGATGGGGGCCCCAGAGGTCAAACCGCCCCCCCGAAGTCATGAAGTTTAAGCTACAGAGTTAAACATCATGGGGACTTTTTAATTTGAATTAATCAGTTTGTAATATCTCTACTTGTTGTCAGTGAATGAGAACATTCTGATTTACACCCAGAGGCCAAAAACCTATACAGACCAAATGGCTATTACAGCTGAGGGTTTGTTACAATTGTATCCAATGTAGACATTCCTCCCTGAGCTGAATATCCTGTATACATTTTACATGCAGTGATACATTGTAGCAGACCACAAGGCGTGAGACAGATATGTAATGTTTTGACCAGGGGTCAGGCTATTGTGAAACTACAACTCCCAAACATGCTGCATTCACTTATATGGAGATTTTGAGAATAGCTGAGCACGTGTGCATGCTGGGAGTTGTAGTTTGACAGCAGCTGTTGTGTGGGCTAACTTCTCTTGCCGAATTGCAGCTCCCATCATGCCCTGACAGCCTATGGCTATTGGAGGATTGATGGGGGTTGTAGGTTTTTCAGCATCTGGAGAGCTACAGGCTGGCGATTAAAGGCTCAGACTGATTCACGTTTGAGCATTAGGGTCCATGCAGGTTTTCGGCCTCTGGATGTCCATTCACTGACAGCAAACAAATATTTTTTCTGCACCAATACATTGTAACAAACTATCAGGAGAAGAGATTTCTGCCATCTAGCTCACAGAGGATTGATAAGACTAATGTACAATCAAGTAGCGACCCCCGTCCCCCTGTGTGTACCGCACTGTGGTGCTGTGATCTGTGTCAGTGTACACCGCAGCTGCTTGTAATAATAGTCAGGATTTATGACATCTGGGATGATTTTGAGTAGAAGTAGTAAACGGCTTAAGCCCCTGAAAACCACTTGTAGGATTTAGGATTCTGCTTCGTCACGCCGCAATATTTAAAGCTCGCTTATTGTCTGGTTCACGTAGGCTGGAGCGATCCCGACTCTGCTATTGTATGGTGTAGTGTGGGTTGGTATCGGATTGCTTTTCCTCTGGAATACTCCTCGCACAAGGTATTTACAGGAACAGCTGGTGCTTGCCTGGCAGATTCGGTGACTCTCTTGTGCGCCCTGGGTGGTACAGCATTGTGGCAGGGCGGAGGCACTCTGCAGAACTGCTTAAAGGGTACCTATCATTTTCAGAAACAGTTGACATGGTATAGCTGGGGTCAGGGCGCTGGGACCCCTTCTGATCACTAAACTGAACGGGCAGGAGTGTTTAGCTGAGCCCTGTGGACGGATTTGTAGAATGCCTATAGACTTGCTATGAGAAGGGGCAGATCGCTCAGGTATTGTTCCCACTGATCTGTCCCCTGCATACAGGCCGCTGGCTGCACTTGACTTACCGTTATGTTTTCTGCAGGACAAGAATACGTATCTGGACATCATCCACACCTTCATGGAAGTACATGGCACCGTCCATGAGAAGGGTACGGTCCATATGCCCAATTACGTGAAGAATCACGGTATACTCAGCGGACGGGACCTGCAGTTCCTGCTTCGAGAGACCACAGTGAGTCTGCTGCCTCCGATTGGCTCATATATGGAAATCCGTTTTATATTGATGTGCAAATTAAAGGGGTTGTCTCATCACAGACAATGGGGGGGGGCATATTGCTAGGATATACCCCCATGGTCTTACAGGTGTGGGTCCCAGCGTCGAGACCGGAGAACGGAGCCTCAAAAGTGGTGGAGGGCGCGTCTATTTTCTAGGGGCCTGTGATCGTCTATTTTCGGCGGCCCCATAGAAAATGAATAGAGGGCGGCTGCGCATGCGGGGCTCCTTTCTCCTTTCCTAGCAGTGGGACCCGCACCTAGGACAATGGGGGCATATCCTAGCGATATGCCACCATTGTCTGAGATAAGACAACCCCTTTAACGTATTTAACGTATGTAAAATGCTGGGAAACTGCAGAGCATTGTGAGTGTCCAGTTGACAACGATGCAATTCAGGCCCATCTTCACGGGCAATTAATCTCCCTGTAAGGAGCCCTGATCCCGAATACTGGAACCGGTTTACTTCCATGTACACGGAGCAGTCGTCGTTGGTATGTCCGGGTAATTGTTATGCATTCAATGACAAACGAGTGCATCAGCGAACATACTTACAATGGGCACTGATCGGGAATGAACGTTCGTATGAACAGTCGGTCAGCGAATCATCGTTGCGCGTGATTGGGACCAGTTAAACTCAGGTTCTCGCCCTCTGTGTGGTGTTTCTGTGGTGGTCTGCAGAATCTTTAAAACCGCTGTGAAGGTACATAAAAAGTAGAGTTAGATTTACAAAAAGTGTAATTAAATTATTTAGGGCTTCACTTTTTTGTTGAGACTTAACCTGTGAAATGCTGTTCTAGTAAAAGTTGCAGGATGGCGCAAATGGAGAAGCTAAATACATTGGAATTCTCATTCAAAATGCGGAAAGTTGGACTGGCTTCATACGTTTTTACAGAATAGCTAGGTCCACAGATTTTACTGCACATTGTATCATTGACCTATCCTTTATGTAGATTGACCTCTCCTCCTTCTTTAAGAAAGACCCCCCATAAAAAAAAATTTCATTGGCTTTTTGAGCAGTTGCCATAAGGCGCTTTCCTTGTATTAATGCGCACACCTCGGGCGGTCTGTTCTGGGGCTGTGGCTCGGTGAGTTCATGTCGGCTTTGTCCTGTTCACTGAAGAGCAGCTGGAATAATAAGAGTATTAGTACTTCCCGTTCTGAGTATAATGCTGCACTAATCCCCTGTATTTACTCTCCTAATACCCTGTAGTGCTAAGCAAGCAGATCCCATCTCCACGTTCACCCTGAAACCAAAATATCAATTTCCCTGGAGTGTTGGAGGGGTAAATATTACTGGCATTGTCTGCACGTAATCCCTTTAAGAGGCAGGATTTACGCATCAAAGACCCATTTATACCAAAATGTAAACTGAGGTTTTTGTATGTGGAAGATCCTAAAATAACGGAATTTAAAGGCTGATCGTGAATATCTGCCTCCAGTCATCTGGTGTTTTCAAGTCCAATATAGTGAGCTGAACAAGTTTATAATTTATAATGGTCGGAGCTCAGGTTTTCTGATGGAGTTAAGGGCTCATTCAGACGGCCATATGCTGTCCGCAAAAATGCGGATCGTTTTTTTTTGCGGACCGTTCAGCATGTCCGCAAAAAAGATTGCATTCGGTTTTTTTGCTGATCCATAGACTTCAACAGGGCGATGTCCTGATTTTCACAAAAAAGTATAGGACCTGTTTAATTTTTTTGCTGTGCAATGGAAGAAAAGGGCCCACTAGAAGTGAATGAAACGGCATCTAATCCGCAATAAGAGAGCCGCATTTTTGCGGACAGCATATGGCCGTCTGAATGAGCCCTAACTGTCTATTAATGGATATAGGGTTATATGATAATCTGTCTGCAGCCACCAGTAGGGGGAGCTGACAGATCCTCTATACTACACCACACAGGAGAGCTGACAGATCCTCTATACTACACCGGAGAGCTGATAGATCCTCTATACTACACCACACAGGAGAGCTGACAGATCCTCTATACTACACCACACAGGAGAGCCAACGATCCTCTATACTACACCACACAGGAGAGCTGACAGATCCTCTATACCAGTGTTTCCCAACCAGTGTGCCTCCAGCTGTGGCAAAACTACAACTCCCAGCATGCCCGCACAGCAAAAGGCTGTCCGGGCATGCTGGGAGTTGTAGTTTTGCAACAGCTGGAGGCACACTGGTTGGGAAACACTGCTCTATACTACACCACACAGGAGAGCTGACAGATCCTCTATACTACACCACACAGGAGAGCTGACAGATCCTCTATACTACACCACACAGGAGAGCTGACAGATCCTCTATACTACACCACACAGGAGAGCTGACAGATCCTCTATACTACACCACACAGGAGAGCTGACAGATCCTCTATACTACACCACACAGGAGAGCCGACAGATCCTCTATATTACACCACACAGGAGAGCTGACAGATCCTCTATACTACACACACAGGAGAGCAGACAGATCCCCTATACTACACCACACAGGAGAGCCGACAGATCCTCCATACTACACCACACAGGAGAGCTGACAGATCCTCTATATACACCACACAGGAGAGCTGACAGATCCTCTATACTACACCACACAGGAGAGCTGACAGATCCTCTATACTACATCACACAGGAGAGCCGACAGATCCTCTATACTACACCACACAGGAGAGCTGACAGATCCTCTATACTACACCACACAGGAGAGCTGACAGATCCTCCATACTACACCACACAGGAGAGCCGACAGATCCTCTATACTACACCACACAGGAGAGCTGACAGATCCTCCATACTACACCACACAGGAGAGCTGACAGATCCTCTATACTACACCGCACTGGGAGAGCTGACAGATCCTCTATACTACACCACATAGGAGAGCTGACAGATCCTCTATACTACACTGCACAGGAGAGCCGACAGATCCTCTATACTACACCACACAGGAGGCTGACAGATCCCTCTATACTACACCGCACAGGAGAGCCGACAGATCCTCTATACTACACCACACAGGAGAGCTGACAGATCCTCTATACTACACCACACAGGAGAGCTGACAGGATCCTCTATACTACACCACACAGGAGAGCCGACAGATCCTCTATACTACACCACACAGGAGAGCTGACAGATCCTCTATACTACACCACACAGGAGAGCAGACAGATCCTCTATACTACACCACACAGGAGAGCAGACAGATCCTCTATATTACACCACACAGGAGAGCTGACAGATCCTCTATACTACACCACAGGAGAGCTGACAGATCCTCTATGCTACACCACACAGGAGAGCCGACAGATCCTCTATACTACACCACACAGGAGAGCTGACAGATCCTCTATACTACACCACACAGGAGAGCTGACAGATCCTCTATACTACACCACACAGGAGAGCTGACAGATCCTCTATACTACACCACACAGGAGAGCTGACAGATCCTCTATACTACACCGCACAGGAGAGCTGACAGATCCTCTATGCTACACCGCATGGGAGAGCTGACAGATCCTCTATACTACACCGCACAGGAGAGCTGACAGATCCTCTATACTACACCACACAGGAGAGCTGACAGATCCTCTATACTACACCGCACAGGAGAGCTGACAGATCCTCTATACTACACCGCACAGGAGAGCTGACAGATCCTCTATACTACACCACACAGGAGAGCTGACAGATCCTCTACTAGCTACACCGCACAGGAGAGCCGACAGATCCTCTATACTACACCACACAGGAGAGCCGACAGATCCTCTATGCTACACCACACAGGAGAGCTGACAGATCCTCTATACTACACCGCACAGGAGAGCTGACAGATCCTCTATACTACACCGCACAGGAGAGCTGACAGATCCTCTATGCTACACCACACAGGAGAGCTGACAGATCCTCTATACTACACCACACAGGAGAGCTGACAGATCCTCTATACTACACCGCACAGGAGAGCTGACAGATCCTCTATACTACACCACACAGGAGAGCTGACAGATCCTCTATGCTACACCACACAGGAGAGCTGACAGATCCTCTATACTACACCACACAGGAGGCTGACAGATCCTCTATACTACACCACACAGGAGAGCTGACAGATCCTCTATGCTACACCACACAGGAGAGCTGACAGATCCTCTATGCTACACCACACAGGAGAGCTGACAGATCCTCTATACTACACCACACAGGAGAGCTGACAGATCCTCTATACTACACCACACAGGAGAGCTGACAGATCCTCTATACTACACCACACAGGAGAGCTGACAGATCCTCTATACTACACCACACAGGAGAGCTGACAGATCCTCTATACTACACCACACATGAGAGCTGGACAGATCCTCTATACTACACCACACAGGAGAGCTGACAGATCCTCTATACTACATCACACAGGAGAGCTGACAGATCTCTCTACTACACCACACAGGAGAGCTGACAGATCTCTCTATACACACCACACAGGAGAGCTGACAGATCCTCTATACTACACCACACAGGAGAGCTGACAGATCCTCTATACTACACCACACAGGAGAGCTGACAGATCCTCTATACTACACCACACAGGAGAGCTGACAGATCCTCTATACTATACCACACAGGAGAGCTGACAGATCCTCTATACTACACCCACACACGGAGAGCTGACAGATCCTCTGTACTATACCACACAGGAGAGCTGACAGATCTCTCTATACTACACCACACAGGAGAGCTGACAGATCCTCTATACTACACCACACAGGAGAGCTGACAGATCCTCTATGCTACACCACACAGGAGAGCTGACAGATCCTCTATACTACACCACACAGGAGAGCTGGACAGATCCTCTATACTACACCACACAGGAGAGCTGACAGATCCTCTATGCTACACCACACAGGAGAGCTGACAGATCCTCTATACTACACCACACAGGAGAGCTGACAGATCCTCTATACTACACCACACGGGAGAGCTGACAGATCCTCTATACTACACCACACAGGAGAGCTGACTAGATCCTCTATACTACACCACACAGGAGAGCTGACAGATCCTCTATACTACACCACACAGGAGAGCTGACAGATCCTCCTATACTTCACCACACAGGAGAGCTGACAGATCCTCTATGCTACACCGCACAGGAGAGCTGACAGATCCTCTATACTACACCACACAGGAGAGCTGACAGATCCTCTATACTACACCACACAGGAGAGCTGACAGATCCTCTATACTACACCACACAGGAGAGCTGACAGATCCTCTATACTACACCACACAGGAGAGCTGACAGATCCTCTATACTACACCACACAGGAGAGCTGACAGATCCTCTATACTACACCACACAGGAGAGCTGACAGATCCTCTATACTACACCACACAGGAGAGCTGACAGATCCTCTATACTACACCACACAGGAGAGCTGACAGATCCTCTATACTACACCACACAGGAGAGCTGACAGATCCTCTATACTACACCACACAGGAGAGCTGACAGATCCTCTATACTACACTCACACAGGAGAGCTGACAGATCCTCTATACTACACCACACAGGAGAGCTGACAGATCCTCTATACTACACCACACAGGAGAGCCGACAGATCCTCTATACTACACTCACACAGGAGAGCTGACAGCTCTGCCCACACAGGGAGCTGACAGCTCTATACTACACCACACTAGGAGAGCTGACAGATCCTCTATACTACACCACATGGAGGCTGACAGATCCTCTATACTACACCACAGGAGAGCTGACAGATCCTCTATACTACACCACACAGGAGAGCCGACAGATCCTCTATACTACACCACACAGGAGAGCTGACAGATCCTCTATACTACACCACACAGGAGAGCTGACAGATCCTCTATGCTACACCACACAGGAGAGCTGACAGATCCTCTATACTACACCACACAGGAGAGCTGACAGATCCTCTATGCTACACACACAGGAGAGCTGACAGATCCCTATACTACACCACACAGGAGAGCTGACAGATCCTCTATACTACCACACAGGAGAGCTGACAGATCCTCTATACTACACCACACAGGAGAGCTGACAGATCCTCTATGCTACACCACACAGGAGAGCTGACAGATCCTCTATACTACACCACACAGGAGAGCTGACAGATCCTCTATACTACACCACACAGGAGAGCTGACAGATCCTCTATACTACACCACACAGGAGAGCTGACAGATCCTCTATACTACACCACACAGGAGAGCTGACAGATCCTCTATACTACACCACACAGGAGAGGCTGACAGATCCTCTATACTACACCACACAGGAGAGCTGACAGATCCTCTATACTACACCACACAGGAGAGCTGACAGATCCTCTATACTACACCACACAGGAGAGCCGACAGATCCTCTATACTACACATCACACAGGAGAGCTGACCAGATCCTCTATACTACACCACACAGGAGAGCTGACAGATCCTCTATACTACACCACACAGGAGAGCTGACAGATCCTCTATACTACACCACACAGGAGAGCTGACAGATCCTCTATACTACACCACACAGGAGAGCTGACAGATCCTCTATACTACACCACACAGGAGAGCTGACAGATCCTCTATACTACACCACACAGGAGAGCTGACAGATCCTCTATACTACACCACACAGGAGAGCTGACAGATCCTCTATACTACACCACACAGGAGAGCTGACAGATCCTCTATACTACACCACACAGGAGAGCTGACAGATCCTCTATACTACACCACACAGGAGAGCTGACAGATCCTCTATGCTACACCACACAGGAGAGCTGACAGATCCTCTATACTACACCACACAGGAGAGCCGACAGATCCTCTATACTACACCACACAGGAGAGCTGACAGATCCTCTATACTACACCACACAGGAGAGCTGACAGATCCTCTATACTACACCACACAGGAGAGCTGACAGATCCTCTATACTACACCACACAGGAGAGCTGACAGATCCTCTATACTACACACACAGGAGAGCTGACAGATCCTCTATACTACACCACACAGGAGGCTGACAGATCCTCTATACTACACCACACAGGAGAGCTGACAGATCCTCTATACTACACCACACAGGAGAGCTGACAGATCCTCTATGCTACACCACACAGGAGAGCTGACAGATCCTCTATACTACACCACACAGGAGAGCTGACAGATCCTCTATACTACACCACACAGGAGAGCTGACAGATCCTCTATACTACACCACACAGGAGAGCTGACAGATCCTCTATACTACACCACACAGGAGAGCTGACAGATCCTCTATACTACACCACACAGGAGAGCTGACAGATCCTCTATACTACACCACACAGGAGAGCTGACAGATCCTCTATACTACACCACACAGGAGAGCTGACAGATCCTCTATACTACACCACACAGGAGAGCTGACAGATCCTCTCTATACTACACCACACAGGAGAGCTGACAGATCCTCTATACTACACCACACAGGAGAGCTGACAGATCCTCTATACTACACCGCACAGGAGAGCTGACAGATCCTCTATACTACACCACACAGGATGGCCGGACAGATTCTCTATACTGCACCACACAGGAGAGCTGACAGATCTCTGCATACTGCACCACACAGCTGAGAGACTGACAGATGCTCTATACTACACCACACAGGAGAGCTGACAGATCCTCTATACTATACCACACAGGAGAGCTGACAGATCCTCTATACTACACCACACAGGAGAGCTGACAGATCCTCTATACTATACCACACAGGAGAGCTGACAGATCCTCTATACTACACCACACAGGAGAGCTGACAGATCCTCTATACTACACCACACAGGAGAGCTGACAGATCCTCTATACTATACCACACAGGAGAGCTGACAGATCCTCTATACTACACCACACAGGAGAGCTGACAGATCCTCTATGCTATACCACACAGGAGAGCTGACAGATCCTCTATACTATACCACACAGGAGAGCTGACAGATCCTCTATATTACACCACACAGGAGAGCTGACAGATCCTCTATACTACACCACACAGGAGAGCTGACAGATCCTCTATACTATACCACACAGGAGAGCTGACAGATCCTCTATACTACACCGCACAGGAGAGCTGACAGATCCTCTATACTACACCACACAGGAGAGCTGACAGATCCTCTATATTACACCACACAGGAGAGCTGACAGATCCTCTATACTACACTGCACAGGAGAGCCGACAGATCCTCTATACTACACAGGAGAGCTGACAGATCCTCTATACTACACCACACAGGAGAGCCGACAGATCCTCTATACTACACCACACAGGAGAGCTGACAGATCCTCCATACTACACCACATAGGAGAGCCGACAGATCCTCTATACTACACCACACAGGAGAGCTGACAGATCCTCTATACTACACCGCACAGGAGAGCTGACAGATCCTCTATACTACACTGCACAGGAGAGCCGACAGATCCTCTATACTACACCGCACAGGAGAGCTGACAGATCCTCTATACTACACCACACAGGAGAGCTGACAGATCCTCTATACTACAGCACACAGGAGAGCTGACAGATCCTCTATACTACACCACACAGGAGAGCTGACAGATCCTCTATACTATACCACACAGGAGAGCTGACAGATCCTCTATACTACACTGCACAGGAGAGCCGACAGATCCTCTATACTACACAGGAGAGCTGACAGATCCTCTATACTACACCACACAGGAGAGCCGACAGATCCTCTATACTACACAGGAGAGCTGACAGATCCTCTATACTACACCACACAGGAGAGCTGACAGATCCTCTATACCAGGGATGCTCAACCTGCGGTCCTCCAGCTCTTTTAAAACTACAACTCCCACCATGCATGGCTGTAGGCTGTCCGGGCATGATGGGAGTTGTAGTTTTTCAACAGCTGGAGGTCCGCAGGTTGGACTCTTGGGCACATTCGATATCTGCCGCAGAATATTTTATTGTTTTGTGCTTTTCTTATTTTTGTTATCTATTTTTGGACGGAGTGAGCGATCCTGCTGGAACGGCCCCTTTTTTCTTTGTATGCAATGTCCTCGATGCCCAGCTGCTCACAGATTTATAGGCTTGGTGACACATGCTGAATAACCTGAAGAGTCCAGATGATTGCAGCCTTGGACCCCTGCTGTTTCCGTATAATTCGGCATGTTCTTTGGCAGCCGTCAGGCTTGCGTGGGTGAGCGTTCCCTCGCTGTGTCACAGTTCAGCATTTACACACAATAAATCAGACCAGCGCAGTGTGCCTAATGAAAGATCTGCTGAAATGATTCAATGGCACATTCCATTTTTTTGTTTTTATGGTTCCGGGCTTTCAGCACAGAGTTTCCACGATGTGGGGGTCGCCTATTTTACCGATATTACAGGGCAGTTCGATCTTTCCGGGTGCATTGGAATTGCTAGTTAAGCTCCTATGACATGGCCAACTAAAGAGTGGACTTAAAGGGTTAATGTGGCGGGCAACGGGACCGTGATTCCAAAACCTCCTAATTGTAATCGGTCAGGTACCTTTCAGATCAATCAATGGCTAGGAGGAGTTTTTCCGTCCACTTTAAGACTAGCTTTGCCCTAAGTTGACTGCAGAGATAGGACCGAGCAGCCTGGCAGAAGTGCCGCCATGTCGCTTCCCATTTGGTGCTGTGTCGTGATGCGGCTCGGTGGATCACGCTGTGTGGTTGTTTTTTATTTCAGCTCTTCGTTGGCTTGGGATTCCCATACGAAGGTCCAGCCCCGCTTGAAGCCATTGCCAATGGCTGCGCTTTCCTGAACCCCAAATTCAACCCACCAAAAAGCAGCCGAAATACGGATTTCTTTAAAGGCAAGCCGACTCTGCGAGAGGTGAGTATAAGGGGGGGGGGGTGACTAAATATTATCAAGAACAGAGAAAAGAAATGCATGCGCCCACTCTAAAGAAAATCCGTTCTTTATATATTGAGCCATGAACCTAGAAATAAAATCCAGCAGTAGTCCGGGGGGAGCATTGACCGCTGGGGGACCCATGTCTCCCAGGTTGTGTGGAATGGCGGTCACACATGCATGCTGCCGCTCTATGGGACTGCCGGAGATTGCAAGAACAAAAGCCCGGCTATCTCGGAGTCCCATAGCGTTGAGTGTAGTGAGAGTGCGCAGTTGTGACCGCCTCTCCCCACATACTGGGAAACATCGCTCCCCCAGAGGGGGACAGGAGACAACCATTTAACGGAATGTCTGTAATGAACGGATCCTCCTCTATTAGGGTGGTCTGCGTCACCCTTGGACTGGTTTTGGAGCACTCCCTTGACCTTGGATGCCCTGCTATACCGTATTCAGGCCATGGAAAAGGGTGGCGCTGTTTCCTCTATCAATCTCTTCTGTTGCAGTTGACATCGCAGCATCCCTATGCTGAAGTGTACATCGGAAAGCCTTACGTCTGGACGGTGAACATCAACAACCCCGATGAAGTTGAGAAGGCCGTGAAGGCGATAATGAATCAGAAGGTGGAACTTTTTTCTTTTTTTTTTCTTTTCTTGCAACACCTGCTCTTTACACCACCGCGTCCCCTCCCCAGAGTTTAACCACTTCTGCAACACTTCCTGGCACAATACGACAACCCACAAACAGATCTTGCAATCGGTTTCTGGAAGAAAACGCCCTTTACAGGCTGCTAATAGGATAATGCTGAGGAGCAATTCTGAGCATGGAATTTCCTCCCTATCTGTGGCCCTCCATCTGTTGGCAGACTCCAACTCCCAGCATGCTCCGAGTTGTAGTTTACAAACAGTTGGATAGGCAGGGGTTGCACATTGCTCATGTATATGTGATAAGATTAACCGATTAACCGTCTTCTGAAATTCAGTTTCGTCAGCCTTGCGCCATATCCCAGGACGAGGTTAACACCACCTTATTGTGACAGATATCTGCTCACGCAATTTCCACGCTATCTATCTGTACTATGCAAAACTTCCCCGTAGCTAGCCGAGAAGCAGAAGCCGCTCCATTGGGATGAAGGTGTCTGGCGCTTTGATGTAACGCAAACTGACGTGCGCGCAAATCCAAGCATTCAACCCATTTCGCTTGAGCTGCTCGCACCAAAGTAACGTCTCTTGATGCCGCAGATTAACTGTTTTTTTTTTTTGTTTTTGTTTTTCCCTTTCTTGCAGAATGAACCGTATCTGCCCTACGAGTTTACATGTGAAGGAATGCTCCAGAGGGTGAACGTCTTCATTGAAAAACAGGTAAGGACGCGCTTAAAGGGGCTCACACTCCCGTCACCGTGTTTCCCTATGGGGCAGAAAGTTGAGCAAGTCATACAAATTCAGGTTTCCTCTCTATGGAGAAATGTTAAGCTTGCGGTGACGGCCGTGGTAACTCCAAATCTTACCGTGAAGCGTATGGTGAGCATTAGATGTAGTTCCATATAGGATGGTGCAGAGCATCAGTGGCATAGCTATGAGGGTAGCGGGGGCTCCAGTGCCCGAGGTAATCATTAGAGCAATGATCACGTGGCTCGTTTTTCATGCAGATTAGGGCTCATTCAGACGGCCGTATGTTGTCCGCAAAAATGCGGATCCGTTATTTTGAGGATTAAATGCTGTCCCATTCACGTCTAGGAAGGCCTTTTCTTCCATTGCACTGCTCAGCAAAACAAATGAAACATGTCCTATACTTGTCAGTGAAAATCAGGACATGGCCACATCGAAGTCTATGGGTCAGCAAAAAAACGGAATGCAATCCGTTTTTTTGGGGACATGCAGAACTGTCCGCAAAAAAAGGATCCGCATTTTTGCGGGCAGCATACGGCCGTCTGAATGAGCCCTTATGGTGAGTATTAAGCACAGAAATCCTCGAGAAATCTGCCTTTGGTGTCGTTTGTATGGCAATGGCGTGTTCCTCTGACTGCACACATCAAGAACTTTTTCATATATGGAACTTTGGTGCCACCTGTAGGCCGATGCCTGTCTCTGCAGGCTGCATTTTCACATCGGTCCTTTTTCTTCCTCTCCCCCTCCGCAGGACTTCTGTCACGGACAGGTCATGTGGCCGCCATTAAGCTCCCTGCAGGTGAAGTTGGCACAGCCGGGTAAGTCCTGCAAACAAGTGTGCCAGGAGAACCAGCTCATCTGTGAGCCCTCCTACTTCCAGCATCTCAACAAAGACAAAGACCTGGCCAAGTAAGTTTAACCAATGGCAGTGCATGTTGAGAGTTGTAGTCTTGTGACAAATAGATCTCTTTAAAAGGACTGATTGGGTTAATGGTGTCCATTAACATTCTTAACATTATCACATGAATGGATCTGTCGCTGCTTCCTGCTCTCTTCCTGAAATACTCTGTGCTGTTGTGTACTGCTCCCATTATGCCATGTAGCCCAGCCCTCATTATCATAGCTACATGAGCAAACGGGCCAAAACTCCCAACGGGATCAGCACGCTCCTTTCCTGAAATACCATGTGCTGCTGTGTACCCGACTCCTACTGTGTGGCCTCCCACTTGTCTCCGTACTCCTCCCCTCATCAGGTTACACGTGGCCCTGTCCTTAATAACGTCACATGTGTACAGGTCACTGCCTCCTACAAAATCGGCACATTAAAATACTGTGCTGCTGCAACCTCCCATTATGATCCTGTGCCACCCCGTGTAGGTCACTGCCCCTCACAAGATCAGTACACCCCTCTTCTGAAATACTCTGTGCTGCTTTGTGTCCTGCTCCTCCCACTATGTAACACTCGGTATGTGACCTCCCACTTGCCTCCATGCTCCTCCTTCCTTCAATCCCGTGTAGGTCACTGCCCCTCACAAGATCAGTACACCCCTCTTCTGAAATACTCTGTGCTGCTTTGTGTCCTGCTCCTCCCACCATGTAACCTCCCACTTGCCTCCATGCTCCTCCTCCCATCAATCCCGCGTAAGTCACTGCCCCTTTCAAGGTCAGTACAATCCTCTTCTGCTGCTCTGAATATGGCAGTGTATATGGGTTTGAGGATCTCCCCATGATCAGAGCGTACACCAGATGGGACGACCTCTGTATATTCGCATAGACTACGAATTCTAAATGTTGTTTCTACCATAGGTTCGGGATCCACTGCCAGTCATCGGACACTGCGAATGACATTGTGGCCCCGTCGATTGACGAGAACAAAAAACAATGCATCTTTCAAGGGGATCTCTTGTTGTTCAGCTGCGCAGGGTCTCACCCCAACCACAGGAGGGTCTGTCCCTGCAGGGACTACATGAAAGGACAGGTGGCGCTCTGCAAGGACTGTCTATAGCACTCCATGCCCTCCTCATCCGGATAGGATCCGTTCAGCGCTGGTGCCGGGCTATGGTAGGATTTCTTGCCCTCTTTAGACATCGTCGTTCTTGGAAATGGGCGGGTGTCTCACCCTTAAAGGGACGCTCTTCTAATGCCATTTTCCAGTGGACTACTTTGAAATACATGAACGAAATGGTTAAGAGAACCTGTCCACCTCTGCTCTGGTCACGCGAAAGGTTTCCAAAGCCGTCCACTGTTAAGGCGTCTCGGGAACGTAAGGACGCTGTCTTATACTCGACCCTCCATGCATGCTGCAGAGGCGGTGGAGGAACTCGTAAACTGCCAACCGTGTGCTACCGCATGACTACTCCACAAGATGAGCTACTGATGGTCTGCAGAACGGTGGTTGTGAGATTTTGTGGCCGTATGCTAAAAAAAATAAAAAAAAATCCTGCCCAGCGCGTTTCAGGTTCCAGACACTGCCAGGCGATTGGATGACGGCACGCTTGACTCTTCCCAGGATCCTTTGGGACAAAAAAAAATGTTCGTAGAGCCGTTGTGTGGTCATAATGCTGTCTTAGCTAGTGATGGAGGTAGTGTAGCCAAAGCCAGTACTTAAAGAGACAGTAGCGTTAGAATTACAGAGGAAATATATATATACGTACACAGCTTGTACAGGATATTGATTTTTTTAAGGGCATGTCTGTGAGATAATTATGTATATATTTAACGTGGAGTATTTTTATTTATGACACAGAGAGGGTGTGCATTTTTCTAAGTTCATGATAATTTAATGTTTTTGGGGATTTTTTTTTTTTTTTTGTGTAATTTGACCTTGGTGATTAACCTTTTTGCTGCAAAGTGAAGGGAGCCATTTTGTCAGGTTTTCAGCTTCTGAGGTATGAGGCACATGAAACCTCAGCGATGCTTAAAGGAAAGGTCTGCTTTTGCAATAACTTTCTATTGCACCAGTGTATGTGAACTGCAGTCTCAATTAAAAATCACCCATCGTTCTGTGCCTACAGCCTCCTATGCAGACCTTTGTTTCTATGGTAACAGACTACAAACAATCTGTAGTCTGATCTTGCAGTCGTATTGCCATGAGTTCCTGCTAACCTACCAAATGTAAGCTCTTAGAAAGTAGGGGACCGATGGAGATTAGTGTGAGTGCCGGCTCTGACTACGCCATGTAGTCTGTTACCATGGAGATATATCGTTCTGCCTAGGATATGTAGAGATAAACATTTTTTTAATTTTTTTTTCAACGATAAATTGAGAAAAGAAATTGGTTGTGAAGGTGAGCCTTCCCTTTAGGATCGATACACACAGGACTGAAATCTCATCGACTGCTACAAAATAAATTGGGGGCTCGGTGTTTGGGATTCACTCTGCATGACCGTACTTGCTTCATCTGTATTGGGTGGGGGTCGCCGAAGCTTGCACTTGAAGTGTGAGTTTGTAGTTGGGCTGTTACTTTGCTACTCAAAGGTGATGCTTTGAGGTTGTGTTTTTTGGGGGCGTTTTGTTTTTTACTTTTTCGGAAATTTAATAAAACGAAAGCTAAAAGTAGGAATTGTAAAAAAAAAAAAAAAAATAATTAGAAGACCAATTTTTTAAAGAGGTTGTCCAGGATTTTTGGGGGAACTAAATAAATAAATAAATCCATTCACTAAAATTGTGCATTTGGCCCCAAGAAAATGGCTCCCTTTTAAATGGCCTTCACGTGGTTGTGGTGCAGTAGTCTGTGTAGTCAGGACCGCCCCCACACGTCCCTTTCAGTTATGAGCTAATTAGGGGCGGTCCTGACTACACCGACTACTGAACAACATATATATTTTTCTCTGCAGCAAACAAACTTAGTCTAAAAAAAAAAGTTTGCCTTTTGTCTTGTTGCAATTTAGAAAAACTAATTTTTAAAGTCGACCGGCGCTCTAAGAAACTCACTGATTTTGATGCATCTAAAGGGGTACGTAACCCTAGAAAATGGACGTTTAGATTGGAACATCTACAAGATTCCCTGTCAAAACTGAAATAAACAGTCTAGGGCAGGCATGCTCAACCTGCGGCCCTCCAGCTGTTGCAAAACTACAACTCCCATCATGCCTTGCTGTAGGCTGATAGCTGTAGTCTGTCCGGGCATGCTAGGAGTTGTAGTTTTGCAACAGCTGGAGGGCCGCAGGTTGGGCATCCCTGGTCTAGGGTAAACCTATTGCATGGTGTGATTGGGCAGAGCATCACATCAGAAAAATTGGTCTTCTCCCCTTTAAGGGCCTTGTACTAGAAATATCTGGGTATTTCCCGGAGAGTTTCTTTAAATTAATACTCTGGTCTTGCATAGGCATGAAAAACAGATGATGGGATTCATATAGAAGTGTATTCTGTGGCCCCCACAAGACTTCCTGCCGTTACAACCCATTACAGCGGAGTAGCTTCTTGTACCTGTCAGCCCTTTGTAAACTCATGTTAAAAAATGAATATATATTTCTTGCTTCAGCTTGTACTACTTCAGATCTCCAGCAGAGGGCATCGGTGCAGCAGAGTACAGGACACTGGTGCACACTTTACTTCTGTTGCAAATGTTGCTTATATAACAAACTGAAGTTTTCTGCAGTATCACTGCCGTAATGAGCGCTGCCACAGTCGTGGTCAACGGTCTCCACGCCAGTGTTCCGAATGTTGAGCAGGAGGTGGATGATCGTCAAAAATGTCCCGATTTATATAAAAATCTTTGTAAGGATGCATTCACACAACTGTGAAAAGGTCCGTTTTTTTTTTTTTTTTTTACAGATGGCTTTCCGTCCTGGAAAACAAACAAAATAGGACCTGCCCTAATTTTGACTGCCGTTATTCACAGGCCATTGAAAAAAAAAAGTCAAGGTGTGGTTTTGCCATCTTGTCAATGTACCCTAAGGTCATAGTTTCAACAAGGCAAATTTTCCCAGGTGTGCAAGTTGCCATATAAGTCCTATTTTCTTAAAGGGATTGTACAGGAAAGGAAAACATGGCTGCTTTCTTCCACAGAGAGCGCCACTCTCGGTCCTTGGATTGTCTGGTATTGCAGTTCAGCTCCACTAAAGTGAATAGGACCGAGTTGCAATATCGCACGCATCCTGCAGATACGTGGCTTTGTCTTGGGAAAGGAACAGCCAAGTTTTTGTAATCCTGCACAGTCCCTTTTTTAAGGCTATGTACTCCTTCGGAGGGAATTTTTGTTTGATTGCATGTTACTCATTTTTGGCTAAAAATAACTTTTCCAATTGGCCTTTATTAAAAATATTGAGCCGTTCTGTCACAAAGGGTTAACAGTTTTTCTAGCTGTGTGACTGGTACTCATCTGATAACCCTTATCTCTAAACTACTAAGAGGTCATAAACACTTATTTAAATCACTTTCTTATCCGGAAGATAAGAAACGAGCTATAAGGAGTGTTTGTCAGAGATAAGGAGCCTGTCGACTCCTGGTCTGACGGAAAATCCAAAGGAGGCTTCTAGAGTAGGGATGGCCAACCTGCGGCTCTCCAGCTGTTGCAAAACTACAACTCCCAGCATGCCCAGACTGTCTACAGCAGGACATGGTGGGAATTGTAGTTTTACAACAGCTGGAGAGCCACAGATTGGCCAGCTCTGTTCTAGAGCATCTCAGCTCTGTGCAGAAAAAAGGGCGCCAAATTTTTAAGAGGCCAATTGAAAAAGATTTTTAGCTCAAAATGAGTGCAATGCAATAATAAAAAATGCCCCCAAAGGTGTCCATAGCCTTTAAGTCCTCAAGCATCTTGCTGCCCCCTGGGGCCCCGTACCTGCCAGTACAAGATTACCCAAACATTCCAAGTTATCTGTATGAATGTTAATCGCGCTGGGACACTGCCATCTACTGGTCATGTGACACACAGCATTCCTCCGCTCAGTTTATAAACCCTTTCACAACCTAAACTTAAAAGATGTATAAAAATGGGCATTCTGTTCTTTGATTTGTTGCACTGATCTTGTATGTTGTTGGTTCTGAAATTTTCTGTTAACCCTTTGTTACATTCAACTGAGGGGATAAAAAAAACAAAAAAAAATGTTATGTTTATTTGTACCTTATTCTGTTTTCCCGCTGGTGAAAATTGAATACAAAACACACTGTTAAGATGACAATGAGGACCTCATTATCTCATCTCATATATGCAAGTTAATTTGCACATGTATAAAATAGAACTACTTTTCTTTTCTTTTTCGTTTTATTTTTTATTTTTATTTTTTCTTGGGGGTTCTTGTTTAATTTTGGGCCTATTTTACTGTTTCTGGGGCTCTCGCTTGTAAATTTCAGATGTGTTTGTGTCGTTGGGTCGTCTTATTTGTCTTAATTTAATTTAAATACAGTATGTGCCTTTTAACTCTTTAAAGGTTGTTTTGTGAATTGGAATTTGTTGGAACATTTATGACGGACACAACAATTGGCCCTTCAAATAAAGATTTTGGATTAATCTTTTTGAAACCTAATATCTTGGCAGAATAATATCTGTGACCTATAGAACCGTGAATTTTATCTTATTCCATATACACCCACAGAAACTTTCAAAATTGCATGCAAAACTAACCAACTATTTCTTTATGCTCCAGAGCTGCACTCATTATTCTGCTGGTGGAGTTGCTGTGTTACATGCATTACTTCTCCTGTACTGATGTTGAGTTATATCCTGTATTATACTGCAGAGCTGCACTCAACTATTCTGCTGGTGGAGTCACTGTGTACATACATTACTTATCTTGTACTGATCATGAGTTACATCCTGTATTATACTCCAGAGCTGCACTCACTATTCTGCTGGTGCAGTCACTGTGTACATACATTACTTCTCTTGTACTGCAGAGCTGCACTCACTATTCTGCTGGTGGAGTCACTGTGTACATACATTACATTACTTATCTTGTACTGATCCTGAGTTACATCCTGTATTATACTCCAGAGCTGCACTCACTATTCTGCTGGTGCAGTCACTGTGTACATACATTACTTATCCTGTACTGATCCTGAGTTACATCCTGTATTATACTGCAGAGCTGCACTCACTATTCTGCTGCTGCAGTCACTGTGTACATACATTACTTATCCTGTACTGATCCTCAGTCATATCCTGTATTATACTCCAGAGCTGCGCTCACTATTCTGCTGGTGGAGTCACTGTGTACATACATTACATTATTTATCCTGTACTGATCCTGAGTTGCATCCTGTATTATACTCCAGAGCTGCACTTAATATTCTGGTGTATATCGGTGACAAGCTTATTGACTGTTTTGTGTGAAAACCAGCAGAATAGTGAGCGCAGCTCTGGAGTATAATACAGGATGTAATGGTACTTTTATGTGGTACGATGCTCAGGAATGGACGCTGATCATTGCCATGTATAAAAAATGCCAACCATCACCCGATGAATGAGAGCAAGCGTCAGGTGAATGCACATTTTATGGGGCACGTTCCCTGCTCTGTGAACACCATGTAGCCGTCCCTTGGCTATACGGTGACGTGTGTTCACGGCCTATAACACGGGGAGTGTCTCCTCTCCCGCCGAGCTGCCATTTTTGGTGTTCTTGTATTTTGTTCCAGCATTTTCCGATCACGGGGTAGAGATTGTAATTGTTTCTATAGTGTTGCTGAAATAAAGCTTTCAGAGCCGGTGTAAATGTTCGATTCTGCATCTTTAGACCTAACGCTCTCAGTTTTCACTGTTGTAGAGATGAAAATTCTAGGGAAACTTTATTTTTCAATAAATCCTTTTTCTTGTGTGAATTTTGTCCAATCAGTAAATTGCTACTGACGCAGGCGGCATTTCTGACGTAGGGAAATCAGGCCATTGGTGTGTTTTGTAGATCGGTGGATTGCGATGTCTGGCGTCTATTCCACATTAAAGGGGGTTGTCCGAATTATATAAAACTTGGGCTGCCCATGTAAACTGCCTAAAAAAATTAATAAATACAGGAGAGAATGGTGGCTCTTTAATATTGGTAAATGGAGTGGCAGTGCTCTCATAACTGGTAAACTGGAATTAGTAATGTCTAAATAGGACTGTGACAGTGGGAATAACTGAGGCATGGCTGGATTATGGGTATGACTGTGCGGTTAACGTACAGGGTTACAGTCTGTTTAGAAAGGATCGCCAAAACCGGAGAGGTGGAGGGGTCTGCCTCTATGTAAAGTCCTGTCTAAATCCCGTAATTCGAGAATACATCTCCGAGGGACATGAACATGTGGAGTCGCTGTGAGTAGAAATACATGGAGCCAAAAATAATAAGTGACTAATAGGAGTGTATTATAAACCACATAATATACCGGAGTCCACAGAAAATCTATTACTAAACGAGATGGACGAGGCGGCAAATCATAATGAGGTGGTTATTTTGGGGGACTTCAACTACCCAGATATAGACTGGGAAACTGAAAGCTGTACATCCCATAAAGGAAACAGGTTCTTGGCAATAGCCAAAGACAATTACCTTTCCCAACTGGTTGAGGACCCAACTAGAGGGACGGCCATACTGGACTTAGTATTAACCAATAGACCTGACAGAGCAGACGTGCAGGTCGGGGGACACCTGGGAAATAGTGACCATAAAGTTATAACCTTCCAATTATCCTTCAAACGAGAGTTTCTTCATGGAGGAACAAAAATACCAAACTTCAAAAAGGCAAAATTTAGCCAACTAAGAGAGGCCATAGGCCGGACTAACTGGGACAAAGTCCTCAAAAATAAAAATACAACCATAAAATAGGATATCTTTAAAAGCATTGTAACATCTAATTGTGAGAGGTACATACCTTATAGGAATTAAAGGGTAAGGCCCCTTGCAGATAAGCGTGACGGATTAGGTCCGGATTAATTCAGTGAAAAATGCGCAATTTCGCAAGCAAGTTCAGTCAGTTTTGTCTGCGATTGCGTTCAGGTTTTTTTTCAGTATCACCGCGTATGTGACGACCGGCTCTATAAATATACCACATGATCCACCCCGTCCGATAAACACCATAAATAAAAACTGATGTCAAAGCCATTTTTGTCACCTTACATCACAAAAAGTGCAACGCCAAGCGATCAAAGAGGCGTATGTCCCACAAAATGGTACAAAATATCACAGAAAAAAAAAATAAGGCGCTAAAACTAATATACTGTATTAGTACTAGTTAAAAACAGGGGCAATGTATGACATTAATCACTCCTATAAATTAACATCCTCTAGCAAGTCTGCCTAATAATCCGGTTGGGTCCATTGATTTTATGCGCAAATCGGATATTACGGTGGATGGTGTCTACGGGTAAGTATGAGAGCACCTAATGGTCAGTAATCGGTAATGCTGGAGTATGACCAGCTACCAAAATCTGACCCCCTTATACAAGGTATCCACCGGATGGTTATTTGTATCAACAACCAACCAAATAGGAGGGACTCTCAAGACACCGGCCCACCACTAACTAAGGCTACATGCACACAGCAGTGAAAAACGGACATGTGATGTATGTTTTTTTAACGGCCATGAAATGGACATTTAAAGACCAATGGTAGTCTATGGGGCTATTCACATGATTTTTTTTGACTGTCAGTGAAAAACGGATGTCAAAAAACAGAACATGCGCTATCTTGTCCGTTTTTCACAGAGACTGCCCTCATACAATTAAATGGCTCCATTTTTAACGTCCGTTTCTCAGACAGGCATCAGTGAAAAAAACGTCAGTTAAAAATGTCAGTTTTAACGAACGTTTTTTCTCACTGTCGTGTGCATGTACCCTAAAGCTCCCATATGCTGTGTCACAGGGCTCGACGCGTTTCATCAAAGAATCATCAGGAGCAGGTATAAAGCAAAATTAAAGCGCATGTAGTGGAAACATACGGTGCCACACTGGTGTTGCGTGACAGCACCTCCGGCTCTGAGGTGGCCATGAAGTGTCCAGAAAATAAAGGGGAGTGAGACACCACATCCCCCCCCCCCCAGGAGCAGTGAAGAACATGCAGCCAATGGGACCCCCACAGAGGAGGAGCAAGCTCCTCAACCCTTTGCGCCCTCCACGGCCGCATGAGAAAAGTTCAGCCTCCTCCCTTTTAAAGACATCGGCAAGTAAACAGGGACGATATGCGCAGTTTTTCGATCAGACGCGCGGCTGAATAGGGATAACGTAAGAACAGTGAAGATGACCGGCAAATGGACAAAGCCATCGCGGCTGTTTAAACAAAAACGTCATAAATCATGAAACAGTGGGTCATTAGATGTAGAGCAAAAATTCACGGCACTCAGGATTATGATGCAACAAATCAAGGGATTTTTAATGTTTCCATCCACAAAATTAATAATAATGTATACACGGCCAACGTTTCGGTCCTTCCCGGACCTTGTTCACGGCCAGGTGCATGTAGACTGTGTGTTTGGCGTGCAACGCCATTCCACGCCAAACACACAGTCTACATGCACCTGGCCGTGAACAAGGTCCGGGAAGGACCGAAACGTTGGCCGTGTATACATTATTATTAATTTTGTGGATGGAAACATTAAAAATCCCTTGATTTGTTGCATCATAATCCTGAGTGCCGTGAATTTTTGCTCTATTGTACTGTGGGCTATTCCCCCACATCACAGAGCACCAGGTCTTCTATCACGTCGTGGTGTGCCGACCATTCCTATTTTGCCGGTCATTAGATGTAGACAGCCATTCAAAATGCAACATTGTAACAACCAATCTAAATGGAAAGACACATCTACTAGGGTTCTGATATTTGAATAAAGTGATGTTAATAAACAGGGAATTAGGGCCACAATTTAGGCCCCATTCACACGTCCACAATTCTGTTTGGCATTTCGCGGAACAGAATTGCAGACCCATTCATTTCTATGGGGACATACTATGTCCCTTGCGGATCTGCACTTCCGCTCCGCAAAAAAAAATAGAACACGTCCTATTGTTTTCCGCAATTGCGGACAAGAAAAGGCAATTATCTATGAGAGTGCTGGCGATGTGCGGTCTGCACATTGCCGGTGTCCGTGTTTTGTGGATCTGTAAAACACACACGGATGTGTGAATGGGCCCTTATGGTAGTATGTACTAGGCACATAATTGATTCTTACCTGATTCGATCATTGGCTTGAAACTCCATACTGTATCAGGGCTGTGTATGAAAAGGCCCAATAAACCATATACTAAGTCGCCTCTATTATTGCCCCTTATTAACAGTGTGAATGAGGAGTTAAACCCTGTGATCAATCCCTCCTATAACCATTATGAAGTCTACGAAGGATCAATAAAACATGCATAGGAAATATGATCGTTAAGTCCTGAGGGGCGAACTGTACCCAGCCTAAAAGTCCATTGGGCCTCTTTCTGAAGAACTTGTTTGTCAAAGTTGTCCCCCCTAGGAGACGGTCTCACAATCTCGACGCCCTGGAATGGAATTGATCGCATGTCTCCAGCATGTTGTACAATAATATGACGTGCGACCTAGATATCTGCATTTTTTCTGATGTCATTCAGATGTTCGCCAATTCTGCGGCGGAATTCGCGAGTTGTTTTGCCGACATATTGCAAGCCGCACACATAGGTAGCTAAGTAGACCAACCCCGAGGACCTGCAATTGATAAAACATCTCATACTGTATGATTTGGAAGTGGCCGTACTAAAAAACGTACACCCCAACTTAATGGAGTCACATGCTATGCGGCCACTGCGCCGAAAGGTGCCCGGCATGAAACTTGTTAACCATGTACTGGAACCAGGGGTCTGAAGGAACCTGTGAACCAAACGGCCCTTCAGATTTCGGCCTCTACGATAAGTGATCGCAGGACTATCGCCCACTAGATGTTCAATATCCGTGTCCATTTCTAGGACACTCCAATGTCTCCGCAAAATCTCTTGAATGGGTCCATTGGCAGCATCAAAGGCAAATCTGTTCATCATCTGTTTTCTTATCTCTGGGATTGAGGAGGGACTCACGGGTACATGTCAGAGAACGCTGGTACGCTGACGTGAGAATCTTACGAGGATATCCACGGCTGAGAAACCTATTTTCTTCTCTTCGTCTTATTCGCCTTTTATTGGAGGAAGAAAAATCCCTCTTTGAGATTAGCAGAGTTTCCCTTCAGGTACAGATTGACGCCATTAATAAATTCTCTACACATACTGAGTTTGCTCGCAGAGAACAGGTCTTGGACCAGGCAGTGCAGAAATATACGGCGCAGCTAAAAGAGAAGAAACATTCTCTGTACTTGAGGGATACTGACGATTGTAGGGAGGGACGGCTTTTTGATTACAAAGCTAAACCAGCAAGAGCCTTGGAGGCGGACACTGAACCTTCGTCATCAGAAGGGGAAGCAGAAGCTGAGCCTAGTGTGAATACCAGTTACCCCAGATCGGTGTCCTCTAGGGGTCGCTCTATAATAAGAACTAGAAACCTAAACATAGGAGGAGTGAGACGTAGTAAGGCTAGTTTCACAGTAGCGGCAGCCTTCTCTGGCCCGCCCCCATTATAGTCAATGGGGCCGGAGCGGATTTCCGGCGGCATGCGTGCACTAGCGGCAGCACAGATCCGGCAGGCTGTTCCGTTGGGTGAACAGCCTGCCGGATCCATGCTGCCGCTAGTGCACGCATGCCACCGGAGATCCGCTCCAGCCCCATTGACTGTAATGGGGGCGGGCCGGAGTTTTGGCGGCAGCACGGCAAAACTACAACATGTCGTAGTGGGGTCACTTTTTGGGAGTTTCTCCTGTAAGGGTGCATCAGGGGGGCTTCAAATGGGACATGGCATCTAAAAACCAGTCCAGTAAAATCTACCTTCCAAAATCCATATGGCGCTCCTTTTCTTCTGCGCCCAGCCATGTGCCCTTACATCATTTTATGACCACATGTGGGGTGTTTCTGTAAACCGCAGAATCAGGGTAATAAATATTGAGTTTTGTTTGACTGTTAACCCTCGATGTGTTAAAGAAATTTTGAAATTTGATCTCTATTTTTGTGTGGAACACCTAAAGGGTTAACAAAGTTTTTAAAATCAGTTTTGAGTAACTTAAGGGGTGTAGTTTCTACAATGGGGTCATTTATGGGGGGTTTCACTATGTAAGCCCCACAAAGTGACTTCAGACCTGAACTGGACCTTAAAAAGTCTTCTAATTCTAAACCTTCTAACGTCCTAAAAAAATAAAATGACATTTACAAAATGATGCCAACATAAAGTAGACATATGGGGAATGTTAAGTAATAAATATTTTATGAGGTTTTACTTTCTATTTTAAAAGCAGATATATTGAAATTTTGAAAATTGCGAATTTTTCAATTTTTTTTGTAAATTTGGCATTTTTTCATAAATAAAGGTAAAATTTATGGACTTAAATTTATGACTATCATAAAGTACAATGTGTCACGAGAAAACCTTCTCAGAATCACTTGGATAAATAAGTGTTCCAAAGTTATTACCACATATAGTTTTTCTCATTTCCCTGGTTCTCTTCTGGACCGTTGTTTACCTGCAATAACAACAATCTCTGCCCCTCCACCTGCTCTGCAAAGGGAGTGAATACAAGTGCTGCCCTGAGTGACATGTCTGCCTGCTGGGAGACTCAGCAGCATGTTGTATGCGTAGGACTACAAGTCCCAGCTGTACAATGACACTCCTGATACACACAGGATCTTCCCCCTATCTGTTCTTGTGCAATGCTCTGCAGAACTTTTCTAGTCTGTCAGCTCCTGTGCCCAGCATTTGTCTCCTCATTGCCTGCAGCTACTCAGGAAAGCCTTCATCCCTGAGTCTGTGCTACTGAAGAAGTTAATGTTTTTCCTGGAGACGCCAGGGAGACAGCAGCAGCTCAGCCAGTGCAGGGGGCGTGGCCAGCACAGTGATGTCTCGTGTACAGACACATATCTGCTCTCTCTCAGGCTTGTGCACGAAACATCATCAGAGCAGGGAGAGAAGCTGACTTCAATATATTATATTCCATATAGGCTGATCTGTAGTTATTATTTATTCCCTTTTGGAGTGTGTACATTTTTGGTCACTTATTCAATTTTTTTGGTAGTTGAAGTGATTAAATAAAATGTTGAAACAGCTTTTTTGATCTGTTCGCCATATGGAATACATGTTTTCACATTTAATAGTTTGTCATCTTTATTCTGGGGAAAGGAGTATTTTAATTTTCACATTTTCTTTAATATTTTAAACTTTTTACTACTACTCTTTCTCCTTTCTTTTAGGCCCCCAAGGACTGGTTTAACGTTGATGGCTATGGTGCTCGATGAGCTCTCAAGTGGGCGCCATCTTTAAAGGCCCAACTTCAAGGTTGGGAAGGGGTTAATACAAAGGAGGACAGCGTAACCCCTTCCGGTGTCTTCTCATGCGGCACAAGCGACTGCTACCTCTGCACCCCCTATAGCTACGTCCCTGGATACATTATGTGTTCCACTTCTGAACGATCATACCGGGATCTAAATAAGAACTTTGTAAATACAAGCAATCCGATCTGTTCAGCCACTAGTATCAATTTTTATAACTGATGTTATTGTTATAAGAGCTACCTGCAGCCTCCACTTTCACTGGATATGTGCTTCTACCCCTCTGAGGGGCTTCATCAGCCATTATCTGGGAAAGTGATAATATTGATAAAACTACCATGAGGGCTCCGCGTTCAGGTTTATTTATATGTTTTATTTCTTTTTAATTAATTATTTTTAATGTACACATATCTATATTCAGACGTGTTTTGTGAATATCGTTGGGGAACTGCTGCCAGTGATCGGAGGGTGCCAGGCTGATATCAGGTGTGCTTAAAATAACATGTTATAAATGTATAACTCACTCATTTTCCCCTCTGCTACTTCCATCGACGCGCTCCAGTCCTCACCGCTGCTCCTTTTATCTGGCTGCAGCAGTGACGTTTTGTGCACATGGTCAGCAGCCAATCACTGGCCTCAGTAGAGACATTCTGTGCACTGCTAAGGCCAGCGATTGGCTGCAGTGGTGACCTGTGCACAGAACTTCACCACTGCAGCCAAGAAGATGTCAGCAGCAGGAACACCAGAGCTCAACACTAGAGATGAGCGAACATTAAAAAAAAGTCCGGTGTTCGGCGTTCGGGTGGTGGTAAGTCGCGCATTCCGTTATGGATTCCACTATAGCGGCATATGGAATCTATAAGGGGCGGCTGCCACCAACCCGAACTGTTGAACAGCCGAAGGACCTGGGGTGACGTCACTGTCATATGATCAGTGCAGGGGGCGTGGCTCAGCACGGGATCAAATCCAGTGCTGAGCCACGCCCCTGCACTGATTACATGACAGTGACGTCACCCCAGGTCCTTCGGCTGTTCAACAGTTCGGGTTGGTGGCAGCCGCCCCTTATGGATTCCATATGCCGCTATAGTGGAATCCATAACGGGATGCGCGACTTACCACAGCCCGAACACTGAACACCGGACTTTTTTTTAATGTTCGCTCATCTCTACTCAACACCCAAAGAAACAGAAGAAAACAGGCGAGTACCCATTCATTTGTTATTTTAGCCCATTTACAGGAGTTGCCCAAGTTTTTATATAACTTGGGACAACCCTTTTAACAGTTTTACCACCTTAAGGCCTCTTTCACACGGTCAGTGTTTGTAAGCCCAAACCAGAAGTGGAACCTACAGAGAAAAGGTATAATAGAAATATTTGTGCCTCTTCTGTGTTTTAGACCCACTCCTGGTGTCTCAGAAACCTGCAGTATTGTGAATACAGCTCTGGAGTATAATATAGGATCTAACTCAGGATCAGCACAGGATAAGAAGTGTATGTACACAGTGACTCCACAAGCAGAATAGTGAGTGCAGCTCTGCAGTATAATACAGGATGTGACTTAGGATCATTACAGGATAAGTAATGTAATGTATGTGCACAGTGACTGCACCAGCAGAATAGTGAGTGCAGCTCTGGAGTATAATACAGGATGTAGCTCAAGATCAGTAGAGGAAAAGTAATGTAATGTATGTACACAGTGACTGCACCAGTAGAATAGTGAGTGCAGCTCTGGAGTATAATGTACCTCAGGATCAGTACAGGATAAGTAATGTATGTACACAGTGACTCCACCAGCAGAATAGTGAGTGCAGCTCTGGAGTATAATACTGGATGTAACTCAGGATCAGTACAGGATATGTAATGTATGTACACAGTGACTCCACAAGCAGAATAGTGAGTGCAGCTCTGGAGTATATTACAGGATGTAACTCAGGATCAGTACAGGATAAGTAATGTAATGTACACAGTGACTGCACCAGCAGAATAGTGAGTGCAGCTCTGGAGTATAATGTACCTCAGGATCAGTACAGGATAAGTAATGTATGTACACAGTAACTGCACCAGCAGAATAGTGAGTGCAGCTCTGGAGTATAATACAGGATGTAACTCAGGATCAGTACAGGATAAGTAATGTAATGTATGTACACAGTGACTGCACCAGCAGAATAGTGAGTGCAGCTCTGGAGTATAATACAGGATGTAACTCAGGATCAGTACAGGATAAGTAATGTAATGTACACAGTGACTCCACCAGCAGAATAGCGAGTGCAGCTCTGGAGTATAATGTAACTCAGGATTAGTACAGGGTAAGTAATTTATGTACACAGTGACCATCAGCAGAATAGTGAGTGCAGCTCTGAAGTATAATACAGGATGTAACTCAGGATCAGTACAGGATAAGTAATGTATGTACACAGTGACTCCACCAGCAGAATAGTGAGTGCAGCTCTGGAGTATAATACAGGATGTAACTCAGGATCAGTACAGGATAAGTAATGTATGTACACAGTGACTGTACCAGCAGAATAGTGAGTGCAGCTCTGGAGTATAATGTAACTCAGGATTAGTACAGGGTAAGTAATTTATGTACACAGTGACCATCAGCAGAATAGTGAGTGCAGCTCTGAAGTATAATACAGGATGTAACTCAGGATCAGTACAGGATAAGTAATGTATGTACACAGTGACTCCACCAGCAGAATAGTGAGTGCAGCTCTGGAGTATAATACAGGATGTAACTCAGGATCTGTACAGGATAAGTAATGTATGTACACAGTGACTGCACCAGCAGAATAGTGAGTGCAGCTCTGGAGTATAATACAGGATAAAGAATCCAAATGCTAGTACAATGACCCTCAGTGTCCCCTCTGAGTCACAGACACCCTAGGGGCAACTAAAGCAGCATCTCAGTGTGAGGACCCCGGCATGCAGCTCTCCATACCTCTGCTTTCTGGATCCATGTGAATGTGAGAGGTGAAGAGTGAAATGGTGCGGTGAACTATAGTGACCCCAGAATGTTATTTCTTTTGTTATTGCAGCAGTTTTGCTCATTTAACTCTTTCCCTTCCATAGCTTTTCTTACATGTCATGACTCGGGCAGTTAATAAATTTGAGCTCTTTTTCCTCGAGCCATTAAACTGCACGACTCGGAGAAGCGATCGATACAATATTACTGCGCAATAAATGCACACAGATTACAGCGTGACATGAAAATCAATGAGAGCAGAACATTACTGTATTAGAAATGCCGCCCAAACAGCCAATTACGCGAGAATCGCCTCCTGTCCCCGCTGCGGGGTCAAATCTGTAGTTGGAGAAAGATGAAATCTTCTCATAAGGAACTTTTTGATTGATTTTCATAAAGCCAGAAAATCAACAGGGATTTGGAAGAATTGAAGTTTTGTGGCCTCTTGTCCCTCTGCGGGGTCTTGTGTGACACTGCAAATGCCAGAAGGGCAATGTAAAGGCTAAAGATTTGTGTAATGTTCACCGGTATAATGGCGTCATCTGTGGTTCTCCAACATCTGTCAGAATAAAAAGTCCAAATCTATAAACCAGAGTTTTAACACTTTAAGCATCATATGAGGCGTCTTTAACATGAGCGTTACGGATTCTCTCAGGGCCTGTTCAGGAAAAAACGGATGATTTTGGACACAAGTTCAGTCAGTTTTGTCTGCCATTGCGTTCAGTGTTTCAGTTTTTTAGTGCGGATACGATCAGTTTTTGATGCGTTTTTCACAGGCATAAAAATACGGAAGAATAACAATTTACATCTCCTAGCAACCATCAGTAAAAATCGCACTGCATCCGGATGTAATCCGTTTTTCATGGAAGCCCCATTCACTTCTATCAAAAAAGCAGAATATAGAACCTGCTGCGGTTTTTCCTGACGCAAAAATGTTCCACAGACCCTTTGAAATGAATCGTCAGGATTCAGTTCAGACGCTATGCGTTTGCTTTATGCATCGCACCGTGACGGAAAACTCATTAGTGTGACATTGCGTTACTCATTGTGTCTACCGTCACATCCAAAGCTGCGTTTAAAGTTCGTAAGGCTGCTGGTTTGATTGTAGCTGCAGTTTGAGGCTATGTTCACATCTGGATCGTTTTTCCATATTTTTTTTGTACTGTCCTAGGAAACAGAAAAATGCAAAAACAGCCGCACCCCTGAATCCGTCATATGATCGATACTAGTGTTGAGCGAATCCGATATGAATTTCAGGTAAAAAATGCAATTCGCCACAAAGCCGAATTTCCTCGTGCTTCGTGGTAGCGAATCAATTTTCCCTGAATGGCGGTAAAAAATCATACTTAGGCCTCTTTCACACTTGCGTTCTGAGGATCCGACAGGCACTTCCGGCCCGCCGGATCCGTCAGAACGCAAGTCGCCTGAAAGCATTTGAAGACTGATCAGGATCCTGACAGGTTACCATGGCAGCCAGGACGCTACTGAAGTCCTGGCTGTCATGGTACTCCGCAGCAGTGTACTTACCTGCGCTGCGGCCGCCGGGCGCTCCTTCATGACGTCACAGATCCGCGTGGCGCATAGATCAATGCGCCGCCCGGACCTGTGACGTCATGAAGGAGCGCCCGGAGGCCGCAGCGCAGGTAAGTACACTGCTGAGGAGTATTTACCATGGCAGCCAGGACTTCAGTAGCGTCCTGGCTGCGATGGTAACCGATTGGAACTGCTGCTGCGCATGCACAAAGCTAAACGCCGGATCCGGCGATGCGCCGAAACGACGTTTAGCTTAATTCTGTATCCGGATTAATGCACTTCAATGGGCATTAATTCCGGATCCGGCGTTACGGCATGTCTTCCGGATTTTTGGACGTAGACAAATCCGCAGCATGCTGCGGTTTTGTCAACGTCCAAAAAACGTTCACATACTGAATGGAAGACATCCTGATGCATCCTGAACGGATTTCTCTCCATTCAGGATGCATTGGGATAATCCTGATCGGTATCTTTCCGTCCTAGAGCCCCGAGGACGGATCTCTAGGACGGAAAGCAAAAACGCTGATGTGAAAGGGGCCTTACCTCATTTATTTGCTCGTCACAGTCCGGCCGCTGCCCTCTTGATTGAAGATCCCATATGAAATCCCGTGCACGATGACATATGATGTCACCACACCGTCCAACGTGATGACTTCATGACGGGCCGCCTGAGATTTCACACTAGATCTTCAATCAAGATGGTGGCGGCCGGCTCTTCGAGATCAAATGGATGAGGTAAGTATGATTTTTTAAAATATTTTTTTTATTTTACACTGTAATATTGCTATCTGATGGCGTGATCAGCTATGAACGCGGCATTTGAGGGGCTGCGCAATAGCTGCTCCCTGTCATTGCAACCGCTACTTACCAAGAACTGCGCTTTATGACGAAGTAATTCATCACGAAACAATTTTTTTTGTAAAATTGGACGAAGCAGCTGAATCAAATTTTTGAATACTTTGCTCATTTCCAATGGATACCAACATATCCCGACGGATCCCATTGACTATAATGGGGTCCGGCTGAAAATTGAGGAAGATGCACAAGAACATATTTTTTGTTTGTTCCACTTTTTTTTGCGGCCCGTACGAAGAACCACTCACTTCAATGGGGCCACAAAAAATGTAAATGACTCCGTGTGCATTCCATTTCCGTATGTCCATTCCGCAAAAAAATAGAACATGTCCTATTATTACAACCCTACAACACTGCCCCACAGCAAAGAACAGACACATGCCAAGTATCCGAAAGATACAAGTTTATTATCTTAGATACAATATACAGAGAATATTATTAACAGTACATGAAGTGTCAAACACAGGGAAAGATGCATGAATCCGAACACACATGTTTGTCTACCCCTAAATAAGATGTTAAACATGCCACATACGGCCCCAGCAAGGTGGACTCTATGCTATAATTCAAAAAGGAGAGGAGATAACCCCACATACACACGGTGGGGGAGTGAACTGCATAAATCACAGGATACTCTCACCCACCCAGGGGCAGACTGGGCCAGGGGGCAGGGGGGCAATTGCCCCCCGGGCCCCTCTGTAGTGTCACCCAGGGCCGGCCTTTGGGGTGTGCATGTGCCCTGCCGCGGCCCTGGTGACAAGTGGGGGCGGCCGGCGGCAGGGCACAGGGATATGAACGCTTCCACTGTGGAAGCGTTCATCTCCATAGTCATCTGTTTTTAAGGTGGGGCTACTGGCACAAAAGGAGGGCTACTGGCACATATGGGGGAGCTACTGGCACATAAGGGGGACGGCTACTGGCACATAAGGGGGACGGCTACTGGCACATAAGGGGGGACGGCTACTGGCACATAAGGGAGGACGGCTACTGCCACATAAGGGTGTGGGGGGGGGGGGCTATGAGCGCTGTGAGTGGCCAACATCTATCCTCTCCGCAATGCTCAGCCTCCTGTGACAGATCAGGTGAGCGGCGGTGTGGGGGCGGAGATAGCGGTCAATGCTGTCAGAGGAGGCTGTGCTCTCCTCCCGCAGCTCCCCGCCCAGCCTCTTGTGACAGCGAATCAGGACGTAGAGGGGGGCTCAGTGGGCCTCTGGGTGTTACTTGCCCCCTGGGCCAAAAGTTGCCAGTCAGCCCCTGCACCCACCGCACCTCCTATAATCACCTTGTAGAGAACCTATTCAACCTCGCCTACATACCGTGTGCCATGATAGAGGGATATGCAAACGGCGCGTGTCAGTGGAAAACCCTCGGCGCGCGTTTCGCCGCAGCTTCGTCAGGAGGCAAGGATAGGACTGTTCTATTAGGGGCCAGCTGTTCCGTTACGCAAAATGTGAAATGAACACGGCCGGTATCCGTGTTTTGAGGATCCACAGTTTGCAAACTGCAAAAAAACAACGTGCGCATGAGCCCTTATCCTGAAAATATATCGGTGTTAAATATATAAAAAATTCAATCATTTGAAGCGAAAAGGCAATAAAATTATTTTCCAGGTCTTCATTACTGTATTTTTTGCTTTATAAGACACATTTTTCCCCCAAAGTGGGTGGAAAATGGCCCGGCATCTTATAAAGCGAATACTAGTGAGCGCTTCCATTATGGAAGCACTTACTAGTATGAATTAGGTGCCGAGAGCAGGTAGTGAAGCGCCGCAAGCGCTTGTGGTACTTACCCTCTCAGGTCTTCCCTTCTGGGGCCGGCGGCCAGGCACTTTACTGTCCTGACTGTGTACAGGACACGCGCACTATGACCTGACGCTACACGCGGTCAGGTGACAGAGCAGCGCAGGCCGGGAAGACAGGGGAGCGCAACTTCTGCCAGAGGTGGAGAGCAGCCATACAGCAGGACAGGTAAGAGGAGGTTTTTATTTTAATCTAATCTGATCTGAGGTCTGATGGGGTCTCACATTGTGGGCTGATCTGAGGTCTGTTGGGGTCTGACATTGTGTGCTGATCTGAGGTCTGTTGGGGTCTGACATTGTGTGCTGATCTGAGGTCTGTTGGGGTCTGACATTGTGTGCTGATCTGAGGTCTGTTGGGGGTCTGACATTGTGGGCTGATCTGAAGTCTGTTGGGGTCTGACATTGTGTGCTGATCTGAAGTCTGTTGGGGGTCTGACATTGTGTGATGATCTGAGGTCTGATGGGGGTCTGACATTGTGGGCTGATGTGATGTCCTGATAAGGCCTCTTTCACACTAACATTGTGAGGATCTGGCGTGCACTTCCGTCGCCGGAAATGCCCGCCGGATCCGTCACAATGTCACACACCTGAAAGCATTTGAAGACTGATCAGTCTTCAAAATGTTTTCAGTGTTACCATGGCAGCCAGGACGCTACTAAAGTCCCGGCTGCCATGGAAAAGTAGTGGGGAGCCAGGGGAGAAGCTACTTACCGTCCGTGCGGCTCCCGGGGCGCTCCACAATGACGTCACAGCGCCCCTACGTCGCATAGATCATGTGATCCATGCGACGTAGGGGCACTGTGACGTCATTGTGGAGCGCCCCGGGAGCCGTACGGACGGTAAGTAGCTTCTCCCCTGGCTCCCCACTACATTTCCATTTCAGCCAGGACTTTAGTAGCGTCCTGGCTGCCATGGTTACCATTCAGAAAAATAAACGTCGGATCCGGCGATGCGCTGAAACGACGTTTAGCTTAAAGCTGGATCCGGATTAATGCTTTTCAATGGGCATTAATCCGGATCCGTCCTTGAGGCATGTCTTCAGGATTTTTGGCTGGAGGAAAATCTGCAGCATGCTGTGGATTTTGCTATGGCCACAAAACGTCTCAGTACTGAACTGAAGACATCCTGATACATCCTGAACAGATTTCTCTCAAATCAGGATGCATTGGGATTATCCTGATCAGTATCTTTCCGTCCTAGAGCCCCGAGGACGGAACTCTAGGACGGAAAGGAACAACGCAAGTGTGAAAGAGCCCTAAGGGGGCCTGATCTGATATCCTGATATTTATGGATGTCTGATCTGAGGATCTGATGAAAAATATTTTTTTCTTATTTTCCTCCTCTTAAACCTGGGGTGCGTCTTATCATCGGGTGCGTCCTATAAAGCGAAAAATACGGTAACTTTGATGATTTGAATAAAATTGTATTATTGATCCCAGCGATCAGCAGAGTAGAGGGGTTTTGCTATTATATGATGAAGCCTTTGAAACGCATGATGTTTTTATAAATTTATGGTTTCCATTTTTATTATTGTATAGCTATAATTGAAAAATAATCTAATTTATTGCCAAGAGATCATAAAATAATATATGCACTGCAGTTATGTTTTATTTCCACAAGATGGAGCTCTATCACCATAATAATTCTGTGTTTACTGTAGATATGATTTATTTCTGGTGTTGAGCGAATCAAACGAATTGACTTTGATCTGAATTTCAGGAAAAATTTCATTCACCGCAAAGGCGAATTTCCTGGCGCTTCATGGTAACGAATTCATTTTCGCTGAAATGGCGGGAAAAAACAACTACTCACCTTATCCATTTGTGCGTGAAGAGGCCGCCACGGACAACTTGATTGACGATACCACGCAAAATCTCATGCACGGTGATATATGATGTGACGATGCTGGCCAGTGTGATGATGTCATCATGTCACCACATGAGATTTTACTTTGTTTCTTCAATCAAGATGGCCGAGGCGGCCTCTACGAGATCAAAAGGATGAGGTATTTTATTTTTATTATATTTTTTTAATGGATTAACCCCTGAAAGCCCTCACTGTTAATCTCAGATGCCGCGATCAGCAATGAACACAGCATATGATTTCCATTCCCGTCATTGTGCCCACTACATACATAGATATGCGCCTAATGATGATGTAATTCGTCACAAAGCAAATTTCTTTATGTAATTCGGCGAAGCAGCAGAATCAAATTTTTGATAACTTTGCTCAACACTATTTATTTCCACAAGATGTTGCTCGATCATTGTTAAGTATAATTGTATGGGCACTGTAGATCTCATTTATTTCCACTAGGTGGCACTCTATCACTACAATTCTATGTGGACTAGAGATCTGATGTCTTTCCACTAGATGGCGCTCTGCCACCATAATAACTAAATTTACTTGCTGTGAATTCTCATAAAATTAAAAGATACTGATTAGGGATGAGCGAATCGACTTCGGACGAAACATCCAAAGTTGATTCGCATAAGACTTCGTTTTAATACTGCACGCAGCGAGTGCTCCGTACAGTATTAGAATGTATTGGCTCAGATGAGCCGAAGTTATTACTTCGCAAAGTCTCGCAAGACTTCGCATAATGACTTCAGAAATTGATTTATACTGTAAAAAAAAACATTTCCCGTACTCGGGTTCAGTTCCAAGTGGTACCTAGTTGGAACCGAAACATGAGTTCGGGAAATGTTCTTACAGTAAAAATCAGTAATAACTTCGGTTCATCAGACCCAATACATTCTAATACTTTGTACAGACCGCTTGCTCCGCACAGTATTGAAACGAAGTTTTATGCGAATCGACTTCGGATGTTTCACCCGAAGTCAATTCGTTCATCCCTAATACTGATGTTTTCAGTGTATTTTTAATGGAAATATTGAGGTACACTTGTATATTTCACCCATTGTATGAAATATAAACTTTTTTAAACTGTGAAAAATATATCCTGAATAATACCACCTAAAACCATGGCGAAAGGACTCTCTTGGGTAAGTTGTAACACAACGTAAGTTGTGTTAACCCTTAAGACTTGTGTTGAGCAAAGTGAAGCATTTAAAAAGGAATTCAGTCCGAAGTTATTAGAAAAACTTTAATTTGCACCTAATCCAAATTTCCTCGCACTCCGTGGTAACAAATCAATTTTTTCTAAAATGGGGGCTGCATGTGTTACAAAGTGAAAGCAAAAAGCCTGGGAACGCAAGATCACTCATAATGCCGGGCAGATAGCCATCCCCTGTGATGTCACAGCCCTATAAAAGCCTCAACCCGCATGGTCTCCACCATTGTCCTGTGAGCTGAGCATAGGGAGATGTGTAAAGCACTCATGCGCTAGGGACAGTGTTGCTGAAAACGATTAATAGAAGAATATTGGATAGGGACAGTGCAGGGAGACTGTAGGGAGACTGCAGGGAGACTTATTCTGCATCATTTTTATTTATTTATTCCTCCATTTACTTATTCCTACATCAGCCGTAAACTAAGATATGTAACTCCATGCCAATAAGGAAGTCTTTAATGTTTTGGTGCCAGCGTGCCAAGCAATACCATCCAGTCAACATCCCTTAGAGGCGGCCAAGTCTTAATGATGACCATCCCCAACTTTTCTGGCTTTACTTTTTCCAAATCATTCTTCAAAGTCTCCATGTTCTAGAAAAGTCAGCAAGATGCAGAGAGGGGAGAAGCTAGATGTTCCTGATGACATATTCTCATCGATATTAGATGATGTGGAAAATGAGGAAAAGCAGATGGCAGAAGAAGGGCTCCCATCTGTAGGGCAGGAGAACACTGGGGTTGGAGAAGTGGGTATGCCAGAGCTGATTAATATTCTGTGTTTACTGTCAAATAATCTGCATATTGTCCCCCATCCAAACCAGCCAAACCCCATACCAGCAACAGCCCCTGTTTAAAGGTGCATTAAAGGTGCACGCGGCCATTATACAGTGCGGTCTTCATTATTAAATTAAAGGCAGCTGCGGGGTAATTGGACAAGCGGTTCCTCACTGCAGTATGGCCGCTCCGTTTTGCCATACCCTAAGGCAGAGTTGCCTGAGTATATCTTATTTCTAACAAATTGATCTGGATCAAATCAAATTTCCTAGCCAACCAGCAAAGTTGCCAAATCAAATTTTTCAAAACTTTGCTCATCTCTACTTAAGACCACAAGGTGGCCCTGGAGATCACAACATATAAATGCCCTTTATATTCTGGACCTCCTCATTTTTGCAGTTTGCTGGTATTTGCCTAAATCTGATGACCTGTGCTGTCAGGATGCCCAGAAGTCCTGCCCTGACCTCAAGGACACAGGTTACTGGGCCAGCTGACATGGTCTCTTGGCTCTTGACACTACAGTATCTCCTCATGTTACAAACATTTCTTGAAACCGAAAGGATTTTGGGCTCATTGGCATGGGGTAGAAAAGATGGTAAAAATGCTAGGTCTCAAAATTAAAATATCAACCCTCTTAAAGATGGCTCACATGGCCAGGAATGGTATTAGGGTTTTACAAGCTGGACATTTGCCCAAGGCTCCTTTTATTTGGGGGCCCATAATGACTGGACCCTGAGAAGCAACCGTCAATACCCTGGACCATCAAGGACTCTACTGTAAACCCTTTCACTCCACTAGACCACCGGGGACTTTACCATTATTATTTAAGACTGTAAATGGCAATAAATGGTAATGGGAAATAAATAGTAGTATGACTATATGACGGTATTTTTAGGGCACTGAATGGTAGTATTGTATGGAGATTTTTTTTTTGGTTGGCACTTCATTTAGTAGGTGCCAATGTGCCCACTGAGGCCTAATTTAAGGAGTATCTGTTCTCCTGCAGGTTCCCTTTAAGTGGCAAAATGATAGTTTTTACTTCATGAAATGTGAGATCTTTAATGAATACATTCTAAAATAAGTAATTGCCCCCCTTCTCTATTCCAAAACCCTGGTTATGTCATAATATGGCCTCCTTAAAGGGGGTCTCTCGTTGCAGAAATTAAAGTGAATAGTTGAACATGTTTCTTCTGGAAAATATGAGCAAGGTCGACAAGAGAAGAAAGCCTGGAGCACTGTCATAGAATAGCTGCCATAGGAAGTACTCGCCAGGGGTCCTAGAGGTCGAAAAAAATGTTCATAAACAATACAGAATTTAGAATACGGAACCTGTACTGATAATGAAACTTTTATGAGCCTAGAGCGCCATCTTGTGGTATTAAAGCGATCCTCCAGTTGAAACCTATAATTTTACTATACAGTACTTGACACATGTACACGCCTGGTGGCCACTATTTCTCCTGACCCATAATGTACATGTGCACCTCAGCAATTACAGTGGCTTTTTCCTGCTTCTGGAATTGCAGGTTCAGTACTTAGTCGGTGCTCCCTGCTTATGGAGCTGCAGGTTCAGAGCTCAGTGGCTTTTCCCTGCTTGTGGAGCTGTAGGTTCACATCTCAGTGGATTTTTCCTGCTTGCGGAGCTGCAGGTTTAGAGCACAGTCAATTTTCCCTGCTTCTGGAGCTGCAGGTTCAGAGATTAGAGGGTGTTCCCTGCTTGTTGAAGGTTCAGAGCTTAGAGGGTGTTTCCTGCTTGTGGATCTGCAGGTTCAGAGCTCAGTGGGTGTTTCCTGCTTGTGGAGCTGCTAGTTCAGAGCTCAGTGGGTGTTCCTTGCTTGTGGAGCTGCGGGTTCATAGCTCAGTGGATGTTTCCTGCTTGTGGAGCTGCTAGTTCAGCGCTCAGTGGGTGTTCCTTGCTTGTGGAGCTGGGGGTTCATAGCTCAGTGGGTGTTCCCTTCTCTCAGTGCTTTAACCAGTATATATACGTCCCCTCTCTCACATTATCCTGGTTATGCAAGCTGGGATTTCTGTAAAGAAATATAGTTCTGAAGTCTTCTCAAGAATGTATACTATGATATATTTGAGTAATACTGACCTATACTGACTACAGCTGACTCTAATTGTAACGCCCCGCTAGGGGGCATTAACACTCTTTCCACCCCTCCACTATCCTTAATGGTGTACCCTGTGTATTTATCCTAGGTCCTGCACTCTGTGTAAAAGTATGATTTTGTAACTGTTTGACATGTAATGTGCCTGGTTCACCAGTAGATGGCAGAACTTCTGGCAGAGCTGTGTTAGATAGAATAGAACCCTTTTTCCATTCTCGTCCCCTCTCTAGAGAGGGAGGAGTTGAAATAGTTCTAGTCAGTCTCGTCTATCCCGTCCCAAGGGTAGGCTGTGTGTCGGCCAGCAGAGCACTGTCTGCTCTGCTGGGCTCGCAGGCCCTGCCTGCGAGGTCCAAATGGTTGGATGTCCCCTCCTGGGCTTGCATTGCCTAGACCCAAGCTAAGTAAGCTTGAAGCCAGGAAGAAGTTCCTAGGATTACAGAAGAGACAGACTACAGACAGCTAAGTTACAGTAGAGGAAGAAGAGGAAAAGTTTCCTATTTAATCCAGCCAGCATAGCAGAGCTGAGAAAGTACAGATGTAGCAGAGCCGGGAGTGTTTTCCTGCCAGAACTTCATGCCAAAACCTGCTGATAAAGTTTGGAAGTTTGTTCCCTGATGAAAGTTTATTCGAGTAAAGTTGTGTTTAACGTGAATACAAGTCTGGACTCAAATTATTCAACCAATGCATCAACTATTAACCCTATTTGCACTACTTCGGACCACGACGCCTGGGGTTACAGGATCTTCAAGTAGGAGCACCGTGACAAGTGCTAAAGCCATACCCAAGGGACGCTATAGGCAACCCGTACACCACTCAGGCATTCCTACACTGGGGTCCAACATCATCTTCTACTTAGGGGGATCTAATCCCTCGTTGCTGAAATGCAACTGACGTCATGCCGAAAACTAAAAACTCACATAACACCTGTAGAAGAGACCACAGGTCCCCAGTGGGCTGCTGCATAATGTCTTCAGGAAGACTCCATGAAGTAGTAAGGGAGTAACAGATGACAGCAGGATCAGACTACATAGGGCTGGTTTGTAGTCTGTAACCATCTAGAGACACAGATCTGAATCGGAGTTGTATACATCAAATAGTATGATATTTTTTTATTTGAAATCCCAAGAGCAAAACAACCTCTTTAAGTGCATCTTAGGTGCAATACAGTCATTAGCCAGCTGCTCCAGTTGCGGCAGGTAGTCTATCATAACACAGACTGTATGTGCGCTATAGGCAGCTGATTTCATCTTGTATTCCAGACAAGGCTCTTGGAGGATAACTCATGAAATATAATAAAAATCAAAGAGACGTACGCATTTATTTTTTAATAAATATTTATTGTTGATAGACTATAATTTATTCCTTTGTCACCAGGGGGCACCATAACACATTGCTTAGGGGGCCCTCCAGCTTAGTTGAAGCTGGAGGGCCCCCTTAATGCAAAGAGTTCAATGCACCTTCCTTAAGGAAGACGTTAAATATACGTTACATTCAGGGAGTACACCGTCAATGTCAATTACAATACAATTAAAATAAATTACTTATAAGGTGTTCAGAATTCCTGAAAACTTGGATACAGTCAGTTTTTACCTAAAACAACAGACAGTCAAGAACTATTCTGTTCACCAAACGCCTGAGGTTAAACCCAATTACCGCACCGCTACGGAAAGTCATTAGATCCGCCATATTTCCAATATGGAGCCTAATATGGAATGTGACACTCGGTCGTCATGTAACATACATGTGAAAATTCTACACAGATGTAAAATTGCTACAAAAATAAATTGCACATATTAAACCTATTAAATATGAACAATCTACAGTTTTAATTTTTTTTTTTCCCTTTGTGCATTTGAATATTTGATTCATAAAAAGTAATTACTTTCTGATATTTTTCACAGTTAAAGGAATAAACCACCTCGTCTTGAAATTAAAAGGTATGTCCACCATGATATCTACAATGCATCTGAAATAAAACTAAATGAACCAGTCATGATTATAGGGGTTATCCTGTGATTAATGTAAAAAATTAAAAACCTTTTCTAAGAAAGCTAGAACCAGCCCTGTACCTCACATGGATCCAGAGATCTCCCCGTTTATCGATCTCCCCGTTTATCGCTCTGCTAGATTTATTTCGAGCTGGTAGCGTGTGGGTGTGTCCTTTCTCGGGGGCGGGAGGTGTACTTTCTGTTGTCACTCTCTTCCTATCACAGCTCAGGGGCATGTCCTATTCGCTGCAGCTCTCTCCTTGTAACTGTCACAGCTCTGTTCAGTAGATCTGGCTGGTGGCAGTTGAAGGATGGAACTGAGCATGTGCGACCATCTCAGCAATGTGGACAGAGAAATAACAAAAAGAACAAACAGAAGGTGGCGCTATACAGAGATGTTATTGGCTATACAAAATGACATGCAATAACAAAAGTATTCAGAACCAGGTGCTGGTCGTTTGAGAAATGAAGAATATTTTTTTGTGGGACAACTAAAGAATATATATATATATATATATCGTATTGTGTACACAGGTCCTATGCAAACCTATGCGTCTCTCTTCTTCTACTGATTGTTGGTAGCAAGAAAAGGGGGAAGGGTGAACTGGAGTGCATGACTTCAGAATCAGACTACACGCAGGGTTTCTTTGTAGTCTGTAACCATGGAGACGCATAAATCTGCATACGAGCTGCATACGCAAAAGGACATTCTTATTTATTTTAAATGCCTTGCAGCAACAAAGATGGGCGCACAGATCATTTGATATGTCCTAAAGGAGATTTCTCCCCAAATGTATAGCTATACTGGGAACTTCTAGGATCCATGTGTATAGTTTGCATTTTGTAAAAAAATGTTTTTTCTCATGGTTTCCAAATATTGTCCCGGATAAATGTCAATGTCTTGTCTAGAAGATTCTTTTAGGAGGGACAGAAATTATACCCCATTAGGGGCAGAAAAAATTGTCTAGAAGGGCAACCGTCTCTGCAGTTAAAGGGAACCCGTCATCAGGTTGGAATCTTCATAGCAATATATTATAGAAGCTATCAATTAATGGGCAGAATAAGTGGATCGCGTATCCCTGACGTTACCGAGTCCATATTCAGGAGAGCTCGCTGTCTTCAGGGACTTGGGGGGGCAGATGGGGACCCATTTATTGGCTGAGGTTTCCTCCACTAGTTCAGCTTTAGTAGAGCATTGCTTAGATCTCCGAATCCATATGAAGCCTAGCCTGGACAAGTTTTACAAATTGTTCTAAGATTTAAACATCACCTACCCATGGGGATCCAACCAGTTCCCCACGAATCACAAGAACGGGGGGGTCTATGGGACGCATGCGGTTAGCCGAGTACAGGGCTTGCCTATCTCTGCCAGTCCCATAGATCTGAATGAAGCGACAGCACATATGTTGGACCGCCCCTCCATTCATATGGGTGGGGGGGGGCAGGACCCCCATTCTCGTGATCCTTGGGAATCCCAGCTGTGGTACTCCCATCGATCAGATTATTATCACAGATCACTTGGATATCTTTGGACAACCCCTTTAAAAAATGTTACTTTTTAATAAACGTTCGGTATCCTTTTCTAACCATTTTTAATATCTCTGCTTTCTGTCAGTGAATGTTAACATTCTGTGTTTATGTTAAATGTGTTTTCCAAAAAAAAACTCAGAAATCCCCTGTTAGAGACTGGTTAATCCTTCCGCGTCTAACTGATACAGGTGCAGGGCTCGTAACAGTGTATCAGTCTGCCTCTGTCAACTGAACATGGCTACCTCATTTTGTAAGCGGTTGAAGGTATCCGAAAAGTTTTCATTCACTGAAAGAAGCAGAGATGTACTGAATCAAAAAAGAAACATTACAAAGTTGCACAGTATTGCTTTATATCTTGATTAGGCTACATGCACACGACAGTTGTTTTTTGCTGTCCGCAAATCGGGATCCGCAAAATAACTGATGGTCCATCAGTTTTTTTTTTGAGGATACCTTTGTTTTCACAGATCCCTTGTAATAAATGCCTATCCTCGTCTGCAAATGAGAAAAAGTAGGACATGCACTACTTTCTTTGCTGAAGGGAAACACGGACAATGGACGCGGAACACAAACGGATGAACTGTCAGCATTTTTTTGCTGACCCATTGAAATGAATGGGTTCCTGTCCTATCCGTAAAAAAAAAACTGAAACGGAAGCCGAGAAAAACAACTGTCGTGTGCATGTAGCCTAAGGCTGATAAAAAGCAAGAGCCGGCAATGCCCCCATCCACATTCCCTTTTACTCACCGACATGGAAGTAAAAGGGAAAAGACGTCTCCTAATTGTGCGAGTTTCCCTTAGAGCTCATGCACACGTACGTATTTTCTTTCGGTGTCTGTTCCGTTTTGCAGACCGTATGCGGAGCCATTCATTTCAATGGGTACGCACAAAAAACAAAAACAGAAGTTACTCCGTCTGTTCTGCAAAAAAATAGAACATGTCCTATTATTGTCTGCATTGTTCTATTAGGGGGCGGCTGTTCCGTTCTGCAAAATACAGAATGCACACGGACGTCATCCGTATTTTTTGCCGATCTGTGTTTTGCGGACTGCAATATACATCTGATTGTGTGCATGAGCCCTTAAAAAAAATATATATATTTTTTAAAATAAATATTTTAAAAAATATTTAAACCAAGTTGCAGGAAGGTGTTACATGTTCATATTGCCTGAGGGTGGACATTGACATACCGGAGTAATCTCATAGCCTATTTAAATTTTTTTTAATCTGGACCTTTCAATTATTTAGCAAATTTAGTAACAAAAATAAAAAAAAGATTCTTGTGCTTCATTAGTGTCACATGTGCAATACACACTTCCATCTGTATTGCTTTAATCTACGGATTTGCATTGTAAGGGTACTTTCACATTTGCGGCATAGCTATCCGGCAGGCTGTTCCGGCGGGTGAACAGCCTGCCGGATCCGCCATGCCGCAAGTACCTGTGTGCTGCCGCTCCGTCCCCATTGACTATAATGGGGCGGGGGGCGGAGCTATGGCGCAGCATGGCGGTGATCGCCGGACTAAAAAGTCGGACCTGCAGTACTTTTAATCCAGCGATCACCGCCGTGCTGCGCCGTAGCTCCATAGTCAATGGGGGCGGAGCGGCAGCACACGGGTACTTGCGGCATGGCGGATCCGGCAGGCTGTTCACCCGCCGGAACAGCCTACCGGATAGCTATGCTGCAAATATGAAAGTACCCTAAGACCCTGTGTAAATCACATAAAATGCACCACGAGACATATCGTTACCGATCCTCTGCTGACGGCCACAAAAATACTGAAGGAACACCGGACCGGTCCCCGATGCCCTGTGTCCGAGGAGGAAAACTCTCCAAATGGTTCCAATTTTCCCATTTATTGCACGAGTTCACAAAAATATAATAATCACTCTATGCCGTCATTACAAGCTGCGTCACTCAGTGTCTTTGGGGGTAGGTAAGGGTTAAATATGCATAATTATCAATAATTATGGAAATTTTCTGTGCTTGCTGCTTCCAAATCTGCAGGATAAAGCTGGCCATAGATATAAGACATCTCCCTATTATTCTACTTTGAGTCTCAAACTGCAGGATCTTTGAAGCCCCACCCACATTCGACCTTGGGACCTCCTCTTAAAGTGGCGGGAATTCCCATTTTTATGCAAATTTGCATAAATTCCACCCTGTGCGATTCAGCTTGCAGGGAAGTCTTGCAAAAAGACTTAAAAAAATTGGCACTGTTGGCAAGTATGAATTTATAACCAGGAATGGGTTCATCATTGTTATGGAGATAAGCGGCTGCCGATCCCCATTCAGGACTGTTCCAGTAATCATTACAATTTTAATTAATTGTAATATCTCATGTCTACGGTCAGCTTCAAAGTGTGTCCTTAAAGGGTAAAGCACACTGCAATTGATAATACTATGAATAATGCACTGGATGTTCTTAAAGGGAGTCTCCACCTTTTCATCATGTCATT